>PVJH01000366.1:0-339297 GCA_004026705.1 Nesogale talazaci
GGGGGGTGGGGTGGGCGTCAGAAGAGGCAAGATTTCCTGCACTGTGTCTCCAGTGCTGTCCCTGAATTGCTGTGGGTCAGCAAGGGAGTGTTGAATCTCATGGTAAGGTCAGCTCCATGGTCCTTTCTGTGCCTTGGCTGCTCTGAGCAGGATTGTTTTCCTTGTGGCTTGGTGGGCAAGGATGTGGTTTCTCTCTCTTTCCCTCTCTCCCTCTCTCACTTCTCCTCCCTACCTTGCCTTCTTCCTCTCCCCCTCCCCCCTCTCTCCCTCTTAATTTACTCCCCTGTGTTCTGGGCCAACCTGCCACTCTCCTGGGCTAGAATCAGGACCAACCCTGCAGACCTCTCTATCAGTTCACTGCATGCTTATATGTTTCCCAGGTTGAGGTGTGGTCCCTCTCTTCCTTTCTTGTGTAGATATAAACAATGCACTTTCCATTGTTGGCTTAGTACCTTGTTTTCCCCCTATCCACATCCTAGTTTTGTTTTCTTTTCCTTTTCTTTTTAGTTGGCTGCCTTATGCATCCTTGAGTTGGGTCTGAACTCTGCCAGGGTGCTTGGGCCTCACACCAGGAATTTACGCATTTAATGGTATTTCACTTTCTAATGTGCTCTACCTAAGGGCAAAACTATTCATATTCCTGCTCAGTGGGCTGAAGGAATTCAATGGAGGCTTAATCAAGAATGGGACCCTGCAAATGGATTTGGGCTTTAACTGTTATGCATATCCATCTGAAAATGGGTCTTTCAGCATCCGTGCTCTCATAAAATAACAGACAATATGGTTGTTTTAGAGTTTCTAAATTTGTCTTTAGGTTAGTGTGTTTTCAGGTATGGGTTCCATAGATGAAAATAAGTACACAATTCTGTTGTTCTGGGCCCAACCAACTGTATGCTCAGGCTTCTGAAAGTGCTAACCTCCAGTCCTTCACTGGCAAAGAGAATGACTGGTTGGATACCAGCTAGATCAATGAATTACCAATGCCAACTCTTATCAAATATAGCTTTGTCATCTGCTCTCCTGTAACCATCCATTCTCTGTCTGATGCTGAAAAACACTGTAACCCACTCAAAATACAGACACATGGGCAGAGGTGCACAAAATGACATGCCAATGCTTGAATCCCTAAAAGGTGACCGGGATGAGGAGGCTAAGGATTTTCCGCCAGTAAGAAGGGACCACTTTTAAAAGCAAGCAGGTTCTCATGGAACCATAAGCAGAAGACAGACAGGTTGACAAGAAGCTCATGGCAGACTAAGCTGAGACCTCAGGTCTAAGCAAGGAAGCATGCAAGCACCGAGAGAAACACCTGCTTGCCAAAAAAGAAGATATCAATGAAATTCTGTTCAAGGAAGAAGAGACCAAGAAATAACTCCACCCCACCTCCCTCTTCTCTGCATATAGTGGCCTCCACAGTTCTATCAATAAGACACTCAATAAAAACAATCCTTGCAGGCTGAAGTAATTATAATAGTAACTATATAATTGAAAGGAAGGCTAAAAGTTCAATATGTCATTTAACATAGCATTATAGATAAATTATCAATCAATTCAAATGAATGAGTATTGTTTTGTAACTTTAATGTGAATATACTGACCTTAAAGGCTAGATAATAAAGGATAATTACTTGTGCTTTATATAGAAAGTTACTTTTATATATTCCATACATACAGCAAGAAAATATTAAACACTTTTATTGCCACATATTGCACATATCACATATTTCAATAGTTCAGTCACATCAAGAAGAATTGTACAAACATCACCTCGGTCAGTTTTAGAACACTTTCTTCTTTCTTGTATTGATTTTCATTAGCTGCCCATTTCCCCCAAACCTCTCCTACCATATACCCAAGAAACCATTAACCCAGTCATTGTTTATACAGGAAAACACAAGACAAAAAAACTAACAATGAAAATAAAGTAAAACAAAAAATTCAGTGGATATTAAAAAAATAAATTTAAAAAGGCTCAAAAGAGAAATCCAATTTTAAGGTGTTAAATTTTAACCTAACTCCCTCTGCAAGTGTCTCCTTTCCCGTGTACTCTTCAGGAGAGCAAGACTATTTCCATCCCTGATCTTTAGTTAGAGGAAATTCACTGGAGGCTTTTTTTCCACAAAAAACTAAAACAACTTTTAAATAGGTCAAGAAGCGGATTAAATTACAATATACTTCATTTTTAACCTAACTCTAGTTGCCATAATCCACGTTACAATGCTGTCTCATCACAGTGCTATTCACATTCCCTCATTCAGATTTGGAATATATTTTTGGCAATTCTTGGATCACATGAGCTGTTGTACATTTTACCTTTGGAATTGGTTAATGCCTCATTTGAAGACAAACCTTTGAGACCTCACATATTCCTTCTGAAAGCCAGGCACCATTATTCTATTTGCTACACTTTGCTCTAAGGTGCATATTTTCATTAGAAGAAGCATCAAGCAAGATCCACATGAAAAAAGCAACTTAAGGAAGAACTTATATAAGCATAATATGTAATAATATCAACTGTGTATATTCTTTAATACTCCAAGTGTATGTTTATATTTTCAACCCATTGGATTTTGTTTATTACTCTAGTTAGTATTTGGCACTTGGCATGTACCAAGTATAATTTAAAATTTTTAATTTTTGATTTTTATTTTATCAGTTTTGCATCTGATCCCCAAACAGGGAAACTTGGATCAGAGAGTCCATTGCTAAATTATGTCTCAGCATAAAGCTAAGAGAGTATATGAGCTAATAAAACTGTATACTACTATCTGTAGATTTAGAATACATTGCAGTACTATGGGCAGTACTTGCCTTTTGAATTTTTGTGTATATGTCAATTTATTGGCTTTTTATCTTTTACTTCAATACTATGTTATATGTGGCAGGATTCTATCACATAAATGGTGGATATTATCCTTAGAATTTTTGAGATTGCCTACATTAAAGTATGTCATTTTATAATTTCTAAAATTTCAGGATATAAAATAGCTTTCTGGATAAAATAAATGCTACTTTAAAAGACATGAAAAAATTATTTAAATAAGTACAAAACCCAAACTTATTGCCGACCTTTTTTTAAAAACTGAAAATACTATAATAACTACAATAGCAATTATCCCATAGAAGATAAATGAAAAAATAGAATTTGCTAGCGATGTTAAGAAGTAACATTGGATACAATTGATGTGTGAAAATTTATAAGAATATGAAGATCCCCAAATAAAAATGATTTTTAATAAAATTAAAATTGATGTAAAATATTTTGGATATATTTGTTCTTCTTCATCATGAACATGTAATCGTCAGGCATATTTCTATGAGATGGCCCAAATAATAACCAATTTTGGAAAAGCGACTATAGTGAAGGCCAGATGTCAATTTCTTTAACTCCTAATCAGTCTTGTAAAATATTTCACATTATTTGATTTTTTGTGGCATACTAACTAAATGCAATTTCATGCCCATAATTTAATTAACCAACATAAGCATGCTAATGTGATTTCCTATTTACCAAGTAGTATATATTTATATATATGGCTGTCTTTAGAATAACTATGGAATGAAACAGGTATTTCTAAACATCAAAAGAAAGATAATTAGCTCAAATAACTCTAAATAAAATCTCTTGTTTTTCAAAACACTAAATCTTTGCAAAATTTTAGCTACATAAAACAATTAAACTGGTTTTTACTTTAATGTAATTAATCCCTAAGATAAACTTTATAACTGAATTTATAATAAAATATTAATTATGATATAAAATACATATGTACCATTCTCTAAAAGATACATGGAGTGGAGTTAAATATTTTTTTTGTTTTTGTGTTTGTTTTGTTTTGGGGCATCAGTGCCCTCTGGCGTCACGGGAGCTACCAAGTACTGCTCCTGGGAACCGCCGCTGGATTTGAACTGCCAAGCCCGCGTGCCGCAGTCCCGTACTCAACCACTTACGCCACCGGGGTTCAACCTGAGTTAAATATTTTAAGAATTGTGCTAACAGGATAATTTATTTCATACTTTGCCTTACAAGGGAAAATATTTCCCCAAAATGAAATATAGTATCACTTTAAGAGACACATATAGAATGGAAATATATTTACTTTTATGTTCTAAAGTTATAGGGAAAATATGCAGAGTGATTAAAATATCATCCTACTGTTACCAGAGAAAACACAGAATGTTTCATTTAAGAGAAACAAACTATCAATAATGAGGGTCTCTCCATTGTACTTACTGCTTATGGACGTTTGATTCAGTGTCATTGGTATCGCTAATTTCCCATCTTGGGTATTGCACATTTTAAACTTGGTTAACCTACAAATTTCTGGCTGTCTAATATAATTTACTAATAATAGGGAGAACTATTATCAGAATCAAGCATAAGGCCTGCAGAGTTTATGCAAGTGTGCTATCCGTGGAGCATTGCCCTCAGGCTACCATTGATATAATTCAAGAAAGAAACTAAGCTGCAGTGATGCAAGGTGTAAAAATAAAATAATTGTCACTGGCAATGATTAATGTATCATTCAATGTGAAGGTAATACTTTAAAGCTTTGGTTATGGAGGGGAGGGGGACAAAGCTTTGGTTAAGCACGAAAGCACAATTTTAAAAATAGGATTATTTAACAAATTGTATTTAGTGACTGATAGAATGATTTAGCTGTGTTTTATTTTTTTAATGGTTACTCTAGACATTATGTAATTGCACTTTTCTCAGTCCATTCATATACTTCAAGACAAATGACAGGATTTACTCTGTAATGTAAGCAATAAGAGAAATGTGGGATATTGGGACTCACAGAATCTTTTGGGAGACAGAAGACTCACCTGCATAGTGAAGGGCAACATCATTGAATATCTGAAAGTGACAACACCTGTAATGGCATGGTTGGGTGCCACGCCTTAAGCATGCACCTGACTGGATGGCAGAACATCACAACCAGCCCTGACACACTCACTCACTGCCACAAAATTGACTCTGACTCATTGAGACCCTCTAGAACAGGGTACATCTGCCCCTGTGCGTTTCTGAGACTGTGCCACCTCATAGAAGTGGTCCATCTCATTTTTTCTTCCTCGGAGCAGCTGGTTTTGAACTGTTGGTTTTTCAGGTCACAGCCCAATATGTAACCACTGTACCACCAAGGCTCCTTCTGCAACATAGAGGACCCTTCTATAACACTCAAAGATTGTACTTAACAGTCACTGCCTGTGGGCTGCTGACTGTATTATTTGGATATCACCGAGAACACACTCAGCATATTCGGATCTCACCACATAACACTGATCACATCAAAAGTAAGTAGAGCAAAGAGAGAACATTAGTATAACACCAGATCTATTTTGATTTTGATATGTCCCTATATGGTCTATCTATCTATCATCTATCTATCTATCTATCTATCTATCTATCTATCTATCTATCTATCTATCTATCTATCCGTCCATTCATTCATCCATCCATCCATCCATCCATCTACCCATCTATGTTTCATGCACCTATTTATCTTTCTATCTATCTTATTTCTAGATTGTACACATATAAATGTTTCTATCTATCTTTTATGGAGCCCTTGTGTTGTGATTATAATTTGTGCTGCTAAACAGAAGATGAGCTGTTTAAAACCCAAGTCTCTCTACTGAAGAAAGAAAAGGCTTTCCACTCCCATAAACTACTACAGTCTCAGAAACACATAGTGGCAGTTCTACCCTGTCCTATAGGGATGCTATGAGTTGTTATTTCCTAAAACCAGAAAAGATGGAATTTCAATGTTGTCATGTTTCTACTCACTAAAATTAGACTTGAAATCTCTTTGGTTTTTCTAAGAAAAAAGGTACATGTAATTGTCAGTTTTGATCTTCCCAATATCAGCAGTGACCCAAAATCACACACTCAAAAACTTCATTGTATTCTTTCAGGGATTATGAAATATGCAAGATGTTGAGAAATTTCCTAGAGAGATTGAAATCATTCATAACATTACCCCCCTCCCAAATTTAGAAGACTACAAACATTAGCTCTGTGACAGAAAGCAGCTGCTGTACTCCTTTCAGCAGAGAATGCAGTACTTGCATGTAATTCTGTTAGAATTTTCAATTGTGTTACCCAGCCAACCCGCCAGACATTTGCCTACACTTAGATCACATCACATAGCACTCATCACATCAAAAGTAAGTAGGACAAAGAGAGAAAGTATACTAGCATATCAGGACATAGAATAGATCTATTTAGTCTTTTCAATGTTCCTTTTATTTTTTGATTAGTGGAAATTCAAAAATGATCGCTTTCATGATTGATAAACAAAAATTGAAATATACCATAATCAACATGGATGGCTTTATTCATTTCTCTTAACTTTTCTGGAATAGGCAGTGTATATACACCCACAAACTAATTTGCTGCCTATTTGTCCTATGAAATTAATTTGGGGTAATTTATTTTTGTTGTATTTACTCTTTGTCACATTTCAAAAGTCTATAAAACAGTCACACATATGTGGCATCCCTCCCACTCATGGCTATCGGGTGGAACCTGAGTCATAGCAACCATCCGAAGAAGACAGAATTGTCCTTGTGTTTCTCTGAGACTGGAACTTTCTCATACAGAGAGGCTGGTGGTTTTGAACTGCATACTTTGCAGTTAGTAGTCCAATGTATAACCCAGTATGCCACTAGGGCACCTTGGCACGCTGAGTCCTTAGATGGTTCAAATGTTGAATGTCCAACTACTGACTTAAAGGTTGGTAGTTGGAACACATTTCGATACTGGAGCTCTGTGTCTACAAGAGCACAGATAGAAGACTCTAACGGGGCCATTCTACTTGACACACATGGGTGTCCAGGTGTAAGAATCTATTTGGTGACTACAAATAGCAATAACTTAAATATTAGTCGCCGTGCTATATAAACTAAGATTACAGAATGTATTCATTAAAAAAATCAATGCTGAAGGAGCAAAAGTCTGTATCTATAAACCACACCAAGCAAAGAAAACTCTTAAAATAAATAAGTAAAAGGGGAAAAATCCCATGTCTGAAAACATATATGAAAATATTTTTAAAAATTGACTTTGGTGGATGGTGACAGAAAAAATATGCCAAAAATGTTGTGCTTGCCTCTCTTTCTCTTGAAGTATTTCAAAAAGTTATTTACCTCATAGGGACATGTTGATAATTTGTTCTGAAAGCCTTTTTGCATGCCTTGAAGACACTTGAGCCTGCCAATATACTTTAATTTTGTAGCAAGTTATAAAATGAAGCTTCATTTGGATTCTGTCAGGTCACATTAAAATATTCTCAAATCGATATATCCTTTCATTTCATTTTATCTCCAAGCATTAGGTAAGCCCAGTTGCATCAAGAAGCTGTGTTCTTATAAACAGGATTGATACTAATATCTTCTTTATTAGTCTTTGAGGGAAGTAAATTCTTAGACCCTGTCCAGGCAGTTCCAAAACAACTAATAAAACCAAACAATTTCTTGTTGAATTGACAATTTCAGGAAAAAAAGAAAGTATCATTTTAAGTCAAATTATCAAAGCTAGAAACTCAGAATATAAATAGCTTGAGCTGAACTCAAAGTCTTAAAAGAATATTTATTTTTTGATCGTGTGGTTATTTAATTTCGCTGTGGTTGACTGATCTAGCCTGACTCCATGTTTAGATAATTCTGAGCAAAATGACATCTGTGAGCAAACACTTATTTCAGATTTTGTGTCAACAATATTGCCATTTGTGTGCTTTAAACAGTTGTACAAAAGCAGCATATCTTTGCTGTTGCTGACATTCTCACTCATAAGCATGACCTACCCCCTAAAAGGAAATATCAACTACCCATTCCAGTGGTAGGCAGAAGCTTGACCACTCCGAAAGAGGAGGAGGAAGAGAAAAAGTATCATTTGAATTTGACTTGAAATCTCTGCATATTTAAACTCAAGCAGGTATTCATTCCGACCTAATAAAAGCAGGTCACAATAAATTATCTTCTAAAGTAATAAAGTAAGTGTGGTTTCCACACTTTAAAAAGGCATACAATGCTTAGCTTGATTGCTTTTCCCATATTAAAATTAGAAAATAAAAACCTACATCCGTTGAGTGAATGCTGACTCATAACAACACTGTCAGACAGGGTGCACCTGCTCCTCTGCTTTCTGACACTCCCTCTGGAAGAGAACACAGAGTCTCTTCTTGCTCCAGATTAGAAAGGAGAAAATCATTAAGTGATTCTTAAACTTTAATTCTAATCCCGATTTCCTGGATTTGTGTTAATTTCCCAATTCTGATTCAGTAGGTTTAGGGTGTTCTTGAGTGTGTGTGTGTGTGTTTACTAAACTCATATGATTGCCATGGCATAGCCATGGTGCTGCATTGTGTATTACAAAAGTATAGAGAGATTTATCTTAATAGTAATGGAAGCCTTCAGTTGTAGTAATGTAACATTTATATATTTGGATAAACGTTGCATAAATCACAGCATTTTGTACTGTCCTCTGGCAATCAGGTTATAATTCTAAAGAACATAGATATTAGGACTGAACATAACAGTATTCAAAATTTCAGTGCTAACTTTGAACAAATTGCTTAACTCACTGAATCTATTTCCCCACATGCAAAATCCAGTATTAATACCTACACAGCACTGGCTGGATGAGTGTATTAAACCACAAGAAGCACTGGAAATGTCTCAATTAACATGCAAATTGACAAATGCCACATTCTTTATATGCAATCCCAGGATTAGCTCTGTAATGCGCAGCATAGATGAGCTACCCTGGTGGTGTAATGGCTTATGAGTTGGGCTGTGAACTGCCAAATCAGCAATTCCAAACCACCAGCTGCTCCAAGGGAGAACAAGGAGGCTTTCCACTCTCAGGACATTGACACTCCGCGAGCCGCAGGAGCTTTTCTCCTGTGTCCCATCGCCTTGCTCCGAGTCAGAATTAACTGGATGGCAGTGAGTTTATCATGTTTTCGTTTGCGTGTGTGTATGTATGCGTTTTTGGTTTTCTCTCTCATCCACCACATCTTCAATCCCACGAGCTTCTTGTGAGTTGGAATCAAGCCAAGAGATGCAGTCTTTATAGTTATAAAATGCAGGGAATCAAGCAAGTATGTTGCATCAAAGGGGATTCATCAATGGATTTTACTGCTATATTTCATACACCTGGTTATGGCTTCTGGGAAAAATTCTAATTTGGATCCATTTCCAAGTGACATGCCACATTGCTTAGCAAATCATAGACTCAAGAAGGAATGGATTTGTTCCTGTAGAAAATTGTGTCACGGGATAATTTTCATGTTACAGGAATGGAAATTCATTTGGAACTAGCTGGCAGGTTAGGTTGAAATCAATTCAAGAAATGTGAATCACTTTAGGTACTATTCTGTTGACTTTAAAAGAACTCTATAGACTAATTACAGATACCATGTTGTACTTTCCTGTAGGTGATTCATATGCTGATTTATTATGTAATTTTAAGAAATGAAATCATCTTAGTTGACATTAAAATGTACAAGATATAGCAAGATAAAGCAACACATATTTATATTTTTGTGTAACACATGTCATATATCACAACACATTCAGACATGAAAACAGTGAATTGTTTACCTTTAAAATTTCCAAGTCTACTTAATATCAGAAATAGATGGCATCATCCCCATATCTCTGTAGTATTAAACACTCTGATATCTGGTTGCCTTGGTAGGGTAGTGGTTATGATTTGGGCTGTGATTGTCATCATTGGCAGTTTGACACTACCAGCAGCTCCTCAGGAGGAAGACCGGGCTTTCTTCATTTGTAAAGTTCGAGTCTCAGAACCCCACAGGGTTATTCGGAGGCAGCTGGGACTCCATAACAGTGAATGAGTTATTTCTTGGTTGTAGTAAAATTCTGTTTCACAAAGAAAACCATGGTGGCACCATGGACTCTGTTAACCACAAGGTGCATAGTTCTAATCCATCAATCACTCCCAGGGGAAAAGATCAGGTTATGTGCTCATAAAGATTTGCCATCTCAGAAGCTCAACCAGCAGTTATCTTCTATTCTTTAGGGTCTGTTATGAGTCAGAATTAACTCAACGGCAATGAGGTTAGTATTTTGGTTCTAGGGAACAAAGAGAGAAATGGGGGGTAGGCTACATTTCTTCAGCACTTGAAATTCTTAGATTAAACTACTCCAGAACTACTGACTCATTTCATATTGTACCTCCTTTTATTGAAATGGTGTCACAATAGCTGGAGAACTCTGGCTTTTTGCTCATGTGTTACATAAACAGTTTTAAAAGATAGTAAAATCTTGTGTTTTAGGTCAAGATCTGCTTCTTTGTGTCATAAATCTGTGGAGAATGTGTTGAGAAAAGACACACAATTAATAGATGAGATATATTGAATGCTACAGTGTGTGTGTGACTGGTTAATAACTCTCCAACTTACATTCCTTTACAACCTTGCCATCAAGAGTTTTTCGTAGGCCAGTGAACAATGAATCTCACCTTGTCCTTTTCTCCAGAAATTGAAGGAGATTGCCTAGCCTTGACCATCTGAGATAGTTAAGGTTTATTGTGCCAACCTGGCCGATAAACACATGTGAGATTCATTGAAGAGCAGAGAGATAAATGGCTCAGCGAACCTCACCTTTCTGCTTCTGTGATCTCTTGTTCTCTGATGGTCTGACCAGTGTGCAGCTGCCTGAGCTGACAAGGGTCACTTTTTATGAGAAATCCATGTGGTGAAGCCACAATAACTTTCCCTTATGCAGCCCTGGTTGCTGTAGAAGTTGCATGGAGACCCCTGCCAGCATAGAGATGCTTATACCAGTACTGGATTCAAAGATGTTCTACCCAATGTCTGTGATCCTCCTGCATTCGGCGTCATTGTATGTGTTTTGTGAGTTTGAGGAGGACTTTGGAGATCATTGTCAGACATATGGGCTGTCAGACTACTGGGTGTTGACTGGACTGGGTGGGGATGCTTTCTGAATACACATTTACCCTATTTATGTATGTGTTAGTCCTTATAAACTAGAGAAATATATATATATAAAATCAATCAGCGCTTTATATACAAGAGGAAAGGGACATTGATTTGAGAAGGTATCCCAACACAGTTTAGTCCAATTCCATAAGTCTGATAATAGCCTACATGTCTGATACCCATCTATAAAGTCTTCTTAAAACTCACAAAGCACATGCAATGACACCAGGATAATCATAAACCAGTAGGTGCAGAGTCTTGTGTATCCAATGGTGATAGAAACATCTCTGCATTGGCAGGGGTCTCCCCATGGCCTCTCAAGCATCTCAGCACTGGTAGGAGTCTCCATGTGGCTTTTCCGGCCACAGAGGTCTGGTTCCATCAAAGCAAAGCCCATGTGACTCTTTCAGTTTCCAGGGTTCAGGGTCTATCAGCATGCTGCCACGTGTCTTGTCAGGAAAGCGTTTCTCAAGGACTCAGTTTTAAGTCTCTCAACTCCAATTTGGAAATATTGCAAGATTCCTGAGAATTCTCAGGAGAAAGTCATGCCCACACAGAGCTCTCATTGGCTATCTCTAGATTGACAGGTCAGGCTCCACACTGGCACTTTAAATCATGAAATTGATACCAAAGTACATGACTGCTACCACATAAACTCCTCTATTATACACATATGAGTTTCTGTGGATTTGTTTCTCTAGTTTACCCAGACTAACACACCATCCATGAACGCAGTAGCTGTGTAACCTGTTAGTTTTATTGTTGGTTGTTGTCTGAGTTGACTCTAGTTCCTGGTGACCTCAAGTGAGGCAGAGAGGGAACCATTATATTGGACAACATTGTGTTGTGATCCATTAGCTTCTATTGGTTGATAGTTGAAAGTTGATAACTAGGCCTTTCTTCCTATAGACTCTGCTGAATTCTGCCCATCATGAGTAGATCTAATTATATTTGTGTAACTGGTACTATTGCTACCAGTCGTCCAACAATACACAAGTCACCATAGTATGGCAAATAGTCTTAATGACATCATCTATAAACTTTTGATAAAAGATAACCTTTACATAATGGAAGTGTCATGATGATTGAATTGTCAATATTTAATTGATTCTCGGGCACCATTAATTATATTTTATTTTATGTACTGACAAAATAATACACATGCTTAAGCCCTAAACTCAAATCTCATTGACTTCAAGATATGTTTTAAGAAGTGTTTAAATGTGAAATGTGTACATCTAAGAATCAATGAAATCAGTGTTGAAAGTGAGTGAGCAGGGTGTTGACTTTCTCTAAAGGAAAGTAGTGCTACCTACTATGTGAATGAGGCATTTTAGAAGAGAACAGCTAAGGTCTTGGCTGGAAAACGTGAGTCTGATGCAAGAATGGTGTTGAGACAGAGTCTGACCTCCTCCTACTTCTCAAGGGCCAACAAGAATCAAACATGGGGCTGAGCACCAGTGGCAAAGTGTTTGAGTGCGGAACTTTGGCCCACTGGCTTTGCAGTTCAAATCCAGCAGCAAGGCTGGGTAGCTCCCCCGACCACCAGAGGGTAGTGATGCCTAGAAAAAAAAAACTTGACATCAGCCTAAGAACGCCTAGCAACAATCTGACAAGAGCGCCCTGGTGGTGTAGTGGGTTATAGTATGTTGCTACCCACAAGCTCAACAGTTCAAGCACAACATTGCTCCTCGGGAAAGATATGAGACATTCTGCTCCCCAAAAGTTTTACAGTTTCAGGAACCAAAGGGACAATTTCTATTCTGCCCTTTGTGGTTGCTGTGAATCAAAAAGGATTCAATGGCAATGAGTTTGGACCATTAAAATCAGTGACCTTGGTCCTGAATATGTGGGTCGCGACCCAGTAGCAAACTTACAGTTATGAAGTAGAAATAAGAATAATTTTATGGTTCAGGGGGGGGTCACCACATTGTGAGGAACTGTATTAAAGTGTCATGACAGTAGGAAGGTTTAGAACCACTGATCTGTGACAATCATCATTTTGTTCTTCATTTCCAAATTTTGTGATTTAAAAAAAATATTATGTAAGTGGCCTTACACAGTAGGCAACCTTCAGGCACTGGTTTTGTCCACTTGCATTATTTCCTTGTGATCCATCCAAGTTGTTGCAGGTAACAGTAGTTTGTAACATTCAATGTGGTGTTGTAGTCCATGTAGTTGACATCCCACAAACCAACCAAACCAAACCCACTACCATGGAGTTCGTCGGTTCCGACTCATAGTGGCCCGGTAAGGTGTAGTAGAGCAGCGTCAAAAGGTTTCCAAGGCTGCAAATCTTTATGGATTTCCACAGCGTGTTTTCATTCAAATCTATGACCTTTCAGTTACAGCCCAACACTAAACCCACTGTGCCACCACGACTCCGTGGACACCCACAGTTTGTTTAGATATTCACTGATGAGGAACAGTTTGATTGTGTGCTGTTTGGAGCTATTACAAATAAAGCTGTCATGAAAAATTACGCACAGGCTTTAAGTATGGACATAAACTTTCATTTCCCTGGGATAAATGCCCAGGAGTGCAATGGCAGGTCATATGCAACTTCCCGTTTAGTTAGTTATTTTTTTAATTTTTTTACTTTGGTTTGCTTAGAAAGGAGCTGTAAAACTGTGTTCCAGAATGACTGTGATATTGCACATTACCATTAGGAATGAGTGAGTGGTCTAACTAGATTCTCCATAACCTTGTCAGGATTTGAGGTTGTCACAATCATTTTTAAGCCATTCTGATAAATATGTAGTGATGTTTTATTATGGTTTTAACTTGCATTTTCCTAATGGCTAATAATGTTGAACATATTTTTCCTGTTTATAGGCCATCTGTATATCCTCTTTGGTGAAATATCTCTTTTGTGTGTTTTCCTGATGATATAGTTATTTTTTTAATTTTTAATTCTTTGACTCATTTTACTAAGAGCTTGTACAACTCCCATCACAATCCCTATATCCATTCATTGTGTCAAACACAATTGTATATTTGTTGCCATCAGCATTCTAAAACCATTTGTTTTCTACTTGAGCCGTTGGTATCAATTCTTTGTTTTTCCTCTCCCTCCCCATACCCACCTCTGTCATGAACCCTTGGTAAATTACAAATTATTATTATTATGTCATATCTTACACTGTTCAGATTCTCCCTTCACACACATTTCTGTTTTCCACCCCCATGAGAAGAGGCTACATATAGATCCTTGTAATCGGTTCCCCCTTTCTACCCCACCTTCTGTCCACCCTCCCAGTATTGCCACTCTCAGCACTGGTCCTGAAGGAATCATCTATCCTGGATTCCCTGTGTTTCTGTTCCTATCTGTACCAGTGTGCATCCTCTGGTATAGCCAGATTTGTAAGGTAGAATTGGGATCAGGTTAGTGGGTGGGGGAGGGGGGCATATAGGCATTTAAGAGCTAGAGGAAAGGTGTATGCTTCATCATTGCTACACTGCATCCTGAGTGTCATCTTGCCTCCCCGAGACCCTTCTGTAAGAGAAGTGTTGCCTATCACTGAGCTTTGGTTCCCCAATCTGCACTCCCCCCATTCACAATGATTTGATTTTTTTGTCCTTCATTTTATGTTTTAGTTTTACAAGTAGTCCTCAGTAATATATGTGACTAGAAAAGACTGTTTTCCCATTCCATAGATTCTTTTTGATCCTATTAATATCGTTCTTTGATCTTAAGACAATTTTAATTTTTATAAGACCAAAATTACCAGATTCTTTATTATGAATTGTGACATCAAATTGGCATTAGAACAACTCAACAAATAAGAAAATTTAGGAGGCAGCAAGTTTTTGTGAATGAGGGAGGAATTGCTCAGAAAAGAGGGTAAGCGTGGTGGCACACCTTGAAGAGTATGATCAGTGTCACTGAATGCTGCATGGAGAACTGGTTTATGTTCCACTGTGCGTATTATCAACACAATTGATTATTTTAAAAATGAATGCTAATCTTTATAGGGATTTTGCTATTTTTACAGGCACCGCAATACATCTGTAGATTAACATGGATAGAAAGTCCAGTTTTACCATATTGAGACTTCCAGTGCATTAGCACAGCTTTCCTATCTAGTGCTGTACATCCTTGACAGCTTTCATTATACTGTGATGTTTTGTTGCATTGTGATTGGATTGTGTTTTCAAATGTCTAATATGCCTACAATGGTATTATTGTTGCTTATGCACAAAGGATATAAAGTTAGAATTTTGAAATGAGGCACATGACAGTGTTTTAAATGGCTATAAATAAACATACATCATAAGTGCATGTTGTTGAAGTAATTTAAATGATA
This sequence comes from Nesogale talazaci, assembly GCA_004026705.1. Classification (NCBI taxonomy): domain Eukaryota; kingdom Metazoa; phylum Chordata; class Mammalia; order Afrosoricida; family Tenrecidae; genus Nesogale; species Nesogale talazaci. The sequence continues at coordinate 15,281 of PVJH01000366.1, forward strand.
AGGTTATAATTGTTTGTAGAGAAACGGATAGAGGCCTATAATTTCTCATGAATGCAAAACATAGTTCTAATTACATGCAAGTCATGCATCAGTGTGTTTTTTTAATTACTCTTTTTTAGCCTACAGTTTTATAGTACACATTGTAAAATGAAGACTGGTTCTAGCTCCTATTCCAGTATTAACCAGTAACCCCTGTCTCATAAAATGGATTACAGATTAATAAGGAAGAGGTGAGAGTGCTCGCCTTAAAAATTAGCAAGGCGTGAACTCTTAAGTAATTTAAAACCTTCAAGGCATTCTATTCGACACATTTGGGAAGTTTGGAATCAATCTCCCCATTAATGTGATTTAAATAATTCAGCTTAATATAGCTTCAAAGGCAATAAGCCAAAAGTACATATATTCAATAACTAAGATTTTATTATAAAATGCACAATATTATTGGCATGGGGAGAAAAATAAATAACATTTTTGACCATGTATGCCTCTTTTGTTGGCAGTGATACACAGATCCTGAAATATATCATCTTTTACAAAGATGTGTTTCTTCACGTTATTAATGGCATTGCTTTGCTTAAATACAATGTGTGCATATGCTAGTTTATGGGCTAGCTATCTGACACTGAGATCAGAAAACATACACGCACAAATACACAGGGAGTGCAAGAAAACAGACAGCTTGAAATCAAGCATATGAAGGAACTTCACTTTTAGGGGGGGCCCATCTTTTTGTTTTATTTCCCCATGAGTTATTTTAATCTCCCTTCTATTTTATAACATTTCTAAATAGCAACTACTAACAATACATAATGCAGTTAGCTATCATGTATTTGGGTAGGAACATATAAACATCACCTTAATGTAATATGTTACTAGGAATCCAGTTTCAGCTTAGGTTTGTGAGTTCAGAATTTACAAGTGTATGTGTGTGTGTGTGTGTGTGTGTGTGTGTGTGTGTGTGTGTGAGAGAGAGAGAGAGAGAGAGAGAGAGAGAGAGAGAGAGAGAGAGAGAGAGAGAGAGAGAGAGAGAGAGAGAGAGAGAGAGAGAGAGACTCACTGGCTCTGGTTAGAGATGTCACCATTTGGCAGAACACATTGCCAGCAGCTGGATTGGGATTGGTGTGGGATTCTTTTAGTAAATGACAAGTCACTCCATAGTAACTCAAGATTTATTTTTTGAGGAGTACTTCTTCCATCTGCACATCAATATGGGGTGCAAAAGTTGATCTTAAGTTTAATAAGCATGTTATGCTAAGAAAGATAGCATACAAAACCAGATATTTAAAACCAGATATATAATCATAAAAACTTTGCTTATACACACAAACACACATAAGGACACTTCATTAAAGTAACTATGAATCCCATATATTTTCAACTTTTGCCTTTATTACTACAAAGGGAAAAGCTATTCATTTTTCTTATCTCCCTGTATGAGTCGTGACACGGACAAAACATAGAATATAAAGCGGAATATTTGAGAGACGACAATAAAAGAACTCTTTTCAGTGGTGTCGGCAGGTTTTAAGGAATCAAAATGGAATGTTAGGCATCAGCAGATTACCAACATTACGAAGTTAAATCTAAAGGCACAAGTGAAAGAAGTCACATTGCTAAATCCAGTAAGAAGTGAAACACTGAAGTAGAAGATTATCAACAACGTAGACAGAATCCACTTCTTTTTCTACACTGCCATCAGCCCTCAAGTAAATTTCAATTCAACATGTTTCTGGGTTTCACAGGCTCTAAGACTTTTTTGGCTGATGGTGTAGTACTTGCAGGGGCCCTCAAACTTTTTAAACAGGGGGCCAGTTCACTGTCCTTCAGACCATTGGAGGGCCGGAGTGTAGTTTAAAAAACAACTATGAACAAACTCACTGTGGGTCGGCATGGGTCGGCCGCTCAGGAGGACAGCAGCAGTGGCAAAACAGCAGGCGGGCCTGGTAAATGTCCTTTTTGGCCCCTGGCGTAGCTTCCTAAAAGGCTACAGTCCCCTGCCACCAGTCGCTTTGTGGGAGAAAGGCAGGGATTTGGAAGCGGCTTGATGGCAGTAAGAGCGGAATCGTTTTGGGAGAAGGTAGCCTCTCCTCTCCCCCTCGGAGCGGCTGCAGGGATTGGAGTCAGTGGTCAGTTTGCCTGCCATGTGGTTAGTTAGCATCCCAATATTTCCCCAACAGCACCACCAAACCCAAAGAAAAACGTCCTGCCATTGGGTTGATGTCGCATCCTCGGGATGCCATGGGGTAGGCTAGCACTGTCCTTTGAGTCCCTGAGGCTGTACCTCCCTTACAGTAATACAAAACCCTGGCTTTCTCCTGCAGGCACTGGTGGTTCAGACTAAAAAATGTGCATGGATCAATGGAATTAAAAACGTGATTTTTCCATTAATTTTATGGAGCCTCTAAGTGTTCCTGGCTGATGCAAATGGTTTGCCCCTAATCACTGTGTCCTCACTTAAATAGCCCATACGTTCTATTGTCTCTGCCATTTGCATGCCCCGACACAAGGTATTTTCTTCAATATTCTATGCTAATTTTAAAGCGATGTATAAAAAGTTGGAATAGCACACATCAGAATAGCTTGCAAGAGTAAAGTGTAGTTTGCAAAAAAAAGGGGGGACTGGGAATGCTATATTGTTATTCGCATGAAACTAGCATAAAGTTTGGGGACCCCTGATGGTGTGGGATGCTAACTGCATGGTCAGTAGCTTAAAACTATCAGTCACTCCGAGGGAGAAAGACGAGACTGTCTACTCTGGTGACAAATTGCAGTCTCATCGCCTCTCGGCCTTTTTGGCTAAGGTCAAGTGTGGTATCTGTTCTTATCAGTTTAATATCTGATATGTTCTGTATCCAACGACAATATACTAAATGGATTTTTGGGGAAGAGAGATGGAATAGGAGCTTGCTCTGTCCACTCCACTCTTCAACCTGGTACTGCAGTACTTCCAGAAATGGTACACCCTCATTTAGGGGACATAACTTCTTTGTTCCCCAAAAGCTTATGTGTATTTATTTCTTGTTGTTCTTATCTCTGGTCTCTTTCATATCATTCTTTGCTAGTTGTTTTTATTACCTTTTAACTTTTTTCAATTATTTTATTGGGGACTCTTGCATCTCTTAGAATATTAAGTATGTAATTTGTATCAAGCATATTCATACACATGTTCCCCTCTTTTCCGAATGTTTTCTACTTGAGCCCTTGGTATAAGCTCTTCTTTGCTCCTTGCTTTTTTTTGGGGGGGGGCATCACTACCCTCTGGTGGGAGGGGGAGGCCCAGCCTTGCCCTGAAGACTCCTTGCTTTTTTAAAAAATAAACAAATAAAAGAATTGCAGTCTCTGAAAGCCACAGGGGTGGGCTGTAATGAGTTGAAGCCAACATAATGGCAATCAGTTTGGATTTTCAAGTTTTAACCCTAAAGTGTGCTGGTTCACTCTCACCCATGTGGCATCACAGAGGAAAGTCCTAACCATCTGCTTGGCCACGAAACCCCTGTGGAGCAATTCTATTCCAAATCACATGAGGCCTTCAGGAATGGAAGTGATCAATGACAGTAGGTTGGATCTGGGTTTTGTAAGAGCAAGTAACATTTTCTTTCATTCCTTGGATAAGCAACTTGCCTTGTCATATGTCCATTGTTCACTTGAGGTTACATTGAGGTTGTCATTTACTGTCAGGGACTGTTGAGTTGACTCCTCCGGAGAGCTACACTATGTACAATGAAGCAAACACTACACATGTCTGTGGCGTCTTCACCTGGGTTTTGAGCCTATGTATGCAGCCACTGGGCTGCTCCATCTTGTCAAAGAGCTTCCTCTTTTCCTCTGCCCCACTACTTACCCTTCCCTAAAGCACCCGTGTTTCTTTTTCCCCCCGATGATTTTATTGGGGGCTCTTACAGCTCTTATAATATTCAATGCATCATTTGTATCAAGCATATTTGTGCACATGTTGCCATATTCATTTCCAAATATTTTCTACTGGAGCCCTTGGTATCAATTATATGCAGGCTACATTTGCATACTTGTTGCCATCATTACTCTCAAAACATCCTCCATCCACTTAAGCCCCTAGTACCAGCTCCCCATATGTCCCTTCCCTCCCCTCACTCACCATGAACCCTTAATAATTTACAATTTATTTTTTCTTTTTTATAATTTACACTGGCCAATGCTTCCCTTCACTGGCCAATGCTTCCCTGTTGTCCATGCTCCAGAGAGGAGGTTATATGTAGATCCTTGAAATTGGTTTCAGTTTTTTTCCACCCTCCCTCCACCCTCCCAGTATCACCACTCCCACCACCAGTCCTGAGGGATCATCCCAGCCATCCAGCTCAGAAGCAGCAAAGCCCACATGGAAGAAACATACTAGCTTGTGGGACCATGAAGTTTCAAATAGATTAGTTACCAGGTTTCAAGAACTAAAACCCATGACATTGCATGCTCACTTTACTGATATGATCATTCATGACATATGTGTGCATAAGCAAATGTGGCGAAGAAAGCTGATGGTGGCCCGGCTGTCAAAAGATATAGCATCTGGGGTCTTAAGGACTTGAGTAAACAAGTTCTGGGCCATGCAGTCCAGAAGCAACAAAACCCTTTTGTTTCTTTACTTCTTTTTTTTAATAATTTTATTGGGAGCTCTTACAGCTACTACAACATTTAGTACATCATTTGTATCAAGCACATTTGCACACATGCTGCCACATACATTTCCAAACACTTTCCACTTGAACCCTTGGTACAAGCTCCTCTTTAAAATAAAAAAAAATAAATCATTACTTCTTTACAATAGGGATTTATGCATATCTCATGTTACACCCAAAGCAAACATACAAAGAAACCATCTCACTGCCATTGAGTCAATGCTGCCTGATAGTGACCTCACTCCCACCCCCCTGGGGTTTTCTGAGATGGAACTCTTTATAGGATAAGAAGCCCCCACCTGTCTCCAGAGGAGCTGCTAGTGATGTCCATGGTTATTTGTTGGACTGTGCCTCATTGACACTGCAAGTTTCTACAGAGATTTTCTCTGAAGATTAAACCCCTTAAAATGACTTTATTTGGAAAAACAAAGATATCCTCAGCTTTCAACATAAACATATTAAAATGACTCATCTGCATACACACAAACATGCACACATAAATAAAACATCCATTCCGTAATTATGAAGATTTCTCAATACTCACCCCCAAACTACAACCTCACAGCTAACTCTGAAATCCCCACTAGAAGATATGTAGTACTTTGAAAAATGTTTCAACTTTCATAGACATCAATTAAATCCACCATGTTTCAGAAATATTTTAAGCAATAATGTTTAGGATAGGTAAAATGTTATTTTTCAAATGATAAAATTTCAGAATGTCTTTTTTTTAGTAAACTGAAGCATTGTTATGTTAGCCAATGGAAATCCTTTCAAAATTCTCTAAATTTAGTCCATTAAAAAATTCATTCAAGTCAAATAAAACATTTGATGTGGTTTCACAATAATTTCTCATTTTCAGGCTTCAGTGAGTTTGTATATTGCTTATGGGACTCAGGAAATTCTTACCCTAACTTAGGAATGTTCATTCTTTATGCCTTTGTGTTTTGTTTGATTCATTTCTGTTATAGAGTCATCAAAGCAGAATGCTATAAGAAAGAAGACGCAATCTCCGCCTCTCCCTTTAACAAAACACACACACACACACACAGAGAAAGAGAGAGAGAGAGAGAGAGAGAGAGAGAGAGAGAGAGAGAGAGAGAGAGAGAGAGAGAAATAGTACAAATAGCCTCCCTGCTGCAACAGTTCTCTAGAATCATATCTTTTCAGAAAAAAAAATGTACCATAAAACCAGTGAAGCTTAAGTGAATGCCCCTTCAGTTTCATGGAACTTTTCAAATACACTAGTGAAGCTTTCGTGTAGCCATGTGTTTGAAAAATTTGCTAAAGTAAGAAGGCCCTTAAAATTGTTGATGTTTTTTGATGTTCTTGTTGATGTTGCCATGGTGTTGACTCCTACTTTTGATGACCCTGAGATATGAGAGAACCCTGACTCATCTTCAAGGCCATTGATATGTGTATGCTTTTCTGGCTGTCACTGTGTACTAGAAGTGTGTTCTGAAGTATCAAGTTCATCTTCTATAACTGTATAGAAAAATATTCTATTACCATTCACAGCATTTATACTAACTACTTTCTGGAAATAAATTGGCAGCTCTTTCTTTCAACCCTCTCTTCTACTGTCAACTCTGCAGACATAAGTCCACTATGAGTGACCTGGCTGGTATTTGAAAGAATGTGGTATGGTTTCTAATATCACAGCAATACACAAATCACCACAGGACAAGGGGTGGAGGTAACTGGTGGTCTCAAATTTTAAGCGCCACAGATTTAGATCAGATACATTGCTTCTAAGGGATGACCCATTCAACACATTTATCAACCTCATTAGGATGACAACTTGTGCTGCTAGGGCAAAATGAACATTATAGGGATTATTAAGAGCATAGAAAGCATTCTAATGTTTGAGATTTTCTTTTTACTTTTACATTAAAATAAATTAATGTTAAGAAAGTATTTTGACATGAGTTCACTGGTTTGTTGAAGCTGTGATCTAAATGTCATCCTCAAAGATTTATATTGTTTTTATTATTCTCTCTTGCACAGTAATAACTTGGTGCCAGCTTTCAATAAATACTCTTGTGAGAAGCTTTTGAACATTAAATAATAAGAAAGTGACCTTTGAAATATTTTTCCAAGATTCCAACCATTTTGTTTTATAGGACCAAAGTTCTTATGTGTGGTTTTTCCCTGTGTGGACTTGTTGCTTGTTTGAATTATATGACCTTAAACAGTTATATAACCTTATCACAGATGGATCTCTGGTGACAGTGGCCTACTCATTGGACTTCTGACAAGTTAGACAGCATTAGCTCCTCTGAGAGAAAGTAAATGAGATTTTCTACTACTGTTAAGAGATTCCATTTCAGAAACCCACAGGGGCAATTCTATTTGCCCTGTAGGATGACTGTGAGTCAAAATCAACTCAATGACAATGAGTTTGGTTTGGTTTTAATTTATCACAAAGGGGAGCAAAAACAAAGTTATTGCAAACACATGTTAACTTTTACCTGATTTCCATTAAGACCCATGGCCACAGAGTCCATTCCAAATCATAATAACCCTGTAAGACGCAGCACATCTGTTCCTTGGGGTTTCTAAGACTGGGCCTGTCTTGTCTTTCTCCTGTGGTCCAGTTGGGTGGATTTGAACTGTTGACCTTACAGTGAGATAACCTGAGAACACTCCTTATTATTCCATTATAGGGTTCCTCAATCTCCCTTAGATTCCCTTGTAGTCTCATATTTTGTGTGCGTATGTGCAAGGATAGGTGAGGGACCCCGGAGGGTTGCTCTGAAGGTTCCAGCCCATCAAAGCATAGGTTGACTCCAAAGGAAGCCTTTCTCTGCGATCGACAGATGGCTCAGAGAAGTTCTCTTCTGTAAACGGAATCATGGGTTTTGTGAAACTTGGAAAATTTTTCAGCACTTAAACTAATTCTCTGGAGATTCATCCAGGTGGTACCAACACCAATCATTTGTCTCTTTTTATTTCATTGTTAAGGAATCCCACAGTTTGTTTAATCATTCATCCATCGGAGAACATAGGGGCACTATATGACTGGTAGAGCAGATAGAGGTCGGCCACGGTTTTTATGTGGTATTTGTCTAGTGTACATTTTTTATATATCAGTTTACACCTTGCTAGGCTTCACTATCTTATAATTTGGCTAGAGAGCAAGTTTTCTAGATATATTTTTTTTGTCTGAGGTAATTGGTGCTTCCTACATGGCTGCTTTTTCAGCCCTAGTTCTTGGTCTTATTGGGCAAAAAAAAGAGTTGGTCTTCTTCTTTCCACCTTTCAGAGTCTCTCTCTCTCTCTCTCTCTCTCTCTCTCTCTCTCTCACACACACACACACACAAAGACTTCCAAAATTTGTGGAAAATTTGTGGAAAATTGAATTAAAAAATAACTAGTTTTTTCATACACTTGGGAGTTTCCTTATAGATAAATAGATGATATTAGATGATAAATAGATGTTAGTTGTACTTAACCTGAAGAATATGGAAAAGTACTTTTACAGTATGGTCCTTAAGTAAAATCTTACTGCCTGCTTTTATAAGTAACATTATATTAGAATACAGCACGCTTGGGTTATATATTGTCTATAGCTGCTTCTATCCCATAATGGAAAAGTTGAGTATTATGATAGAAATTACATTGCCCACAAAACCTAAAAAATTATTTTATCCTCATAGAAAAAGTTTGCCAACCCATATACTGCAGTATTATATCTTGATAATTAAATATTATTTTAAATTATACTCTTGCTCCTTTCCCCCTACTTTTCCATTGATAAACCTGTACTCAAAAATTTCCTATCCTAAACTAATATCAATTAAAATGTAGTCATCAAAAGGAATAATTAGAATATATTGAACCCTGAGTCTTTTGAAAAATATTAATATAATTTGTGCCCTCGTGATTATTTTTTCCTTTGCTTTAAAATATCTAGAATGAAATTTTATATTTGAATTTAGACAGCAGCTTATTTTTTCATTGTGTGTATGAAAAGGTTTAATCTTCCCCAGAAATAGATCATCTTTTAGTTTGGACATTGCTAGTACAAAGAAGTACAGCATAATAAATCTCTAATTTATCTGATGATATTTTCAGCTTTTTCCAATTACTATAATAATAGATAGAATTCCAGTCATCTGATTCATCTGTATGACCCTTTATTACAAAAACATCCTTCTATTCATTCTGTACACCGAGTTTCAAACCTCCTGAAAATGACTAAAGGAAGAGAACAAAGTAAGGACATTTAAAATCTCTAGCCCTGGGATGTTTAGTAGTCAACAATAGGCTATTGAAACTCTTCCTGCCTTGGAAGACTCTTTGATTCCACTGGATTTTAGAGCTTAGTTTTTCAAAAAGATGTTTTTATATACGACTGTCATGACAGTTTGGTATGGTATAGTATGTATGGCAAAAAAGAGACACCAAACCCACTGCCACTGAGTCAATGCCTACTTACTGCGTCCCTGTAGGTTTCTGAAACTGCCCTCTTTAGGGGAGTAGAAAGTCCCATCTTTCTTCTGTGGAGCAACTGGTGGTTTCAACCTCACAACTTTTCCTTTATTGGTCCTACTTAGAACCACTACCCCACCAGGGCTCCCAGTACAAGTGGTAAGAACTTCAGATTCTGGGGTCCTTTCTCCTATGGACCTCTTCCTTTATAGCAATCTTCAAGATCCTTGCTTGCAGTTGTTAGGTGTCATCAAGCTGGTGGTCACTCTTAGTGACTGCACGAGTAACTGAATAAACCACCGCCTGGTCTCCTGCCATCTTCATAATTGTTGGTATGTTTGACAACAGTGTTGTAACCATTGCTTCAATTCACCTCCTTGAGTGTCTCCCTCCTTTCTCACTCGTCTTGTACTTCACCATGTAAGCCGCTGCTTTCCAGGGACGGGTCTTTCCTGACCATGTGTCCAAAGTGCATGAGACAACATTCCACCCTCCTTGCTTCTAAAGAGCCTTCTGATTTTGCTTTCTTACAAGTGCGATCCTTGCTTTTTCTACATTATAAAGAGGTCTTTTCTAGTTGATTTGCTTAATGCCTTCAGCCACGATCTATCTGACAGGAATAATGATCGTCCGCACTTCATGTCCTCTTCTGGATCCAACTTGAATTGCCGGCAGTTCCCTGTTGTCCTGCTGCATCTGCTGCATTGGTAAAACTTCGTCTGTGCAGGGAGAAGGATTGAGAGGAGCCTGAGCTGTGTGGTGGCTACACATTGGGTTAATAACTCACAAAGACAGGAATCTGCTACAACCTGTCGCTCATTGGGAGAAAGATGAGATTTTCTACTCTCGTAAAAAATATCCAGTCTGGAAAATCCACAGGACTGTTCGACCCTATCCGATATGGTCCTTGTGAATGGAATCAACTTCAGAGTAGTGTGAGTGTGAGTATGAGTGTGTGTATGAGCAGTATCTACCCTTTTCATCTCTTGTAGACTTACAAGCTGAAGAAATGTAGAGCATTGAATGAATGTACATCCATGAAATGGCACAAGTTTGGTATATTTCTGTATAGGTCTTTACAAGTAGAGCAAATATATGCAAAATTTTGGTATGACATGTGGAGGACAAAAATCTTGAAAACATCTGAGGCACAACTAAACACTTTCTGTGAATTAGTGAGTGAATTTGAGCACTTACTACCAAAATCTTGGAGGACATCTAGGTCAATTGGTGTAACATAGACTACTAGGCAATGTTTCACATCCTATGTTTGTGGAAGTAAAAGGTTAAAAGTGGCCACCTAAGATGTAACCATCAAGCTCTTGCTGGAGTAAAAGGGAATGAAGAAAATAAAACACTATGAAACAAACAATTCAAAGGAAGCATGGATCACAAGAACCATTCTTCTACAACCCAGAGGCCAGGAGAACTAGGTCAGGCTTAGCTACCACTAGTGGCTGTTATCATCAGGATGATAGTTGAAGACCCCTCATAGAGAGGAATAATAAAAAATAAGTAGAAAAAATTCTAAACTATATGAAAGATGAGACTTAGTGGTCTGGTAGAAGCTTGTGGAACCCCTGAGATTGTGGCCCTCGGGTATCTGCAAGCCTGGGACTGCGCTCACCCTGGGACTCGCGTTTAGCCAAATCATAGGCCTAGAGAGTGGATACTAGCACCAGCAAGGAACTGATTCCGTGGTAAAATCAACTGTGTGATATCAAAAAGGCAGCATTTGCTCAAAAACAGAGATTCAAAGGTAAGAAGGTATAAGAAATATCATAAATGCAAAATGCCAGAAAGAAAGGAAAAGATTATTCTATTCACATTGAAGTGATTGTAACCCACTTGAAGAAACAAAAAATGTGTTTTTATTGTGGAATGAAAAACTACTTTGATTTGTAAACTTTCACCAAAACTACAATTGGCACTTAAAAATTTTACTTCCATATAGTGTTTATGATATTATTTGTTAATTCCCGCATTCTCTTGGATCACCTTTCTTGGTGATGGGCACACACAGACATCTTTTTCTAATCTGTGTTCCAGTACATGGCTCACAATTTTCTTTTCATAGAGGAACATTTACAATCTTGTATTATTTGTTGAAAGAGTTCAATTGATATTCCATCAATTCCTGGAAACTTATGTTTTGGCAGTGCCTTCAATTCAGCATGAATGTCTTCCTCCTATACCTTTTATTCCACTGGCCAACAGTCTTTGTGGTACCTCAAAAGTAAAATTTGTTTCTGGGTATATTTCAAATGCTGATTCTAAAACTGGTGAGTTTTCCATTATCAGTGCTAGTTTTTGAGATATAGACACATAACAAATACCAATCTTCACTCTGCATGCCCATAAAAATTCGGATTTTTTTTGGGGGGGTAAAGGGGAGCTGATATTAAGTAGTTCAAGAAGGAAGAGAGTGTTTGGAAACTGATTGTAGTAGCATTTGTACAATATTGCTTGATGTGATTGGACCATGGAAAGGTGCAATATCTCTAAAAGCTCCCATTAAAATGGAAGGAAAATCAGGATATATTATTGTAGTATTAGCTAACCTAAGATAGAGGAAGCGCATACCAGCTTTATTTAACATAGTTTGCGTTGTACTAAATGTGCAGGTCAAGTTATGTTTCATGGGGTTTACTTTGATCCAAAGACACATTTGAACATTCGAATTGCATGAAGTTGGTATTTTCTCCCAAGTATCACTTCACCTTTATTATCAACTGAATATCAGGAAGTTTCAATTGACTATCTTAAAAATAGGCCAGAAATAGAAGTTACTGTATAATAAATAAAGAACCCCAATGATGTAGTGATTTATGCGTTTTGCTGCTATTCACAAGTGCACCAGCTGTTCTGCAAGTGAAAGTTAATGCTTTCCGCTCTCCTAAAGACTTGCAGTCTTAGGTACCTGCAGAAGTGTCGCTCTGCCCTATAGGGTTGCCATAAGTCTTACAAGACTGAATATGAGTGAGTTTGGTACAATGAATAGACAAATGTTCTGAAGCCCAAATGGGTCTGTCAGAGCTCAAGCACCTTTATAAAAATTGAAATGTTTCAGTATTTTATAAAATGGTACAACTCTACCACCAATGCACAGAAATGCATAAAAGCAATGTTAACATATTTTCTTATAAAGCAGTTTGGAGTCATCCTCACCTCTGAAACACTGAACATGAATTATCTATTGATATATGTATATATATATATATATAAATTGTTCTGAAAGGTGTAATTTGAAGAAGAAAAATAATATTTTATATAATCATGAAATTATTAAAATCACCATGAAGTCTTATATTTTTGACTCTCTAAATTACCCTCACATCTTCCATTTAGGTGCTTTTTCAATGTTTGTCTATTTTTCATTCTTCTCAAGCTGTGTTCTGCCTTTTTAGTATCCACCTGGTAGTTTCTCTGTTGCACAGTCTCCCACACCAAAACTAAAAACCTATCGTCATCTAATATATTCTAACTCATAGGTAGTCTGGAGGACAGAGAAGAATGGTCCAAACTTTTCAATCTTTTGAAGGTTAGAGTGCGACTGATTGGCTCAAACCACTGGCATTGTGATTGGCAGCTTTTTGCATAATACACTAGCCATCATGGGTTCATATATAGCTTCCCTTGTCAATCTCTTCACCCCTACATCTTTTAACAATATTGATGTACTTTTTTGGTCTTATCCTGTAATTTGTGGGTCTGGAATCTTTTCCTATTTAGGCCTAGGATTATATATCAACAAGTTAGTGAAAAAAGACACAAAAATTTGGCGGAACGTTGTATCTACAAAACTACAGCTGATATGGTCTATCCAATGCAGTTTTTAAAATCAGCACCCCTAAGTATTCCAAGGAACCAGCCTTAAAACCAATATGTCAAGAAAAATACTTGTGTTGGTTTGCTATTGATCATATGTGTGCAATCATATATGAGTTAGGCTGTGTCCTCTGCAAAACCCAAACTAAAACTATATATATATATATATATATATATATATATTATAGATAAAGATTTATTCAAAGAAAATGGCTCACACAATTGCAGAAACATATAAATTCAATTTGTTTCAAACCTATGGATCTTAAGCTGGAGGCTTCTTCTGACTCAAGTGGCTGCAAGAGCTGATGAAGCAAAAAGGAAGAAGATACATAGGAAAGTTGGTGGTTACATAAAAATCCAAAGCCAGCAGGTAAGGGTTCTGGCTGCAGAATCCAATGATATCCAACTTGGCAAGTCAAATGGTTGACCAGATGGCAGGCTACTAATGGCTCCCATAGTAAGCAGACAATGTGGTGGGGCATTGTCACAGAGCCAAAGAACCAGAAGTCAAAGAGCCAGATGCAGGATCCAGTCAGTGCAAAGCGAGCAAACTCCAACAGTGTCTATCTTTTTAGGAATTAGGCTACACTCCCTAGCAAACTTCCTTTTATTTATTCATTTATTTAGGCATCACTGCCTCTGGTGGTGGGAGTAGGAGGCCCAGTCTTTGCTCCTGTGAGCTGGAATTGAACCTCCATCCCAGTGGGCTGCAGTCCCACGCACAACCACTACACCGCCGGGGCTCAGCCCAAGGAAACTTCCTTTTAATATCACTAGGGTTGTAACTACATAAGAAGATTGTACTTTACCATTTCTTAAAATTTAAGGGCTGCGCACAGCAGATAGAATTGATTATATTGTGTTATATAACTTCATTAGGGATTAGTAGGGCCTACCTGACAAACCACTAAAAATCCTAACCAAGCAAAGTTGACACTCAGCATAATTATCATAATATGCTACCTCTTGAAATAGTCAAATACCTCCTTTTTTAGTACATGACTGTCTATCCTGTCCATCTTTTTTATACCTCTGTCCTATTCAATATTTTGCCAATAGAATCCTCCATTATTGCATATTGTTGCTTGAACTTGCTCCCATTGGTTCTTTCATCTTGAAAAATTGTCAGTTTTTTCTTCTTTTTTATTGTTGTTTGCTCACTCACAATCTTTGTACATTTCATTATAGTGATTTACTTTATCACCTTGAGCCACTTTTAAAATACTCACTTCAGTTATTTTGCTTCATCATTTCTTCCATTCCCTCTAATTACTCCATATTTAAGAGCATGATGTAGTATCTTATCAAATTAATATTGTTCTTATTTCCTTCCTATCTTTTTAATGACCTTTTGCTCCTTTTCATGTGTGATGTTTTTGAAGCCAGCACCACAAATCACCTTGTCTTTGGTGATGAGTGAATCAAATTTATCCTAGAAGTTGTCTCTAAATTAAAGTTAGATATACTCAAGGTTATACTTTGTCTCTGTCATGGACTTCTTTCAATTTTTTACAGCTTCGAATTGAGCTTACTTACTTACACGTTTGATCGTCTCTTCCACAGTCAGCCCTTGGACTGGGTATGACTGAAAATATAAGGCTGCTCAAATGTTTCTTCTCACAGATGTATTTATTTCCTGTGTTTTCCGTCTAGTAATGCCTACTTGTCTAGCCACTGGTTCTGTGTTGAAAAAGAGAATTTTCAGTGAAGATGCATTGGTCTCCCAAAATGATAGCATACAATTTCTAGACTCTTTTCTTACTAAGACTGTGTTTTCTAACTAACTTGTACTTCCTTTTGGTTCACATATTTTGCATTCCATTCATCAGTAATTATTACTGTATCTGGATTTCATTTTTGATCAATTTCAGATTGCAAAACAGTGAAAATATTCAACTCTTCATATTTTACATTAGTAGTTAGCATGTAAATTGACTAATTGTCTTATTGGGGTTATATATAATAACTTATCAGTGATGGAATGATACTTTAAGGTAGATCTTGCAATATTTTTTCCCCCACCATGACTTCAGATGCTGATCTTTAAGCATCCCATTGCATGTTTGACTTGTTATAGTTTCCCTAGATTATTTCTTATTTACATTCCTCATTCTAATTATTAATATACACTTAATATATCCTTAACATCAGTTGCCAGACTGTGGTGGCTTGTGTGTTTTTGTAGTTAAGGGGGATATGACATTGGTATTTCAAATACCATATGGTTTCCCATGACATATGGTTTCACTCGAGTTTTTAGACTAAGATAGGCTAAGAAGTAAGACTTGTTGATTTTTTCATTAAAAATAAAAATCAAAAGGTCAATGAAAACCTTATGAATAGAAGTGACACACTTTCTGCTATCGTGCTAAAAGATGAATCCCTGAGGTGAGATAACACTCAGAATATAACAAGAGAAGAGCTGTCCCCTCAATGTAGAGTGAATGACGTGGATGACATAAAGCTTTCAGGATCTTCATTTGCTGATGTGCCTTGACTCAAAATGAGAAAGGGAGCTGAAAAAGTCTGTTAGAAATTAATAAATGAAACATGTATCCAATGTCTTTAGTAGAAATAGAACAAAGAGCAAAGAATCATGCGAAGAGAAAGTCCATGAATAACTTCAGATATAAGGTATTGGAAAGCAACAAGTTTAGGGTAATGCAAGGGGGGATTTTAGAGGTATTCAAAAGCTTGTGATGTAGGGTAGTATGAACATGAGCTGAATATGAAATCTGAATTGCTATCCTGAACTAGCAGCTCCACCTAAATTTTCCACGACTAAAACAGTGCCAGGAAAGTCCAGATAAACGCAAGATTCAAATAAGAATCAAAGTCTCAAAACAGATTCCACAAGATTTCTAGATTTTGGATAAAATTTTTCATGTCAAATTTGGAAATTAAAAATTGCAATTAACATGTTACCAATAATTAAATGACACAGAGTGCATTAGTCCGGGTAGACTAGAGGAACAAATTTCATAGACACGCATATGGATATAAGGAAATGTTTTATATAGAAGAGGAACAGGACATTGAGAAAATATCCCAGCCCAGTCCAGTTCAAATCATAGTCCGACATTAACCCATATGTCCAAAATCAGTCTATAAAGTCTCCTTCTGACTCACAAAGTCACAAGTCAGTGGGTGTAGAATCCCGGCGCTGGCAGGGGTCTCCCCATAGCTCCTCGTTTCCAGGGTTCAGAGTTCATCAACAGCATCCAGAGGTGGCAGAAGCAACTCATTGCTGGCAGGGGTCTCCACATGGTCTCTCCACCTTCAGAGGTCTGGCTCCATCAGGGCAAAGCCAAGTGGCCTCTCCTCTGACTCCTCCAGCTTCTCAGGTGCTGCCATCTTGTCTTGTCCGTCATTCATCATCTCTGAGACTAGCTCCCAACAACTGGGGGAAGATAGCTTCTCATCTTCACAAGGGAAATATCACGGGATTTCCCAGAAGTCTCAGGAGCAAGCCAGGCCCACAAGGAGGCCTCATTAGCTAATTAATGGCTATCTCCAGATTAATAGGCTAGAGTCCACCCCTACATTTCAATCATAAAATTAACATAAGCACATGACTGCCACACAGAGGATAGAATTACCTGAAATAGACTTTAAAACAGCCACCCTTCTAAAACTAATTATAAACATCTTAAAAGCAAATTAATAAGAGCAAGCAAATTAATTTAAGTAGCCCAAAATAAATAGATGGTATAGTGAAGAAATAATACTTTAGTCCAGGAAAATGAAATAATCAAAATAAAATTGAATGGATGTACTCAATGACAAAATTGATAAGAGCTAATAGAAACAATTGTGAACTGGAAAAGTGAATAAAAAGTAGTCAATTTACAGGAAAAAGTAGTCAGATTAATATATAAGAACAGATCATTCTTTCTTCTATTTATTTATGGTTCTTTGTACTGTGTTAGTTTAGATATTTGAGTATTTATGGGTTTGTGAAATCCATTCAACAGCGTTTCCTTCTCTGTTACAGGCTGATTGTTGAAAGCTCTTATCTTTCATGATATAAATTTTTTTGTGTCACTCCAATATGCTTTCATGATTTTACATAAGCAGTCTGATTCTGTTTGGATTTTTTCCATATTGATGAGTTGACATTTGTCTACAACTGTTTCAGAACCTTTTAACTATCATTACTTTTTTATAATTTTCACTATAACAAGTACGGATAAGAATTTCTTTGGTTTTTTTCAGTCATTATTTTGTCAAGCATTTGTTTAGTGCTTCTCACTTTTTTTCTCTCCCTTCAAAAATTTGTTGACAGGAACCTTGACTCTTTAGTTACAGCTGCACATTCTCCCATACAGGAGTTACAGGTTATTATTGAAATAAGAGATAGAGCTAGTGTTTGTTATACAGCATGTATCATAAAAACTGTAGGCTAGTGTAGAGTTTTTTTTAATCCAGATATATTACTTTAACATGATAGAAAATACTGTGTGATCTAAATATTGGAAAAAAATAAATTCTAATCTGAAGAAGGGAAGGATATCAGAGTTTAAATTTTGAACACCTAGTGTTCAGAAGTCTATGGATGACAATGGGAGTTCAGAATCCATTTGCAGGGGCCTCACATGGATTAAGTGTCCAGTGAATTTAGGGATGTGACTGAAAGCATTGTAAGATTGATTGCAACCATTGTGTTAGGTTAAAATGTAATGCCTTATCATTTAGTCTCCCTTTTGACTCATTTTAAAAAGATTGGTTTGGAATGTCTTCTGCTTTCTTTTTGATTGAGAGTTTTCTATGTTTTACCTAGTCATTGTTGTCAGTTTTGTTTGCTTGCTTCCTTCTTGTGTTTCATGTGGTTCTCTCTATATGATATTCATTATAGGTAATTCTATAGAAGCAGTAAGTGGATCAATAATTACTTGCAGACCTGGCAGGAGAGAATGGGAAGAAATGGTCACTAACAGCAGTGAGAATGAGAAGAAATGGTCTGAAATTGCTTATGGTGATGATTGCACCATTCTTCTTAATATAATTGGGTGATTAAATAATATGACACATGGAGTGTATTCCAATAAAACTATTTAAAAATAAATAAGATTGTTTTGCATTCTCCCAAAATTAGAAGTCTCTATAAATTACTCTATAAACAATTATAGCCTGACTTGTAATAACTTCAAATTCATGCACGAAATGTGTATGTTTAGCTTAGGTAATTATTTTAATATGCCTCTTTTTGAAACTGTAATGTTGGACTCTCTAGGATTTCCCCTTTCTTTGTGCACGTGTAATAAACAGTATGTCACATCATTGTAAGTGTTTTATAATAGCATGATACAAGGAATCAAGACATAAATATTGGATTTATGTTAATTGATCAGTAATCTCCACATGGTAATGGAGCCAATTCTCCTCAAACTGGTCTGTAAGTGTAATATAATTCCTATTAAGATATAAACAAGAGGCTTTTTAAAGAACTATTTGTAGATAGACTTTTCTTTACAATTTCTACAATAAGACACAGGACATAGACATGCAAAAGTAATGTTGATAAAAAAGAAGAAAATGAGAGTATGAGCCCTATTCAATGCTAAAGTTTACTGCAATAATTAAACAATGTGACACTGGCAGAATAATAGAAACATATATCAATAGAACAGAATCCACATCCCATAAAAATGACACTAATATGTTGACTCACCTGATTTTGACAAAGGTACAAATGCAGATCAATAGAGACACAGCAGTCTTTTCAAAAAATGATACTGGTGCAGTGAGATATTCATAAGTTAATAACAGAGAAAGAAACTAAACACTGTACAACTTAAGCAAAAATTCACTTTAAAATGAATTGTAGGGGGGCTGAGCCCCGGTGGTGTAGTGGTTGTGCACGGGACTGCGGCCCACTGGGATGGAGATTCAATTCCAGCAGTGGGGCTGGGCCTCCTACTCCCACCGCCGGAGAGCAGTGATGCCCCCCCCTCCCAAAAAAAATGAATTGTAGGGGAGACAAAAAATTAATCATAGATTGAAACATAAAGTATAAATATATTGTAAGAGACAAAGGATATATCCTTTGTAGGCATGCTTGATGAAGATTATTAGATGAGCACCCAGAAAGATACATTAAAAATCAATAAACTGGATTCCAAAATCAAGAAATAGACATTAAAATTTAAAATTCTTGTTTTACAAAATATTCTATTGAGAAGATGAAAATAGAAGTTTTAGAATGAGAGGAAATACTTCCAAAACAGGTCTGGAAAAGGACTCACATCCAGATTTTATAAAGCAGTCCCCAAATTCAGCATTAAAATAATGAATTAGAGAAATGAATATAAGACAAGAAGAGACATTTCACAAAGGGGGGTATTAAATTTACAAAGAATCACAAGAAAAATGTTCAGTGTCACTCATCTTTATTTTTTGCCATTGAGTGGATTCTGTTTCATGGTAAATCAATCCAGGTTTTTCAAGGCTCTGACCTTTCAGAGGCATTCCTGGAAAGTTGTAAACCATAAACCTTTTGACCAGGACTTATGTGCTTAGCTCTTTACACCACCTAGAGACTCCTCACTAGCAATTGTCATTGAACTGCTCTGTAATCAAAGTAGAAGGTGTAGAATGACACCCTATGATTTTCATGACTGCTAACTCCAAGCTGATCACCAGGCCTTACTTCTGCATGTCTGGTTGGGTTTGAGCCGTCAACAGAAAATGCAAAATTAAGACCACAAGGGAATATCTGTATATATTCAAGACTAAAATAAGAATAAAAAATTTGATAATGTCACAATTAGGAAACTGGAAAACACTTTGGTAGTTCATTAAACACAGCTACAAACTAAATTTACAATACAGTCTTGTAATTGCAGACCAGGATATTTCTAGTAGAAAAATTAAAACATATGTCCACACAAAAGACTATTTACAATCGCTATTGCAGATAAAAGCAAAAGCAAAAACATATCTAACAAAAAGCAAAAGCTGGTACCAACAGATGATTGTAAAATAAATTAAAGGTTAGAGTGTGGTCCAACCATTGTATGGACTACTGCTCCACAATAAAAGTAAACAAACAAACAACAACAACAAACCCTTCCCTGCTATTGAGTCCACTGGGATTCATAGCAATCATATGGTACAAGGTAGAACAGCTACTGTGAGTGTCTGAGACAAACTCTTTGCAGGAGTAGAAGGCCTCATCTTTCTCTAACAGAAGAGCTGGTGGCTTCTAACCACTGACCTTACACTTAGTAGAAACTATCAGTGCAGACACCAATTTCAGTGAATCTTAACAACATTATGCTGAGTAATAAAATGCCAGTCATGTGAGTTGCATAACTCTATTTGTTTAATTTTTCTGGAATGACACCTCTAGGGAAGGAGATTAGATTATAGATTGCCAGTTTGTAGGGAAATTGGGATGGTCAGTCTGAGTATTAAGGGATAAAATGAGAGAGATCTTTATGTTGATCAATAGAAAAAGGCATAATGGGGTCTTCCAAACATTCAAGGAAAATATGAAAAGATATATATTGCAATTTTTCAGAAAAACAAACTTGCTATATCACGACTGAACAGGATCTAGTTTGAGGTAATAGGAAGTATATGGCATTGATTTTTTAAAAACCTCTATCAATTCATCATGAATTCTGCTAACCCTGGTGCAAGAACAAGTATCAAATGTATAGAGATGCTACAATGCCTTAAAAATCAGCCATTTAAAATGCATGACTCATTATAAAACAAGATAAAATGATGTTAAAAATGAAGCCCCCAGTGGCAGACAATCAACCACAACTTGTGAGGAAGTAATGAATCTTGTTGGTGTTCTAATTAAGAGGACACATGATAAATAGCAGAAACAATGGCCAACAGTTTCAACTTGAAAATTCTGACTCAAAAAATTAAAGTTGGTCTAAGTTTCAGCTGCTCAGTGGACATGATACTGGTGTGCAGATCAACTGTAGATAAGAAGAGAGCTTCCAATGGAAATTTTAAACATGTGGGCAGAAGATATTACAGTATTTCTTGCAAGGATTACATCTGGAGAGGAAATACGGTTTTATCCGCATGAGCCTGAAGAAAAAGTACAATCAAAGCAATGACTACAAGTGGTATGAATGGCTCCACAAAAGTGGGCTGGTCTTAAGCAAAGGTCATGGTAGCAGTTTCTTGGGGCTGCTCAAGGTAAATTGCTTGTTGACTTTCTGGAAAATCAAAGAATGATAATATCTGCTTATTGTGAGTGTTTTTAGAAATTTGGCCAATGCTTTAACAGAACATGCCCTAGAGAATTTCACTAGGCAGTCATTCTACACCAAAACAATACTCTTACACATTTTTTCATCAAATAAGGGCAATTTTGTGATATTTGCTATGGAAAATCATTATAACATACATTTTAGTATTTTGATTTGGCTCCTTCATGGACCATCAAATGGACAAACACATTTCTCTTGGAAGAAGAAATAAGGACAACTAGGATGGGGAGATTTTGTCTGGCATATTTTGTGTAGTTTATCAACAGAGATCAGTTACTGGAGAAGTGCATCACGCTTGGTGTGGGGGAAATAAGAAAGAGCAAGTCTTTCCTACAAGATGGGCTGACACAGTGGCTGAAAGCCTGGGTTCAAGCAAGGTTATGCTGAGGGTCATGCAGGGTGGGGCAATATTTACTTCTGTGGTGCACAGGGTTGGCATGGGCCAGGATTTATTTCATAGCACCTTACAACAACAATCGTAAAAATGCACTTACTTAAAGGCCATCCATATTTTTCCAGTGGGTATTGTCAGAGACTGCATTGATATGGTTAAAGTCTGAGGACCCTCAATTCTTTATTGGTGGACTAGCTAGCTGGTATCATAACTCACCCAAAAGAAATATCTTCTTTTATCTCTTCATTCATTTTTCCATACATTTTTAAGTCTCCTAATATGAGGTAGTTCTACTGTGTCCTACAAAGTTGCTATCACTCAGAAGCAATTACAACAAATGTTTGTGCTATTTTTATCATACATCTTTAACTGTTTTATTTAGCTAAGCATGCTGTCCCTCCTATCTTATAAAATCTAGTATACCTATGCCATTCACTGCAACACCTAAACCAGGCTTAATGACTAAGGCCAAAAGACATTTAGATTAATTTTGTACAGCCAGATCTCTCAGTGTTTGGTAATTTAGATATCACCTAGCATACAATTTGGTGAATTTGGACCCACAGTTGTTTTGCATATGTAAATATTTTATATATGATAATGGGGAAATAGATCTATATGCATATATAGCTTTAGTATCATGACAGCAGGTGGACATTGGGCCTGTACTCAAGTACTCCTTCAATGCAAGAACACTTTGTTCTATTAAACTGGTGTCCTATGGTGTTCGCCTTCCTGACGTGATCCCTGAAGACAAAGCGAATGTGTAAGCATAATGTAGTGAATCAAATGTTCATAAGCAAATGTGGTGAACAAAACTGATAGTGTCTGGCTATCAAAAGATATAGCATCTGGGGTATTGAAGATAAACAAACAGCCATTTAGTTGAGAAGCAACAAAGCCCACATGGAAGAAGCACACCAGCCTGTGTGATCATGGGCTGTGTGATCATGTTGAAGGGATCAGGTACCAGGCATCAAAGAATAAAAAAAATCATATCATTATGAATGAGAGGGATTGAGGAGTGGAGACCCAAAACCCATATTTAGGCAACTGAACATCCCCTTACAGAATTGTCTCAGGGAGGAGATGAGCCAGTCAGGGTGCAGTGTGGCAACGATAAAACATACAACTTTCCTCTAGTTCCTTAATGCTTCCTCACCTTTCTCCTCTCACTACCATGATCCAAATTCTACCTTATAAATCCAGTTAGACCAGAGAATGTACATTGGTTCACATAAGAATTGGACATTCAGGGAATCCAGGACAGGAAAGCTCCTCAGGACCAATAATGAGAGTAGAGATACCAGGATGGTAAGGGGAAAGTGGGGTAGAAAGGGGGAACTGATTAAAGGAATCTACATAGAACCTCCTCCCTGGGGGACAGGCAACAGAAAAGTGGGTGAAGGGAGACATCGAACAGTGTAAGACATTACTAAATAATAGCAATTTATAAATTCTCAAGAGTTTGTGGGATGGGGGGCAGGGAGGGGAGGAGAAAAAAATGAGGAGCTGATACCAAGAACTCGAGTAAAAAGAAACTGTTTTAAGAATCATGATGGCAACAAATGTACAAATGTGCTTGACACAATGTATGTACGTATTGTGATAACAGTTCCACAAATCCCCAATAAAATGATTTTAGAAATATAAAGAAAGAATTATCTTGCATAAAAGAGTATTAATGTTTGAGAAATGGAATTCTAGTGAGCATTTTTATAAATCATTTTTTTAGATGAGGATATTAAGGAGAGTTTAAATAATGTGCAATTGGCTGAAAAGTGGTGGCATTAAAAAGCAGGAACCTGACTCTAGAACCCATTTTCTTACCATTAGCCGTTATTGTCTCAATAAAAATTAATCAGAAAAAAATCATAATGGCTCTAGGAAAGCACTCCATGATAGCTAACAGCAACAACAAGAAAGAAACACTCAAATAATTTGAGCTGGAATGTTTGTAATCACACAAAGAATATCTTTCCAAAATGAGTCATCAGCATTTTCTATAAATATTATAGTCATCTGTTGCACTAAATAATAATGAAAGAAAAATAAGCTTTTTATAAGCAAAGAATTATTTACAAGCATCCTGAATGACATACACAGGATTCACCTCACAGAAAGAAACCTCTATTGAGAACCATTAAATAATTGATCTCTAACACAGTGTCCATGTGTATTCATAATTGTCACTGAAAGAAAAACTGAAGAATGGGCAATTTGTTAGTAAAGAAGTTGTAGTATAACCTAAAACTGGAATTTCACATTTCAGGAAGATTGTTTCATGCCCTCATGAGAGTGCTCTCTTTTCTAGCAGAAAACTTGTCCCGGGAGACCTACACACATTCTGTCTTCAGAGCTCAGCTGCTACTGTCTGCTGTTGCTTCTCTCTTTTAGATTGTTGGTATCATCGATACATGACTTTTGATTGGTTCCCAAGGGTACAAATTAACTTTTGTAGACAGTGGATATAGAATGAATGCATGTATTATTCCAGGCATATCTATTTGTATCAGTAAAATGAAATTTTTAGTGTTTTTCCAAAGGTGGTGGGGAGGGAAAGAAAGACATTAAAAGTCAATTCTGGGTCGGGATTTTCTGCTCTGGTACTTTATGAATATGCATAAAAGGAACAGAAAATGCCGTGACAGTTTTACACTGTGCAGTTCTTGTCTTAAGGAAGCGTGGAGAGCAAGTGCTGTGTCCACTGTGCTGTGCTGGTGTGGCGCTTCAGCAGGCTACAGTTGAACAGTATTTGAATTCACAGGACTTGCCATGCTGGAAGCACAACCTTATATGTAGTGTCCATGGGCAGTCCTATTATGGGAAACCAACTTGAGAGAAAAGGCGGGTCACTTGCTTCTGCGCAGGTCCTGGAATTTGAAGTATCCAGGGGCCTCTACAGAATCCTGGCATCGGTTACTATGTTGATTCACCCGGTGTTGGGATCACTCACTCTCCCCCCACAAGGCTCAGATCTTAGAGGCCGTCACCTTCAGAGGGCAACGGATAAGAAAGAAGAGTGCTATTTCCTCTAAGCCTGCAGAAGTTGCTTGGTTTCTCATCACTCCTAAGCCTCCTGGAGCAATAAAGTTGGGAGAAAATTTTACCAAGATATTTCTCTCTGCCCTGATACATACTTCTTTTCCAAATGCTTTGGTGGGAAGAAGTTGAGGACTGTTGTAAGTACAAAGTACCTAAAAATATCTTTTGCTATGGCTTAACTTTTAGTTTGTGACAAGCTCACTGAGGAGATAAATGTATTTTAAATTAGAATTGTCTGTGAAGGGCATAAATGTCATATTCCATATAAAGATGATAGAAGATGATAGATAGATAGATAGATAGATAGATAGATAGATAGATAGATAGATGATAGAGAGATAGATGATAGAGAGATAAATGGATGGGAAATCTGCACCTGTTTTCTCATCAGGAAACTTTTCAATAAAAATGAGTTAGAGCTAAAAATGGTTAGGTGCTTTAGCTTTGGGCTTTTTGCTATTATTTTTGGTGGCTTGTTTATTTGTTTTGCTGAT
The DNA here is from genome assembly GCA_004026705.1 of Nesogale talazaci. NCBI lineage: Eukaryota > Metazoa > Chordata > Mammalia > Afrosoricida > Tenrecidae > Nesogale > Nesogale talazaci. Next base: position 40,365 of record PVJH01000366.1, read on the forward strand.
TCTAAGAGGATCTAGCGTGTCTTTCTGAAGAGACAAGTAAAGTAATGGAGTACACATCACCAGCTTGGAATATTTGTAACAGACCGTTTGGATTGCTGTGGAACAGTTTGGTAGCTGAGCTGAGCTACTACCTTGATCATTTGTTGCTTCTGGATTTACTAAGAACTGCATGTAGGCAGTGACCTGACTTAGTTTCTCAATGAACTAACGTCTCTATGGGAATGAGCTGGAGTCCTCAAAATTATACAAAAAGTGGGTTTGGCAGAACATGAGAGAAAACGTCAAGAAAATAAGTTAAAATAAACAAATTGAGATTGGGGAAAGTATTGGCTCATGTTGAATTGAATGCTCCCTACATATTGCATTGAGGACTGTGAATGGTCTTTTCTATAACACGTCAGGAGAATTCTTCCAAAGACTAATAGGATCTATAAGGCCTAAGGCCTGGCTTTATGAGGCACTCCACATCCTATTTTGCAGGAATGTTACCAAAGTCAATTTGTTGTCTCCTATCTATGTTGACCTAGCCCTACAGTCAGGATATTTTTTTGCAATACAACTTGAGTGTGTATGTGTGCGCGCATGCATACACTTATTTTTAAAAACACTATCATGTGGTGGCACGCAATCTATAAAATTGACTATGGTGAAAATAGGATACAAAAATAATATATGAGGAGGGCAGTGTGTCCCAAGGAACTTTGAAGGGGACTTTTTTTATCCCTTGTCTCTGACTTATGGATTCCAGTCTTTCTAAAATAGATATGAGGGCAATGCCTATAATTAAAAATGGAAAAATAATCGCTCCAAATAGCTGGCTGTTCACGAATCCTAGTTAAGGAGTGAATTTTACCTTTGAGAAAATATTTAAAAATATGAATTATGATTGCTTATGAATTCACACAAATTACTACCAGATTTTATAGTATAATATTTCTTTTTTTTGGGGGGGGGGCATCACTGCTCTCCGGCGGTGGGAGTAGGAGGCCCAGCCCCACTGCTGGAATTGAACCTCCTTCCCAGTGGGCCGCAGTGCCACGCACTACCACTGCGCCACCGGGGCTCAGCCCCAGTATAATATTTCTAATTTTACCATATTTGACACATTCATTTGATGAGCATCTATATTGCTTTCTGTCTGAAAGCCATTTGCTTATTGCAGTGACAAAAATACATCCCACATAGATTTATGACTCGTAGGCACACTCTCTGGTAGCGTCATACATACGCATCTTTGTCCTAGTGGTGTAGTGGGTTCGGCATTGAGCCGGTCAGAGTCTTCAATCCACCACTCACCACTTGGAAAAAAGATAAGGCTGGCCCCTTTCATCAAGTTTAAAGTCTTGGAGACTCAAAGGGGCAGTTCTATGTTCTCTGCAGGTAACGTTGAGTCAGAATTGCCTCGATGGCAGTGGGTTTCAGGTTGCCTTGTTGTATTCACCGATACTGATAGCGAAAGCAATTCTGGAATGAAGCCAGGCAAATCCACTCTTTGTATTGTCACAAACATTTAGATAGTTGTTAAATAAGCTAATTCAATTTTATGAAAAGAATCTTTGGGGAATCTATATTGTGACACTTTATTATAGTGCATTTTAAAACAGGTTACAGGACAGTGGGCTTGTTAAGAAAAAATTGAAGTCATTCACATGGTTATATGACATGCTAAATTTTGCTCATTGACAAAATGCTACTATTTTGATATGTTCGTATTTGAATCCAGTTTGGGGTAAGTACTTTAGTCTAACAAATTCTTAAGGAACCAAATGTATTTATTTTGATTGCTCGTAAACCAAAATAATTGTGCTTTTATGACCCTCAATTTCTGACACTGTTAACCAAGGAAATCGCTATATTATCACAGATAGAATTTACTTTTAAGAATTTATACAATAGTACTTTGCCAAAGATTTTTCTTATAATTAATGGCACTTATGTATATGATGTATTGTAGTCATGTAAATTTTCTTGATGCCTACCAACATCATCTTTTAAATTTTCATAGGTGAGATATTTTTAAAGGTACCTTATGGCTATATGAAAAACTTTGCTGGCTCAAATATGTGTAGAATATACACCTCTCTAATTAACAAGAACAGAAACAAAACCAACCGCATGGCTATCTAGTGGACGCCATCTCATAGGGACACATGGGAGATTTCTGAGACTGTAATCCTTACAGAAGTAGACACTCTCATCTTTCCTCCCATAGAGTGGTTGGTGGGTTTGAAGTGTACAACTTGTAGTTAAAAGTCACACGTTTATCTTACAGAGCAATGAGGGCTCCTTTTACATGTCATACCATTGTAGCTACTATAATACAGAATTCTGTTTAGATGTTTATCTAAACTCAAAAAAAATCCAAACAAAACAAAATTGCCCCATATTTTAGCAAATTTAATTCTGAAAAAAGAAAAAAAAGGTACTGATTGACAGTACTCTAGCTAAACATTTCTGAAATACAGATTCACAAGTTGGAAAGAGATACAGCTTCCTCTTTCATCTTAAAACATTTACATGAAATCCCTGTATTCTAAAATGTTTGCTACATATGAAACATATTTCCAAGCTCTTAACTACTTGCATAGTGTAATAAAAGAGATTAAAATCTTCATTGTCTTGGAATAGTCAGGTATTTGGTGTGTGTGTGTGTTTAATTATCTTATCTTTCCTCATGACTTTATCTCATGCTTAAAAAGTGATATTCCAAACAACCCTCCTTTTCCTTTTTGCTCTAATCTTTCCCTAACTTATTAAAAACAATTTATCATGCTTTCTTTTTCATTAAGGTATTAATTCTACCATTCTTAACATCAAACAGGGCAATTTTGTGTGTGTTTATGTGTAGATACACGTAGGACCTACACATTTAAGTGACACTGCTATATGTCATAAGAGAGAAATTAATTTTTCTAAACAGTAAGGTTATGATTTCTAAAGGTTACAATTTTTGTTCATATTTGTAATGTTCTGTGTTCAGCTCACATTGCTCCTTAGGGAATTAGAAAATGGAATCAATGCACGTATTTTTTCCCACAGAGCATAACAAACCATAGAGGAAGGAGGAGACCCATGCTTGATGGGGCTTGGATTAGTACACTTGGTGGGCTCTTTTGAGAAAAATAATAAGGAATTATGAATACAGAATTAAAAAGGGCCTTGGGGTGTTCCCTGCAAGTAAACAACTTCACAGCTTAAGCTGTATAAGTTTCAGAGAAATCATTTTTCCAGTTGCATTTGAAAATCAAATTGATGCTAGTTATATTGCTTTAAAGCATATATTATTTATCAAAGGCAACCTTTTATTTAATGCTGATTAGAGAGTCTAAAGAACACACGATGGTATGAATTTGACATTTCTGCCTTTCATTCTGAAAAGACACATTGATGAAATGATGTCAAACTTAGTTAACAGAGGCGGTGCAGTTATTTCAGATATACAGGGTATGCAATTCCAAGGAAAGACAAATCACAGTGAGAAGGAATCATGACAACATTGACTTATTTGTATACAGTGCATTCAGATTTTCAATGGATTCAGAGGGAGGCACTGGTTTTCTTATAAAGTTCTCCCAGAGTCCTAGGAGGTTTGTAGTCTGCTACCAAGGCAGTTAGTTGGCAACGAAACTCTTTTGTTGGGAAGGCCATGAGGAGTAATATTGAACCCGGTTACGTAGACAAAATGTGGAGCTGTTTTTCTCTGGAGAATACACCCTATGCTGTATACTAATCTTCATAAAGACAAACAAGGAAGGAAACAAACACTCCTGAGTCTTCAACTGTGCTCCATTTGAGAGAGTAATACTGTCTAATGTATTGGGAGTCCTAGATATCCGTTTAAATACACATTTGTTCATTTTAAGGTGACCAGACATCCTGCTTTTTGACAATTTAGCAACATCCCGTGGCATTTTAAAATTAAAATAAATAGATTGCAATACTATTTTTGTGTTCTATGAACTTTTTGTTGCTCCACATAGACCACATTTTAAATCAAGAACACACCCCCTCCCCAGTGTCCCATTTAAAATCTCGTCATATTGCCATTGACATAACAGTGCAGCCTATAGGAGTGCATAAAAAACCAAGGAAGTAATCTTAACTAAAAATGTTGGAAAGTTGTTTGTTTCATAAGACAATTTTGAATGTTGGTATATGTTCGTATTAAAAATCTATATAGTGTGTGTAAATAAGTTTCAACATATTATATCCTACTATACTTCTGCTGAAGCGTTGCCCTTATTCTTCTAATTTGATTTATTTGTTGTACTTAGTTTCATAGAAAATTTTGTATCTTTTAAAATATATAAGGAATATTAAAATGCAGGATTAAATCATGTAGCAAAGTTCGAATCTGACTAGCTGGGTAGATGTCAAAGAGAGTTAGGGCGCGTTTTAAAACATTTGACAAAGTCAGATGTCTGAAATGTCCTGGATTTAATGCTACTTTCAATGCATACTAATCCCATGCACAGACACAGCGATGGTGATGAGTTTATGCATTGCCATAATAGCATGTCATCTTTTGCCAATTCTGCCCTATGTAGGAGTGGATTTTGTCTTGGGCTACTAACCTCAAGGTTAGCAGGTCAAAACTACAAGCTGCTCTGTGAGAGAAAAATAACTCCGTCTGTTCCTATCAATACGTGGAGCCTCAGAGACCCAAGGAAGCAGTTCCACTGTCTCAGAGGGTCCCAATGACTCAGGATTGACTCCCTGGCAGTAAGTGTTAGATGTACTCAAGGAGGCAGGGGGCTCAAATGTTTGCTTGTTTTGTTTGGAGAAAATGCCATTATCTTTTCATGTAACTTTCCACAAATTATTTCGAGCCCTGCTGTGCATTGGCACCTCCACCATTCTTGATAAGATTGCTTTGGAGAAACACCTAGTATCCATCGGGCATAATTAGCATCAAAGCGTCGCATATTACACCTGAGCATAAGTAACTAAACACTAAAGGCCTGACTCAGGGGTCCTCAAACTTTTTAAACAGGCGGCCAGTTCACTGTCCTTCAGACAGTTGGTGGACTGGACCATAGTTAAAAATACAACAAAACAAAAGATTATGAACAAATTCACTGGGGTCCCAGCATGAGTCAGCTGCTAAGCAGAACAGCAGCGGAGGCAAAAACATCGGCAGGCCAGATAAACGTCCTCGGTGGGCCACATGTGGCCCGAGAGCCCTAGTTTGCGGACTCCTGGATGTTTCATCACTCTCCTTGCCTTTATCTTCTCTTTGCTTTAGTTACTCGCCTCTTCTGCTCTCCACTCCCTTTCCTCTTTTTGACTAAGATGGCCATAAAATCAGGACAAGAAAAGGGCACAGCCTCAGTCATGCTGTGTGCATTCCTGGTGCCCATCTTTCTTTGCACACAACTTGCCTCCCGTTTGACCAGATTGCAGCAGTGATGCTACCTTCATCTGAGCTAAATCCTGACTGAAAGGGCACAGGGGGCAGTGCACTGTTACAAGAGCGAATTTTAGCTTTGGAAACACTGTGATATCAAATTAAAAATAGCAATAATAATAAAAGAACCATCTTTGACTCCAAGGTTCTCATATAGTTTTCTGGAAGCCATGGCGTTTGAGTAATTGCTTTTAATATTGATGCTCAAGAAGGCAGTGTTCGAAATAAATTGGTGACTAAGAAGGTAAAATATTCTCAAACCACTTAGGGAAATGATCAAATTATCTGTGAAGGCAGTGAGTCCCAGTGGTTATCATAAACTTAAAGACAACCAGGAGAGAAAAGCAGACAATTAGAAGCTAAATGGTGGGACCAGATACAAGCGAGGCCGGCATGTAGGTGGTTAACCGAACGAGCTTAAGGGAAGCTCAGACAGCTGGGGAATCCCGATTTAGTAGAGGCTGAAGGGCAATGCAGGAGCCATGTGAACAGCTGCGGAAGAGCTAGAGGATTCCTTTGGATTAGGTGTCCACACCCTGTCTCTAATGGGCCACGTCGCTTAGCTCAACCTGTAGACTTTACAGTGTTTTACTTTAAATGTCTGGAAATAGATCTTCTCTCAAAATAAATCCCGAAAGAAAAGCAGCCAAAGAACTGATTCCACAAAGTATGTACTGCGTGGATTTGGCTACTCATAGTTGAAAGAAGAAACTTAGAGCTTGCAATGCGTAAGCCATTTACTCCGTTATAAACTACACCGTGAGTGCCTACTTTCTACCGTGCACTGTGCTATCACCTGGAGACACGGCTCTGAGCAAGGGAATTTGTGGAGAATAGAGCGAAATGGAAGGAAGACATATTAAAGAAGTAGATGTGGAGGAACTGGGGTTCTGGTTAGGTCCTCAATGCTCAATGCAGAGGACTTGGTTCCAACCGACCAATTACTCTGGAGAATGTTGGGGTAATGTGCTCCCATGAAGATTAGAGCCTCAGCAACATGACAAGGCACTCGTACTCTGTCCAATAGGGTAACTATGTGTCAGAATTGACTCCACGGCAGTGGGTTTAATGGGTGAAGGCACTGTTCTAATTAAATTTGGAATAAGGACAGTAGGATGAAGCACAATTTGTTGTAAGAGTGTATAATAGTGAGACCTAAACTTGTCTTAGAAATAAGAAAAGTTGGAATGGGGACTTGCTAAAGCAAAAGAGGTAGCTCAAAGTTTCTATCCAGGTTATCCATCATGTGTGAAGATATATCTTGCCACCAAGAAGAACTGAAAGAATATCCATTACCGTACAATGGAGTGAATGAGGTAAAGAGTGGATACTGCTGAAGTAGTGGATTTGGGTCCAGTCTCAGAGCCTTGAGGGTGAAGTTGCTACTTTTTTTTTGTTATAATAAGATACGTTTAAATGACATTTTTATATTATTGTTAGCTTTTATTTTATTAATATGATTCTGCATTCAATAAAGAATAAAAGGTGTTAAGGGTAGATGCCAAAACCAACCTCAAACTCGTTGCCATCGAGTCCATGATCTTCACCCTATAGCATAGAGTAGAACTGCCCATATGGGTTAACAAGGCTGTAAATCTTTACAGAGACAGCAAGTCTTCTTATTCTCCCATATGCATGCGCACATGTGCTGTTGGTGGTGGGTTTGAACTTACAACCCACTCCACCATGAGAGTTATCAATTTTGAAGCTAGCATTAAAACTTCTCCAGGTGGGACAACAAGGTGATGAGAGTTGGACGGGTGGCAGTGATGATGAAAGAAGTATATCAATTCAAGTTTTGTTTATGAAGGAATAGCAGTGGGTATTGAATGGCATATGATGACTTCTGTGACTACTGATACAGTTTACTAAGGAAAAAATGGAATGGAAACTGGAATCATGGGAAGAACTTGGGGAGTAAATGGTGGTTTTTATGTTGTTTGCTATTTTATGGAGTATGTGCATAGTCTGGATACGGGATTTAAAGTGTAAAAGAGAAATCATGATTGGGAATTTAAATATATGAGTCAGAGTAAATGCGAACAGTCAGGAAGATGACAGAGGAAAAAGAGAAGAAGTTTAGAATAGGGACGACAAAGACACATCAGGGGGAAAAATCAAAGGAAGCATCTACAGAGCTTACAAGGGGGGATGCCTAGGGAAAATAATAGTTCTGTACATAGGGATGTTCTTCTCATTCTTTGTAAATGAGAATCTAACATGCAGCACCAGGTGGCTTAGCTTCCCCCATCTTTGCCATCTCTTTACCCCTAATTTCCTTTCCCATATTGCTATTTTTGTGAAATATCACAAAAATGTTGCCTTAGTAGCAAAGCTTCAATAAATATTTAAATTGTATAATATATTCAGCTTTTTCATGTACTCTGCACTTCCTAAAAATACCTTCTTTGGAAACCCCATTTCAACTGACTACTGTATAATGAAATGGGCCTTCAGTGTAAAACATTCATCATAGTCTGAATTTCAATTGCTCAGTCGGAGTTGTTGAGCAATATGAAAAATCATCCTTTAGAGAATACAGAATTGCATAGATATGACAAGGTAAGTTTACAGTTCATTTAATGCTAGTTTAGTTAATATAGAGGCCCATTGGAGAAATGTCTAGAATTTCTTGGAAACCCTTAGTAAAATCGATTATTTGTAAATCTGCAAAAATCATAAAAATACTCAGAAAGCATATTGACAATTTAGTTCAAATAAAACCAGAATTGTACATAAGAGAAGAAAGGGGTTTGAGTAATTGAAATTTAGTCACGAATGAATGTTATGTACTTATCAGTTAGCCTTTTGGGAAAGAAGAACTAGGTAGAATATTAATATAATATTGAGCAACTCAAAAAATATTGAGCAACTCTTTTATTTTTAGTTTTATTTTTTCTTGCAACTAAACTTTGTTGAATGCATGCTGTGTTTATAAGTTTACAAATCTCTAAATCAGTGAGCACTGAAAGGCATATATGTGCATCTTTATCTACTATAATATGCCAAGAGAGTAATGTAGCATGGTGCAAAACAACCATAAACGATTGCTTATTATGAAGTGCTTGTGGAAGTCTTGTGAAGAATGTGCCCTTTGAAAAAAGCCCTAGAGGCCAGCCACGTGGACCTGAGAAAGAGAGAAGAGTGAAAGCAGCAGTGATACAAAGACAAAGACTGGTGAGACCCTCATTCATTCTGTAGACACAGTTACCGGGAGTGTCCAGTCTGAGCATGGTACCTTTCTTCTCGCTAGTGGTTTAGAGTCCAACCTCAATCATGCTGCCATGCTGAATAACAACAAAATACTGCTTCTTCCTGCATCGTTCTCCTGATAACTGGCGTGAGCTACCATGCCAATGTGTTTCATCAAGAGATCCTCTTTGGATCTCTAATTCACCAAGCATAATGATTTATCTTCCTTCAGCAATTGCTCTCCCCTAATGACGTGACCAAAGGTGAGAGAAGATTCTATTGTGACCACTAAGGTTTCCATGGATTATTTTCAGGAGTACACCACGGCGTCATTCTTCCTGAAGCTGGTAGCAGCTCTGAAACTGGTCCATCTGGCATTTGTAATACAAAGAGCCCTGCTTCCAGTGTCAGCGAATCAGAAATGACATTGAGTTTCTCTGACTTCTGAGGTGAATTGCCCCAACTTATCTCACTCAGGATTCTTCCAGGGACCTCCGTAGGGAGTTGCGCCAGATAACATTATCAGAAGAGGTAGTAGGTACCAAAATGACTATATAATTTTTGTGCAGTGTTTCAGGAGAAAGTTATTATTTTAATAAAAAAGGCTCACATAGCAAGTGATAATAATGAAAACAGTCTCATGATCCCTGCTAACATATTCAATTTACCTACAAAATGAAGAGCTCTATCCTAATTGACCCCATGAACCTCCTAATGTGCTCTATAAAAGCTGTCATTATTACCTAATTATAATGAGGCCTTGAATCATGTGATTTTATGTGCACACACCACAAGCAGCACTGTAGGTTTGTTGCCATCGATGTGTTTGCAGTCACTGATTTTGTCAAAATCTTCAGTATTTTAGCTATGACATTGTGGTAATTAATATCTATGAGCCTATCTTAATAACTTTTTTGAGAATGTAGTCGTAGGTTAAAGGTAAAGGAGAAAAATATTTAAAAGCCTCCAGTTCAGTTACTGATTCTGTTGTAACTAATCACATCGCGATATAATCATAGAAAGATTTCATAAGATTTTTTTTAATATGAAAAATCCAATCTATGAAAATTTAACTCTATTCTGTACACATAATATGCATGATCAAATACTATAGTGAGCATTAAAGATTCTGTATGGCCTCATATGGAAAGAGGTAACAGGAGGGTGGGTTGGGGGTGGAGGAGGCTGACCCCATCATTGGATGAAACCAACTCTCATTAAACAATTGAAATACATCATCATCTCCCATTCGATGCCACCTTATAGCGACCCTCTGGACTGAGTAGCAGTACCTCTGAGGATGTCTATTGCTGTGATCTTTCCGGATGCCGGCTGCGGCATCTTCTTCCCACAAATCATTCCTTGGTGAAGTCAAACTGACAACCCTTGGATTAGCGATGAAGTACCTCATCGTGGTGCCACCCACAATCCTTTCAAAGGTCTACAGACATACTGACCCACCTGTTCGAAGATTTAAACGCCAGTAAGGATCTTATAGCTGGGAAGTTTGAAATGTATGGAGGATTGAAAGTCCTTACAAGAGTAAGAATCAAGAGGAAGTTAGAAATACTCCATCCAAAACTGCAATAAGGATTGTTAACAAAAGAAGCAGATTGATTATCATATTTTTCACAGTACAGATTTAGTGCTGACTGATAAAGAATTGACAGAAATAGGAAGAGAATACACATTAAATCCACCAGATTAAACATATGCTAATTTACCAGACTTTTATACAGACAACAAGAGTGTTATAAGTTGGAATGGATTTTTTTAGACTCTCCCCCACACCCTCATGGATGTTGGGACTTCTACTACCTTTTCTATCCAAGCTTCATCCTGCTGAGTTCAATTGAGGTAACAGAACTTCTTGCCACTGGAGCTAAGGGACAAGCATTCTCCCTCATTTCCTTTGCGCTGGCTACAGCAGCAGACCGGGTGCTGACATCTGCCATGAGCCGCCCCCATGCTACCCGCTTACTGCCTTGCTTTTCGTTCCTTACATAGACTTTGTTTCCTTCTCCCATGGAGCCTGGCATATGCTTTATTCCTTTCTAAAATGTTCTCTCTTTTTTTCATTTTCACCTCACAAAGTCCAACAGCCCTCAAGTGGATCCCAAGTCAGAGCAACTCTTTGTAATATTTCTGAGGCTGTAAACCTTTAAAGGGGCAGATCATATTTCCTTTTGCTATCACTCCAGTGGTATAAGGGATCCTCCTTTCTCTCCCATAAAAAGCTGTCACTTTTGAGTACATTCTCCTGAGAGCCATGTCTGGCTCCCCTAAAGCTAATGCTGTGAGTAGCCTAAAGCATCAACAACTCTGTCACCAGGGCTTTGTCTTAGATGGTGTGAATTCCTGTTTACAAACCACTCTCTGTGAGTTGAGGTCAGGATTCCCATACAAGAACTTATTCCCTATTGAAAGTTAGGGGATTCTAATGAAAGAAATCAATAAAAACTTAACTCACTACAAGACTCTCTGGGCTCATAAATTAGAATAATAATTATGTCAGTCTTTCCCAAATGTATCTATAGTTAAAACACAAATCCTATCAGAAGTTATTTTGATTGATATAGGAAAGGTAATTCTTAATGTATACGGAAAGGTAAAGCATTTATATGAGATAAACAATTTCCAAAGAGAAGAATAAAGAGGGAGGGATCACTCTATTGGAATAAGGTTTAATCTATAGCTAAAATAATCAAGACAGCATAATATTGGCAGACAAGTAGACTCATATATTGATGGAATAGAACAGAGAAATCCTAAGTACATCCATACCAATATGCCCAACAGAGCATTTGGATGTCTGCGATGACAGCTCTCCTTAATTTTTTAATAGTTTTATTGGCCAAAAATCACATATAAACATTTTAATAGTCTAGACATATTAAGAAGAATTGTGCAATTCCACCACACAGAACAGGTTCTTTTTTCTTGTCCTCATTGTAACTAGCTGTCCATTTACCCCTTACCTCTCCTGCTATGCCAGTTACTGCCTCTCTCTATAGATTTACCTATCCTGGATTTCAGGTACAGAAAATCACACACACAAAAAAAGAAGCGAAACAATGAGCTAAAAGACAAAACAGCAAAGGTACACAATCAGTTCCATGGAGAAAGGGTAATCTTTAAAACAAATGCTCCCGTTACATTTTTGCATCCATGGGACTGAGGAGAACACTTGAGTTATATTTCACAGGCAAGTCATGGGGCAGTTTTTCCCTATTATGCAGGTTCACTACGAGTGGATATCAACTTGATGGCAGTGAGTTTTGTTTTCTTGTTTTTTCTATGAATATTAACTCCAAATGGATCATGACTTCAATTTGTAATGTAAACCTATAAAACATTTAGGAAAACAAATGGGAAAATGTTTGCAAGTGCAAGCTGGAGCTTGCTAAATTATTTGTAGACATAACATTTAGTATGACCTACCAAATGATAAATTGATAAATAGTTCCTTATCAAAATTAAAAGCATTTGTTCTGCAAAATACTGTTTTAAGAGAATTACATAAAGGCTAACATCTGGGATAGGATATTTACAAATCATATATCCCACAAAGAGCTAGGATGGAGACATTATTTTAAAAGCATTAAAATTCCAACACTAGAGAAAACTCCAGAAATCTTATTTAAAAATAAGGGGAAGTCTTTCACTGAAGAGATGATACAGACAACAATTAAGCACATTAAAAGGTTTTCAATGTCGCTAACATTAGAGAAATGCTAATTAACTCCACTTTGTGTCATCACAACAAATCTATCAAAACAGCTAACATAAAGAACAACGACATCATCAAATACTATCAAGGAGGCCGAGAAACAAATCTCTTATGCATTGCAAATAGAAATGTACAAAGGAATATCTAGGCTTGAAAATAATTTGTGATTTATTCTAAAACAAAATTTGCAAACACTAGAATACCCAGCCAATGCATTCAGGGATATTTATCTCAGAAAACCAAGGTTAATGTTAACACAAAAACCTATACATACATAATTACATAAGCTTTATTTATAATAGAGTGGTCTAGAAACAGTCCAAATGTCCATCAGTAGATAAATGCTAAAAACTGTCGTGAGTTTCTCTGAAGTACTACTGAGCAATGCAATGAATGAACTACTGGAAGCTGCACCAGTTGGTTCTATCTCAAAGGAACCAGGTTGAGTGAAGAAAAACAGTCTCACAGTGGTATATACGGCATTATCCCTTTCCTGCAACATTCTTGCAAGAGTATATTTAAAGAGAATTGAGAACAGATTTGGGGATGTGATCTATCAAGGGGTGGTCCCTGGGATTTTATGCTGATGGAAAAATCCTGTTCCTTAATTGTGGTTGTAGTTTCATTGTTACATATAGAACTGGTGAATTGTGGGTGATAAGGTTGATATTACCCTGAAGAGATTCAAAGTATCAATGTGGGTAACAGTGGTATGTGGTAAAGTTTGTATAAGACATGCCTACCTATTGCTTCACAGTGTCCAGTAGATCTATAATTGTGACCAAACTGTTTTAAAATAAATCAATAAGTAATCTTGCAGCATTTAGTTTCCTAAAAGTCCCCCAGTGTTCTGAAGGCTAGTGTATCATCATCAGAGCTCATCCATAGTTACGTCTTGCAAATTAATAAATCCACCACTGAGAGAATGAAGGGGGGTTGTTTAATGCTAACCCGCTAGAACACAATCCATTTCTATTATATAGGAACATGGATCTCTTATTGAACAAAATGTCATGATGATTTAGGCTTTATTCTAATGTCTTACCTTGTGAGGTATTGTGTGTCATATTTTTATGATCAAAAAGGCTGTATTAGGATGGCTGTCATTTTAGAAGTTATTGAGGTTCACGAGTATGGTGACTGGACAAGGTCTGAGACTACTTGGGTATTAAGTCTTGCCCAAGCTACGATGTCAAATAATTCTATTCCAAGCCAATCTGCATTTAAGTAATATTGTTGAATACTTTCCATATATGTGACACTGAGCTAAGCATAACTGATACTGGTTATTTTCAAGAGCAAATTGGGAATAATAATAGCATTCCTCAAAGTTAATTATTATTGATATTATTAAATGGATATATGAAGTGGCTTGGTTACTAGCCAAGTGTTGAGAGTGGTTTTTGTTTTTTTCTTATGTATTATTAGGTGTATATATATATACACACATATGTATGTATGTATGTATGTATATATATATAACACATTGTATAAACAGATGTGAATGACTGTGCTTGTGTGTATATGTGTGTCGGTATGAATGGTATCTTTGCTTTCAATCTTGTTTGAACAAATGCATTCTTCGAATCACTACCCAATCCTTGTTTATAAAGCATAAATTAGATCGTAAACTTCTGACATCCTGAGAGGGTACTCCAGCTCTCTAGGCAAAATCCAAAGTTCTAGCATACAAACAAATCCCTGGAAGATGAAAATGATGAACATATTTTCTGCTCACCAATGAAGACCAAGAGGTGCCTCAGAAGAAAGACCTGGAAATCACCATGCCAAAACATTAGTTATTGAAAGCCCTGTCAGACACGGTTTTACTCTGACACACATGGATAGACCATGAGTCACCATTGACTCTCTGGCAATTGTTTTTTGTTTGTTCTGGTCTAGTTGGTGTTAGCACATGAAGCCTTTCATGGCATGCCTTCTGTGGATCCCTCTCACCTCTTTTCCTACTCTTCCCCACATACACAGTTTTCAAGTCAAAAAGTCCCTTGTGGCTCTACAAACACTTTATGGACCTATGATTTTTTTCTCCCTCTTGAGATGCTATCATAAATAGTATTATCACCACATTGCTTCTCCCAACAACTTTTCTTGGTTGTTTTCATGTGGTCTTTTAGAACATTCCCTGGAAGAAAAAAATTCCTGACTACCTAAGTTAAAATATAGTTCCCTTGACTGTGTTCATGAATAAACTCCCTTTGGAGACCCCCATCCATTAGATCTTGTACTGGCAATATCAGGTTGTTAATAGGCCTCCACTTACACTCTTATTCCTTGGGAATAGGGCTGGTGTCTTTTCTCTATGAGTTCCTTGTGCCTAACAGCTTGTAGGCATACAAGTAAATGACTAAATAACATCACATTTGTCTGATTATTACTTAGTCACCAGACCATTGTACAGTTGAAACTGAGGCCTCAAGACTGAAATGGGTTTGTGTTCACAGTGCATATTTAATTAATTATTTTAGTCATACACAACACAGTAAATAGTGGAATGGAATAGTACATTGGGATACTCCTTAGTTCATTTTTTTTTCTGATCCTGGATACTCAGTGTATTGTAAAACCACTAAATCGTATACTAAAATGTAATCAGCTCAATTTAGGTAGTCCATTGTAATGAGAGTCTTAGTTGTGGTTCATCCATGTGACTTTTTTCCTCCAGTTTTTCTTCTTCCCCGAAGACATGTCAGAATCATAAAGGACTCCCTCTTTGTGGACAACCCTTTGAGGAGCTTTGAAGCATCGATATTTGGGAAGATGTCAAAGAAATATATGGCAGTAGAGAGCTGGGATGGGTAGAAATGGAGACTAGTCCTTCTGTTCATACAGGGTGTCCAGGATGATCTCAATGTGGATAAGGAATTGCAAAGTCCCTGGACACTGGGTGTGAGAAAGAGATCCCCCAGAAAGTACACAATTGCCTCAGATTGCCTTGAAGATGAGTGTTTGCTTCAGCTTGAGCTATTGTTGGAGGTTGCCCAGAGGGGACTTAGAACTCTATGTCCATTCCCGGCAGTATTCGGTTTCAGATAACTGTGTGCCTCTGCTCATTTTTCACCCTGAGGGCTGGGCACAGTGATGGGAACCCTTTCATGTGTTGTAATCTAGAATGCAGATTTAAAAAAGAAAGTTACTTTCTGGGTAAGAATATCTTTAAAGGCCTGTCACCCCATTATACATATATCCAAATGAGAAATGGCTAAAGAATGACTCAAGCATTGGAATGGAAGGGTGTCTTAAAATGAAAATAGTATTTACCAAGTTAGCCTATCTATTAATATCCTACTTATTACACAAATTCTTCTGCACTAACAAAAGTTGCCACATGTATTTTATTAACTACGCAATATGAACTGTAGGTTGTGCATCAAGTTAACAGAAAACAAACAAAGCTCTCTGCCAGTCAATTCTGACTCTTAGCTCCCCGAGAGGACAGAGTGGACATGCTCTCATGGCTTTCCCAGATTGCAAATCTTTACAGGAGTACTTGTTAGGTGTGGACAAGATGGTTCCAGCTCATGGTTACCCTCTGTCGAACAGAGCAAAATACTTCCCTCACACGTGTCTGTATGGAGAAGTCCATTGTTGCAGCCGATGCCAATCTCCTTTGCTGAGAGTCTGCCTCTTTGTTGTTGCCGCTCTCTTCTACCAAGCAAGTGGTCCTGCTCCAGAGACAATGCGTCCAAAGGATGGGAGATGGAGTCTCTCAACTCCCTCCTGTGAAGCAGCAGGTGGATTCAAACTGCTGATCTTGTGGTGAGCAGCCTGACTCGGAACCCATTAAACCCCCAAGGTTCCTCATGTTAGTATACTGGCCATATAATATGTATTTTCTGACATTTGTCTCTGGAACATTTTTAGCATCCCAACTATTACAAAAAACCACAGAATGGCTACTCATAGCCATCTGATAACAAATAGTGGCTTGAGGGATAACAGTCATTTACTGAAATGGTGCATTCTCTGAGAAAATTTAAAGATGGAATTCAGTTTCTGGAAATGAATATATTCATTTCCCTTTCATAGTTTCCCTTTGAGTAGATTATTTGTATTATAAAGGCTTACCTGTTATGTCTTGGCCATTAATAACCAAGGGAAAGTTATGATGCTGGCCCATACTGTTTGGCATATCACTTTCTCATGATGATAGCTCAGTGGTTAGCTTCTTCTTTCATGAAAGCGCATGCTATTGCACTTAGGCTTCAGCCAAAATCCTTAAAAAACCAAGATCAAGCCATTGTTTGTTCTTCACATGGAAAAATCAAAGAGCTAGTTGAGCAGAAAATGATACAGGCACTTTATTATATCTTGTGTCTAAATTAAACTTCTGGGTATCTTTGTGCCTGGGGCTTGAATTGCAGGAATGTGGTGTGCACCTTTGAAAATGGACCCCCCGGACTATAGAGTGATTGAGTTCACATTATTTCAGTTGTAATTTGATGAATTGTATTATTTCTACAATTGATATTCACTAGATTAGAAACTTCTTACTCATTAACAGCACCTACTTGTCCTTCAGTGCTATGTCAGTTTGCCCTGTCATTGAAATGATTGAACCAATCCCTGTTTGCTACTGATCCTCTGCCATTTGCTACAAATCCTTCATCACAAACACTTTCACTTACTGCGTGAGCAACTCTTAGGTGGGAACCTTTTTCTTGCACTATAGCTAAGTTCCCAATTTGGCTGGTGGTTGGAATCACCTAGGAATCCAGTGAAAATACTGATCCATTAAATCCTCCAGGTATAGAAATTCTGATTCCTTAGGTTACAAATAGACTTCAAGGATCTATAATGTCACCAGATCCCTAGGAAATTCTAAAGGTCAGCCAAGTTTGAGAACAGAGGCACTAATGTAAGGCTTAAGAGGAACCATATGCACCTCTTTTGACTCAACTACAAATTCCACTTATGGACTCCAAGGCAGAGCTGGGGAAAAACCTAGTGCATTACCTGGGAACTGCATCCATGTGATTACTTCTCTGGATGTCCCAAAGCACATTTTGTGTGTTTCATGTTGTGATTTCAGAATGTTACCCTGTTTGATTTCAGAATGTTACCACGTGTTGAATGAAATAATGAATACACCCCAAAGACTCAAAAGGTTGTTGAGTTATCTCTAAATTCTTTCATTTATAACTAATTATTATAAGGATGTATATTAGATATATGAAGTATATATAATATATATTATATCTATATGTGAAATAATTTCAAAATCTTTCTAAATATATTTGTGCATACAGGCATCTAATATTCTAGAAAGAGTACGTGCTATCTGTCAATTGAGCATGATGCCCAGTTACACCATAAAAACAAGGAATAGACTCACAGCTATGGAATCATTGTTGACTCATAACTGATCCTAGTGGGTTTCTGAGACCTAACTATTTATGGGAGTAGAAAGGCCCATCTTTCTCCGTTGGAGCTGCTGGTGGTTTCAAAGTGCCAATCCTGTGCATCTCCGCCCAACACATAATGACTACAGCACTAGGACAGCTGCATGGACACAACACGTCTGAATACTGAGTGTGTGCTTTAACATTTCACCTTAAAAGCTATTCTATCAACACTTAAAAAAAAAGCTATTCTCAGTAATAAATTCCCTATTGGATGCTAGGATGTTTGACTTACCAAGCACAAAACATAGCCTTCGTGATAGTTGCACTGTATGTAAAATAACTAGTTGATAACTTTGGCAAGAAATGTCCCTATCACAATCATTCAAATCGTATGGATTATATATAAACAATCTGAGTGTAGTGTCTCTTATCACATAATATAATCAGACAGATTTGATGACTATTCAACTATGTATATATGTCATGTCCTATTGTTACCCTAGTGGCAGTGTCCTTCAAATGTACATTTTCATGGGAGAAAGGAGAGTAAGCAATTGATACAAGGAGATAGAGAACATCTTGATTTTAGTTCTAGGACTAAAGTTAATTTGGACAAATTTTAGAGAATTTGTTTCTTTTCATTTAAAAAAATTAATTGGGAGCCCCAATTTCACAGTGTGGCAGTGGTAGTGGACTAGGGGATGATGTGTGGTGAGGTTTATTTTGGAGAAAGAATGCAGGCTCCCAAGGGGTCATTTATGTTTGTTAGTGACACAATTTTCACAATTCCAGTGAATTTGTTATTGTAATATTTTTCTGCCAAAGAAGAAGAGGAGTCTATTGCTAATAAATGTATTTAGATAAACACAGGTCATTGCTCTAAGAACCAGAAATTAAGCTGAAAGTTAAAAAAATAGGCATTTTTTTCTGTAAGCTAAATTTGAAAACTTGGGTGACATTGCAGACCTTAGAAAGTATAACACGTCTAAAAACTCAAGTTGGAAAACCCAAGTATCTAATTTTTAGGGCTGCTAAATTCAATAATTTGAAATGAAATGTTAACACGTTGCTAGGCCTTCGTCAGAAATGACTATCTAATGACATCTGCTACTTGCTCTGTTCCAAATTAGGGGTCTATCACTTCTGTTACTCATCATCCATCGATAAGTACAAATATGCTTGTTGCCCAAGAACAGAGTATTCCTTTCATTGACTGCAATTGCTCATATGCTATTCTGACATCTTATTCATGGGGAGAATGTCATTTAGTATTAATTCGAATGAAGGTGAAACCTATTCCATTATTACCGAATGGACTTCTTCATAGAAGAAAATCAAACATGATTCTTATGTTTTAAGGAAAAATATTTGTTCTTTAAGCAAAAGGGATTTAAAAAATAAAAAAAATCCAAGAACACTCCTTTTAAGCCCAACCAATTCTAATAAGAATAGTTTTATAGGACAGAATCGTTAAAGTCTTCACTAACATTAACAATTTGGGAAGTTTGGGAAGCTTGGCATTCCTTAAATTTACCAGCAGTCATGAAAATTACAGAGAGAGAGAGCAAACAAACTGAAATTCGCTGCCATTGAATGTTTTTCAAGCCATAGTGCCTATATTACAGGTAAAACTGTCCTTTTGGTTTTCTGAGGCTGTGATTCTTTACAGAAGTAGAATTATTCCTCTTTCTCCCCTGAAGTGGTTGGTGGGTTTCATCTGCTGACAGTCTGGTTGGCAGTTCAATGTATAATACAGTAAGCCATCAAGGCTTCTTTTTGTAAATGGCACAGGACTAGATGATATTTTGAGACATAGAAAATATCAGCAGTAGAGTGTAAATAATAAAATCCAAATCTGGAGGAGGAAAAGGTATTATGAGTTTAAATTCTTAACATCTGACTTGCTGAAGGGTATGGATGAACAGTCAAAGGTCCAAACCCTTTTACAGGGTCCCCCATGTGAGTGAAGCCTCTGATCAATCCCCTTTGACTATGGATCCGGGAAAAGAATGCCTTGCTATCAGGCAAAGTGCATTGTAGGGTGGATTGTTCAAGTTATTCTTAGCTAAAATGTGAACATCTTGTCATTTGATTGCCCTCTGATCCAATGTATATTTGTTCCAGTTTTTTAAAATTCTCTGCTTTCTTTTCTATTGAGGTTTTTCTCTGTTTCATTCTGCCATTGTTTTGAAGTTACATTTTTACTTGGATTTTGTATATGTTTCTGTATATGAAATCCAGAATAGGTAAATCTATTGATACAACAACTAGAGTCATAGTTTCCTAGGGGAATAGCAGGGGAGAAGGGTGGGTACTGAGGAACTAACATCAATTAGTACAAGGAAGAAGAAATATCTGAAAACTGATTATAGGCAGGATTACACAATTCTTTTGAATATGATTATACTCTTGAAATGTGTGATGTGTGCATTATAGGTCAAGAGAACTGTTAAAAATAAAAATGTTACCTGTAATCTGCGCCAGACTAAATGACAACAATGAAAAAATGACTACTTGAAAGAACATTATTTATATTTTTTCTTTTTATTTGTACTTATAACATTAAAGTCAGTTACCTATTGGTCTGTTTTTCCTATTGAGCCAAGAGTTTATTTACACATTTAGTGCTGCTACCACTTGTGCTAATCAAAGCCCCTTACTGTGAATGAATGGTGAGTGAATACATGGCCACCCACTTGCCTGATCTGGACTTCATACTTTTGAGGTTTTAGTATGAATCAGAGAAGCGATCATTATCTAACTGTCATATTCAAATAGGTTTCTAACATTCTTTCTATAATAGTAGTAGCTTAGGCCAAGAAGGGGATAGGGTAATAAAACAAAGTTGTATAGTAGTCAAGGAATACTTTGCTTCCTGACATTTTTCAAGGGGAAAATTCAGACCTCTTTTCCAAATGACTGATACTATCATTGAAAACTTGAGCAAGCTATAAATAACTGTGACAATATAAGGGATTTCCCATAAAGAAAACTTACTGCCTTGTAAGTTCATTTAGATCTGTGGTGCTGTATATGTCCCAATTGTCTTGCTTAGATGAGAAATACCATACAACCCAGTAAAAATTCCTCAAATGTTCAGAGACATCTTCATAAATTCACTCACTCAGTTCTTCACAACAAAGCACACTGAAGGGCAAGCATCCTACAATAAATATTAGGACTAAGAAATTGGAAAAGAGCATCAGCAACAACTGTATGTGAACAAAAGTGGACAGGAGAGTTATGCAAATCAGTCTAATACACGTACAGAGCTTATTATGAATGAGGTTTCTAAGATGTATGGTGGCATCATGAAGGAAGGAGATACTTCATCAAAAAGAGAGTCAAAGGTGTCAAAAGGTGGAATTACCTTGGGCAAAGGCGTGATCATGGATGATAATTCACTAGATTGAGGAACGGAAAATAAACTTTTAAGGCAGAGGAAAAAAAATAGCTTGTACAAAGATCTGGGCTGAGTAAATGCAATTCATTTAAGAAGATAAATCGATGGACATTGGGTAGCTCACAAATCCAAAAATATAGCTTAGCTTAAAATAAAGTTAGAATCAGATCAGCAAGCAAATATGAGGAGATCATGTGTCACATTAAGGAGTTTGGAAACCAGTGAGTGATGATGAGCAGAGAATGAGTATAATGCAATTTTTGTATTTTGTCATTAGTGTGACCAGACACCCCTTTTTTTACCATTTGTCCCGCGGTGTTTGAAAATTAAAATACAGATATTACAATGCTATCTTTGTGTTCTATGAAAATTTTTGTTGCTTCATATAGACCAAATTTTGAATCAAGAACCCCCCCCCAGACCCCAGTCAATGGTGTCCCGCTTGAATTTTATGAGACATAGCTGCCCCGTGTCCAACAGAAGGAAGCACCACCGGGCCTGTGTCGTCCTCTCAATTGTCCTGTGTATGCATTTCCTATCAGCCACTGTGCCATTCCGTTTCATGTGTGCCTGTGTTTCGGAGTTAGATCCCAATATTTCGAGGTGACTCTTACATGTTACTAACAACCCATCATAGATTGTAGAGCTATGTGAGAATATAACTCCAATACCATGATCCTCAAACTGTATTTCCTTCAGAAATAAAATTACCTCTGGCACCCTTATAGCCAACGCTGTGCGTCTGGGCTTCATTCAAACACACCACCTTACAAGTGGATGATCAGCTAGCGTGTCTGCACAACTTTGAAGAGACCCACTGACATCTGTGGGGAGCATGGAAAGGAAGACAATGATCCAGAGCTGTGCTGTTCCTCTCACCCAACAGCCTCCATTGGAAATGAGCTTTTTGCTTTAGTGTTTAGTGTTTTTTTTTCCTAATCTACATTGCTAGTAGGAGTACATTCGTGAAGTGTCTTTGCGATTTTCCAAGTGACTGAGAATGGATTGCAGTGTGAGTTGACCCTTTGTGGAAGATACAAACCACAGTTTGTACCCACAAAGCCACAGGAGGCAGATGAAGTAGAGAATAAAAAGACAATTGATTAGAAAAGAAACTGGCAGGGCGGGAAAAAGGAGCAATTAAGGACTAGACAGGATGGTACAGGAGAGGACAGAGTTCCTTTAGTTGGATGGAGAGTCGCTATGAGTTGGAACCTAACATCAATTCCGACTTCATGCCAGTCTCATTTAGCGATACATTTGCGAATGTGTGTCATTTGTATTCAGATGACTCCAACATATAGTGTAGTGTTCACACATGCCCACATCAAATAATGTTCTTTTTCACAGAACATATCTTGTACATTAAGTGAGACATGACTGTAATAATAATCCTAGAAATTTTATAGTGCATATTGAATATTCAGCGAGGTGAAAGAGATGTTGAACATTTAATTGAAATGGATCATTTTGGAAATTAAAAATTGATTGCATTGTAATCGTTGTTATAGGAATAGTTTGCAAAGCTCAACTTAGCAACTTACAATACTCCTTCATGCATTCTTCCCATGAATGTTCAATATCAATGAGAAAACAATGATCATAATGAGCAGGATTTCACAAGTTTTCGCTTTTGTTTTTTTAAATACTATTGGCACTAGCCTTGGAACATTTTAACTCTGGAAGAAGACCCTCTGAAAAACTTGAGAGTCAGCACATTAATTAATCCAGAATAAGTTTTACCTAGCATTAGCAGCAGATATGTCTGGGGTCAGAGTATACTCTAGGTTATTTCAATATTTTCATTTGCACATTTATGTTCTTCCCCAAAACTTAAAAAAATATGAATATTTGAATATGTGCTTCATTTAAGATGATTAAGTTAGGTTTCACACTTCTCAAACAACAACAAAAAGAAAGTATTGTTACCATTTCCTACTTCAGTATCGATAGTAATGGCTCCTGTGGCATGTATGTGCCTGTGGTGTTGAGTGTATATTTTTAAAGTCACCTGAACCTGTTTGCATTTCCCCCCAGTTCCATTGTAATATAGATGCCTTTGTATGTCTTACAACAAAATAGATCTAAAAGTTCTGCCAAGTTCTAGAATATGCAGATTGACATGGAATGGAAAAGATGTAAAAACCTGAAAAAAAATCAATTGAAGAAGACTTGATGGCTAGATTTTAAAAGAAAATGGTCAGGTAACCCAGGTCAAGCCTAGAGAGGAAGCAGCTCAGGAGGAAGCAGGAATTGAGTAAAGAGAAATAATGTAAGTTTGCAATAAGCTATGAGTAAATTGGAGGGGTTCAGAAAAAGCAAGAATGACAGTAGAACCCAGTGCCATCGAGTCCCCTCTGACTCATTGAGACTCAATATTAGGCATCTCCAAGTGATCTATGGAGCACTTGATTTTCAAAACAGGTCTCTTGACTCCTCTCTATCCCCCAAGAAAAGGTGTTAGGGAAAAATAGTTTGCTATATCCTCTTCCGACAATTTGACATTGCCTAAGCAACGTGCTAAGTATGTACTCTACATCCTTAACCTGCTTAATGCAGGTTAAGATATCTGCTTAATGCTTAAAAATGCATTTTCTCAACCCCAATTAATCTTGAAACCCCTTTTGCCTAACAGCCAACAAAAGTCCAATTATCTCATGTTTTATAAGATATATATATATATATATATATATATATATATATATAGTTGTTAAAACTGATGAATTAACTTGAATAGTTGGGGGTGGTGGTGATGATAATATTAATTGAAGGAGAGGAAGTGCAAATAGCATCAAAATTGAAAGACAGTGGAAAGACGATAGATTTTTCATCAATTCCTGGCATTGGCGGTGCGTGTGTAATGTCCGTAAGATGGGTGCAGCCTTTTGTGATACAGGGCTGAAGCTAAGGAGTGTTAGACCTGGAGATAAATGTTTCATGATCATACATATAGAATGATAGTTGGAATTCTAACAAGGGTGGGGGGGTTAAGAATTACTAAGGATGAAAGCATACTAAAAATGAAAGACAAAAGAACTGTAGGGGAGTATGATGGATTGCTACCCATTATGGGCAAGGTACCTGGATGGTGCAAATAGCTTCTGCTTTCCTGTTCACCTGAAAGTTTGAGTGGGTTCATACCCACCCACCCAGTGGGACAGCAAAAGAAAGATCTGTTGGCCTACTTGTGTAAACATCACCAGAAAGCCTTATGGAACAGTTCCTACCACTAACACTTCGAATGCGCATGAATCGGCAGTGCGGTGGGGATTGTTTTTATTGTAAAAGCCACATTGAATTCTTAACACCAGATCTTGAGCCCTCACCCTCACTGCAGTGATGAAAACAACAACACAAAAACACTAGAGAATTCAGATTTCTTCTCTATTTCCCAAGGTCAAATAGCTAGGTAGGAAGTTTATGAATGCTGTTCTAAAACCTGATTCAGTGTGCGAGAATTTGTCTATCTATCTATATTTTTTTAATTAAGCATTTTGTGGGCTGAGCCCCGGTGGCATAAGTGGTTGAGTGCCGGACTGTGGCCTGCGGTCTTGGCGGTTCAAATCCAGCGGCGGCTCTCTGGAGCAGTGCTGGGTGGCGCCCACGACCACCAGAGGCAGTGATGCCCCCACCCCCCCCAAAAAAATTAAGCATTTTCTGGTAGCATGATAACCATACAATTTTATAGGATTACCTCTGTTATTCGTGTCTTTCTTTGGAGTACAATGCATTTTCAATTATTGATCCCATGAGGAAGATACGATAGATTACTTTTGGCAATCAGTGTCCTCATTAATGAGAGGCACTTCATTATGAACTAGCCTAATCTGTGCACAATACTACTGCTTGAGATTGAGTCCTTGCCACCACAACTGCCATATTGAATTTGTGTCTGTAATTATGGGGATAAAAAATGGAAAGACTAAATAAAATATCAACTTTTCTTTCATTTTCTTATTTTATTATTATTTTTCACTCTGGCATATGCAATCATAGTCATTAGGATGTGTTTAAATCCATTTTCTGGATAATTCTTTCACAGAATTTAGGCGATTATTTTAAATGACTTCTTGTAAAGATAAAATTGTTCTGTAGAGTCAAGGTTTTGTTTTGCTCGTTTGACCTCCGTTCCTTATTAATTTTATAGTAAGTGCACTTTGCATTTCAACAAAATGATTTCATCTATGAAAGCTCCTGTCCATTCACTTCAAAACACATCTTTAAAAAGATTGTGTTCATTTACTATTCTTTTGGATAGCAGTCCCCAGCAGTCTAATATATTTGCAAATAGAATATAAATATGGGGGAAAATGCAAGATCTAACGCAGAATAATTCTTTCCATCAAAATGCAGCTTTTTAACCTGGAAATGACACAAATCTATTGATACTGAGCTCACACATTGCAAGGCATACTGACCTTCTGTACTGACTTTCAACAAAGGGAAAAAACTGCGCCCCATTGACTATCGGATTCCCCCAGCTCCTTTTGCTGGCTCCATTTAAAATAGCAAAGCATGGTAGCCCTTTTCTTCCTCCTTTCTCCCTGTTGGTCCTGCTCACCACTCTTCATCAGCGCATTTGATTCCCCCTTGCTTTCCAGCAGAGTGATAGCAAAGTCTATGACTAACGGACTGGCTGACGTGAAGAACGTATTATGCACACACCACACCCACGGTTTGCTGCAGAGGAGCAGGGGCACGGTGTTTCTGATTTCTTTTTCTTTTTCTTCAGTCTCGGTATTGATAAGGCAAACACCGTGGTTTCCAGATCTAGAGCTAGCTGAATCATAGAAGTTGGAGATAGGAGAAAGACTGACTTTGAAGGAGTCAGTCTTAAACTTTTAAGAAACATGATGGAAACCACAGGTGCTTGAGTTACCATGGGGTACGCCACTCAGGGTCAGGATGAGTGGGGCGGCTGATGCCATGGAACTACCCTAAGGTCTCCATTTTATCAGCACATGCTTTTGCTGGGCTGTTTATCCTTGGCAGATTGTGTCCTTCAAACCTAAAAATAGCCATGTCTCATTTTTGTGTGGTGGCAGCCAGAGACACAGCTGTGTGGGGCCTGGTTATCTTGTTCCTTGGCTTGGACACAGTGCTGAGAGTGGGTGGGCTTGAGTGTGCACCTGTTGAGGCCCGGACTGAGTTTAGTTGTCAACACTGCCGAAAGGTCATTTCATCTTCAGGGCATCTAAAAATGTGTGTATGTTTGAGGGTGGCGGTGGGGAGCACTTTAGCTTTTCGTTCCATTTTCTCCGTGAATTTTTGGAAGTTCCCTTTATATTTCTTAGGCCTTAGGAAAAATTTTCTCCTATCTTAAATGTCCTTCTCTCCTCATGAGCATATATGAGGAAGTTTTTTGTTTGTTTGTTTTTGTTTAAAAAACTTGCTACAAAATCATAGAAACTAGTAGTAAACAAAATGTATCCAAAGATAAAACTAGCATTTTTCTAGGTCTACACACATATGAAGATGGTCTTTCCATTCCTTTAGACCTTCCCTGAAGAAGTATGTGTAGCTGGCATCTTCACAGGACTCTTCATGATCACGTTCCCTTGAAAAGTTCTCTGAGTTTGGGCAACAAAAAGAAGTCTGAAGGAGCAATACAGAGGCTGCAGGATGAGTAGGGGTTGATTTTACAACAAAATTCTCCTTGTACAGCCCTTGAAGGATGAACAAGTATATGTTGCCCTATTTGAGTGGGGGAATCTTGGCCTTTTCCTTCCCAAGGCTGTTTTCAATTTTCTTAAAACATCTTCCTAATAAGATCACATGATAATCCTGTATGTTTCAAGAAATCTTATCAAGATGACCCCTTTAGAATCCCCCAAATCAACACCATGTCCTTGTGAGCTGACCTCTCCGCCTTGCGTTTAACTGGCCCAGTAGATCTCCTTGGAAGCCATGGTTTGGGTTGAACCCTTTCTTAGTGATCCATTCTAAAGTTATGTAAACAAGTAAGTTTGTTACTGAGAAAATATGGCCCCCACCATCTCCTGTTCCCAGACACATGTTTAAACAATTTTAAAAAGAATCTCATGCATATATGAGCTGGAACCTAGAAGCTATGCTTTTGCATTCACCCTTATATACATAGAGTTTTTGAGGCATTTCCCTCTGTACATTATACTTGTTTTTGTGTAATCATCACAGAAGGGGATTCTTATTTACAAAAGCAGGCAATCTCCAGTTTAACTGGATGAATAAAAATTATTTTTTATTCAATTTATGTTAAAGTTAAGAGATATAAATGTGCTTGGGCATTTGTTCAGAGAATAAAAAATTTACATTAAAAGTCACTTATTTCTATGTATCAGTATACACAAATACCTCTATATTCTTTATAGAGTATTCAACTTAAATGTAATACTAAGGTTTATATGTATGTATGTGTATTAGAAACCAATCATCTCGATTTCTGTTGAAGCAGAGTAAATCAAAACACTGGGTTTGTGTTAAATGTTTAGATTCTTGGTCTCTCTAAATTATTATTTTTAACCATATAAAATGATGTTAAGGACAAAAAGACAGTTTTTCTTAAGCCTATATTCTTGGCTGCATTTCGTTCTCCAACAACAGGTGGTATGAGTTATAATGCAGGTATTCTTTTATTGGTTAATTATTTCTAAATATATTAGAGGGCAGTTGTTTTGTTTTCATAAATTGAGGTAATAATACAAATTAATTATATCTGTGACAAAAAGCAGACCCCCCCCCCAACTCTCCTGTGTTCTCTTACTAAATTTTGTAGATGGCTACATACATAGCGTCATAGTATCCTGGTTTGCTTGCTTACGAATAATCACAATAAGGAGCACCTGGGTGATGCAAACAATTAAGCACTTAACTATTACAGAAAATGCTTTTGGTCCTGATAACCACCCCCTCCCCACTCCCCAGCCTCAAAACAATCAAGGTGATCTGCTTTCTTTGTGAAAACCACCATCAAGGAAGCCCTATGGAGCATTTCTGATCTGCAGATGTGAGTTCACACAGGGCAGCATCGCCAGGTCTGCAAACAAACCCTCATCTCCCGTGTTCTTCAGGATTATATGCATGTGAGTAAACCAGTTTCATGAGGTCCCAATTTGCCTATGCATTAAAAATCAGAGAATCCCTTTAAAATGTTTCCCTGTTTGTAAAACAAAAATAACAACAACAAAACCACTGTCTCTTACTAAAAGAAGAACTACAATCTTCTCTCTCTAAGATGCTATGAAAGATCAGAATTCTGTTTGGGGGATCCTGGTTAGGGTGGGGTATTTTTGATACTTTACCACTGTTTCCCCTTTTATAGCAATGTGTTTCAGGGTATGGTTTTGGACAGTAATTTCCACAGTGATCGGTGGTTTCTCTGTAAATAGAAGTTAACTACTGCATCTAGGGAATATGCATTAGAAGTTACTGGTATTTGCGGTTCATATATAGGTGGGAAAATACACTGCCATGTGGACATTTACTTACTTATTTTCCTGGTCAGGAATAACGGGACATGTGTGAGGATGTACTGTGCGGGCAGTCTGAAGAAAAATCATGTAAAAGTTGAATGGAGTTGGATCCTTGAGACATTTTGTCTTTCGGATTTGTTTCTTTTCATACATATCTGGATCGGATATTCCAAAATATCTGTGGGGTAATGCTCAAGTCAAAGGGAATTTGGCTTTCCACATCACCACAGTCACTATGGTAGCTCTGCATATAATAATAACATGACAAATGGTGAGAACGTACTTTATGCCACATACTGTGGTAAGGATTATTTGTAGTCATATGTGGGAAAACCCTGAAGAGAACTTTGAGTCATTCCTTGTGCATGTGTTACTTGAAGTCAAACCTAACCACATGGTCACTGAGTTGATTGTGACTCCTAGTGAGCCTGCGAGCCAAAGTAGGACAACTCCACGGGTGTTCCGGGCTGCGATTCCTCACAGGAACAGAGCGCCCATCTTTCCCCTGCACAGCTGCTCTTCGTGAACAGCACAGAGCTTAACCCACTGAACCACCAGAGCGATTATTCACACATGAATAATTCTAAGACAGAATTTGACTTCAGATCCCAGCGTTCCTTCCTGGGCTCAGAGTGCTATCCTGATTTGTTCCATAGTTACTTATTGTTTAATGAATTGACTATGGACGGGTTCACACTGATTGATAGAGAAATGGGCCACACATGAGAATCCCCTCCTTCTAGCAAGGTGCATCGTGATTTGAGCCGCTTCCACTAGGTCAGAATTTCAAATCCATCATTCTGGTAGAGATGGGTCACGCTTCCTGCTCCCCTAAAGATGCACAGCATCCGAAGTGCACAGGAGTGGGTCTGCTATGTCCCATAGGGTCTCCCTAAGTCAGAAGCCACTCAGTGGCAGCAAATTGGTTTATTTGTTTTGGAGTTAGAGAATAAGACTATCAGACTGAATCCAAATTGCTTCCAGATTTCATGTCTGCAATGGTTCATTCCTCAAAATTAATGGATTGGGCATAGTGTGTTGAGACCTGGGAAAGCATCAGCAATGAATCTGTAAGTGAAGTAATACAGCATTCCCCCTCTCCATCTGGGAATGCAGATGGGGAATATTTAAATCATTGGACCAACTTCATATTCCCAGTGAATTACAGCACTAGAAACTCAGTCTCTGTGTGTTAGTTTTGATTAATATACATAGGCATATAGGTGCATGTAAAAGAAATCCAGATTTAAGTGGTAAAAAACTCTAGCAACTTAGTTTAAACAAAA
The DNA here is from genome assembly GCA_004026705.1 of Nesogale talazaci. Classification (NCBI taxonomy): domain Eukaryota; kingdom Metazoa; phylum Chordata; class Mammalia; order Afrosoricida; family Tenrecidae; genus Nesogale; species Nesogale talazaci. The sequence goes on from PVJH01000366.1 coordinate 70,197, forward strand.
AAGTGTTGTCTTAACTAGAATAACTAAAAACTTGAAAGGTATGACTCATTTTAGGTACTATTCGATTCAAAACCCCAAGTGACGCCATCTTATCCTCTCTCCAGTATGTACTTGCAGACGCTCTTAAGCACTTTATATCACAGGAGTGATTTTTAGACTTGGCTCTATATCTGCATAGCTCAATTCCAGGAGGAAATAAAAAGCACCTCTTTCACATGGAAGTCCTAGAATTAGCTTCCCTTCACACTTCCAAAATACAAAAACCTAACTCACTGCCATTGAGTTGATTTTGACTCATAGCACAGGATAGAATTTTCTTTACAGCACAGGACAGAATTGTCTCTGCAGATTTCTGAGTCAGTCACTGTTTATGGAAATCGAAAACATAATTTTTACCCAAAGAGGAGGTGGTTTCGAACTGCTGACCTAGAGGTTAACAGTCCAACACCTAACAACTAACCCACAGGGCTCCTCGTTTGACACTTGCGTGCCCCTAAAGAAGACAACGCAGCACAAAAGCAATATTCTCATTCTCAAACCAAAATCATTGTCATTAAATTGGTTCTTACTAATAGCAATTCATAGTTTCCAATACCATAAAGCTTTTGGAGAGCAGATAGCTTCATATTTCAAGTGGGGAGCAAATGGTGTATACAAACTTATGACCCTGCAGTCAGCAGCTCCGTGCATAGTCCACAACTCAACCAGGGCTCCTCCGTCCTGGAAAAGTACATGTTTATCGTCTGGTTTCCAATCTGCAACGTATGTTACTGATTTCTTTAAATTAAACTTCAGAAATAATTCCCATTTTCCTCTAAGTATTTATTTTATAATTATTTCCAAAATCAACTTTGCTCCCCACACTTCTCAGGAGATAGAGTCCGTGTGTTAAAATATGAAATAGCTATCTCTTAAAGATACAGTGTATTCCTAAGCCCCATTTCTAGGCTGTAGCCATCAGTCCCTTGGGCAATAAGCACCATTTGGCGGGCCAAGGGTCCAGTGACTAACCTTAAATTGAATTCCCAGCTGCCTCCATCATGTGATCCTGGACTTTCTGCTTTTATCCAGTGGTAATGAATACCTTGCATTCAGAGACGCTGGAGCTACTTGGAATAGATATTTAGTACTGTGCAAAGAAGTGCAGTAGGAAAAGTGACATGATGCATTTCACTTCACAGCAAACAAACAGATCTTCATTGTAGCACAACAGTCCAATTTAATTCGCACTTGTGCGATGATACTGCACCACCCATTTGCATTAATTTATGAGTGCTTGCATAATTTGAATATAATATATGGCTAGGCCCTTTGCTTTAAAAATCACATATTTTGACAATATGCTGTAGTCATTGTAGGGGGAAATGTGCACTGCAGGAAAAAGTGAACATGGTAAATAGTTTATATTGGGGGATTGGAATTATGGCTGTATCTAGTCATATGGAGTTTGGCTGAGTAACACTGAAAATTCAAAATAGGGGCATGCTAAGTAAAATAGACATATTGATTCCTAAGGTGAAGGAAGTCCAGTTGGAAGGAGTACATCTATTGTGGACAGAACTACGGTCATCAAGTACCCAGGAACCTTTAGTCTTTCACGGGGCTTGTCCATCTTTGGGGAGCAGGAGTGGTGGCAAGCAGTTACTCACCTACTAAGAAAGTTTGGAGGTTTTAGTCCACCCAGCGGTCCCTCAGATGGATGCACTGACAACTCTTTTCCAAACAATTAACCACTAAAAATAGTATGGAGCACACTTCTATCCTTTTACACATGGTGTCCCTATGCATTGCAGTTAATCTTATGGCAAGAGGCTTGGTTGGCCTACCTTGACTTCCATCTTGAATGTCAGCCCGTGATGTAAGATGGCTGATGGCGCTCCAGCCTCCTTCCAGGTGGCCAAAAGACAGGAGGATAATCCATGGAAAGAGTATATGCCCCGACTGAGTCAGTTACCAGCAAGCAACCTTTCCTGAAATGATACGTCATACCTTGGCTTAGATCTCCATAGCCCACTGTGCTGATCTTGATCCTCTTGAATTCTTTTAAACATCTGCTAATGCAATCACCTATTTCACTGCTAACTGTTCAGACATGGCTCCCCTCCTTGGATGCTGAAGGTGAGGGTCCAAAATGCCAGCAAGGGTTCGGCTTCCTCCAGCATCCACCTCTACCTGCACCTGCTGAAGACCATAGCCAGGGACTTCCTGAGATAAAAGAACAAATGCTTGCCTATTCTGTTGATGTGAGGAGGAAACATTTGCTTTATTTACCCCAGTTATATCAGGCTGCATTTGTTGCCTGACTCCACACTCCTATCCTGCTTTCCAGGGAGAAAGATGAGACTTTCTGTGCCGGTAAAGATTTAGGTGCTTTGTAAATCCTAGGGAAGATTTCTACTCTAACTTATTGGGGTTCTATAAGTGAGAATTGACTATATGGCAGAGGGTCGTGGGTTTATAAATCACATACTGTTTTCCCTTGAATATCCCTAAAAAGCACTCCCCCAAGCCCAGGGTCTACACCTGGATCATTTTGTTCTAAAACTATCTCCCAGGACAGGAAAATCACATGACTACTCTTCAATGAAAAAAAATAGTAAGTTATCATTTCAGTTCCCCCTACTGCAACTCTTCTGCCTCAGCTAATCAGAAGGCTCTTCCTAGGAAAGAATGAGAGGATGAATACAGGTACCAATACGTATAAGGAAATAGATTGGCTTGATTCATAAAATCAGTTGCATTATTGCTTATGTTGGTTTTAGGTTCCATCGAGTTGGTTCCAACCCATAGAAATTCTATGTCCAGCAGAATGAAGCATTGCTCTGTCCACACCATTTTCAGAATTGTTCTTATGATTCAACTCATTTTTGCAGTCACTGTTATCCATTGTCTGAGTTTCATCCATGACAACTCACAGTGCTATCCATGGTTATGGCTTCTAATTTTAGCCATTTCCATATAAAATATACAAATGTCAAAATGTTCTCCTCCAACCTATGCTTTATAATGGATAGAGGCTGTGGTTAAAAAAGATAGGTTCTAAAACATATTAAATTATATAAGAATGCATAATGATTAAGATATGTGAGTCAATATATTTGCCAACAAATTATGATATATGCTCATAACTGAACTGAAAAATGTTCAAAATACTCTAATTTAATCATTCTTTTATGTTAATTCATGTTGAAAGCTGTTTTGTTTTTGTTTTATTGTCAAATCTCAAGTACAATGCCTTTGATACCAGATTCCATTCTCTGTGGCATAAATTCATGCCAGTAAGTTGTAACTACATATGCATGAATCTTAGTTCCATTTTCACAAAATACCAGTTTGGAAACCTTGGAGAAATAGCCATGGCTGTTTATATTTTACTCAGTCTTCTGAGTGCTTTATTTTAAAAGACTACATTCCCATATATATATTTCTTATCATGAGACCAAGTCTGTGTGAAAATTTTCACTCTCCCTAACAAACCAATCCAGTTGCTGTGGAATTGACCCCCAACTCCTGGTAACACGAGGTAGATCAGAGAGGCACTGTGCTGTCCAGTTCTCCATGGTTGATTTTGGGAAGTTGATCACCAAATGTTTCTTCTGCCACTCATCTTTCTGGGGGACTCAGACTTGCAACTTTCAGGTTAGCCACCCAGTGCAATAACTGAGAGAAACCTTCCATCTGTACTAAAAATGAAGCAAGCAAAGTACTTTTTGCTGTCTAAGTAATAGAGACTGGATCATGGGTCCTCACACTAGAATCTTTACAGAAGCCAACTGATACACCTCTTTCCCATGGAGTCACTGGCTTGGTTGGTTCAAATTGTTAATCTTTGCATTAACAGGCGAGTGTTTCCAGGGTTTCTTTCAAAGTTGTGTTTACTACCGTCAAAAGAAAATTGGATCTCTCTAAAGCCTGCACTGGTGTTGTTCTACCCAGTTCTATGCTACCCTCGAGGGTCACTGTGAGTAAGGAAAATTATCGCCCAGCTACTGGGCATGCTGATAGATCATACATGCTTCTGGAGAAAGGCCCACTCATTTCAACCAAGTGTGGGAGTCCTCCTGTGCCCCACCTCAGGTCTGCTTAAAACCAAGGATTGACTGATGGACAAAAGTGTAGAGGAAATCCCAGTATTACACATGAGTTCCATTCTCAAGTTCATCATTGAGTATAATTTGTAGTAAAAATTAGGTATGTAAAAGCATCTTTAGCATATTAATAAGAGTAATAATATTAGATGCATATATTAAAAAGTACACAGAGTGCTCGGTTGCTATTCGAAATCAATGCATATTATTGAATTTTTTAATAGAATAGGCATTTCTGAAATTGGTTTATAACTACAAGTTGAATCTATCTGATGTTCATAAACCAAGGACTCCCTGCCCAAAAGCCCATCAGGCCCTTATCCACCACCTGGGATCAATTTTTTGCTACAGAGCTCCATGCAAGGTCACATTTAAATATATTTAATTTTGTCTCACTCTTCCCTGGTTAATTTCATTATCCTCATTAATATATCCTATTTTCAACTATCCCCCTTTCAGGATCTTCTTATAGGAACTCTGGCCATAGATGGAAATGCAATAAGCAGCAAGGCCTAAACTACACTTGCCATTACAATTTACGCAACCTTAGAATTTTAGTTCACCTTTAAAAAGAGAGAATTGAAGGAGTGCCGGTGGATTATGGTGTCTGGCTTCTTGTGTATCCTTCCTAAATTGTCTGCCTTAGGTAAATCTTGTGATTTCTTCCAAATTTAAATTTCAACAGGTCTATACATTGCACACACCACAATCAGCTGGATATCAGTGAGTTGGGTCATAGATTGCTCATACCATGTAGCTTACCAAAGCAATAATCTCACTCATAGTTTTGCATCGAGTCAATGCCCAATCTATGTCTATTTGGTTAAAGTAACCCTTAAAAATGATGTCTCTTTGTTGCTCTTCTCTCCATAATTCTGTTAACCTCTGTTCAAAGTTGGGAAGAACATGTAGTCATAGAATAGGAAGATGAACGTCACATGAGTCCTCATCCATATGCATGTCTATGTATGTGTGTGGAAGCATCAGTGTGACTATTTCATGGAGAATTTTGTCTGATAGTCTCGGTCGACGAGGTTTATTTAGAGAAGGAGGTGATGTGTGGGCAAGGCTTTGTGGATGGTGAATAATAGGGAGTGAGGACAAAAGAGTATTTTGGTAGCGACTGTATCAACACATTGTGATTGCTTCAAACACATTAGAATCATAAGCATTGAAGAGGAATGCCATTTATTCTTGCTAGCACTTTTCTCCTATTCCTGATCCCTTTGGTCAAAGAAGCTATGCTCAGATAAAAGGGCACAATATGCGGAGACGTACACACACCTACATGCACACACATGCAGGCTTGCATCTTTCAATGTCTAGATCTCTGTTTTCTGAATTCCATGTAGGTGGAGACATCTTCCAGATACTTTTAATGGATGGTCCCTGGTGTTTATACCAACTCTCTATCCTATTTCATCTGGGTTTCTATTTATACAAAATATTTGTTCTGATGATACAGGGAAATATTCAGGACACAGACCTCTTGACTGCCTGAATTAGTTCAGGTCTAATTCAGAAACAGAAGCCTCTAGATTAGAAATCTTGGAGTCAGAAAGTGCCAAAGAGAAATAGGGTGTGGCATGGCTGCACATATAAATAGATTAGATAAAAGTGCAACTGGTGCACAAAAAGTGTGACATGGAGTCAAGTGCTTCTGTGAAGGGGGTTTGGTTGGGCTGAAGAGCAGACACTCAGGAGAGTAAGTCAAAGAGTTCATGTTTATGTATGAAGAGCACCTACTAGAGGCTGTGCCTTGCTCCCAGCGAATATTCAGGATTCATTAGATGAATGGAGAGTGACGGATTGAATGAAAGATGACGGTGTGCCAACAAACAGGAGTTTGAAGGGTGTTCACTTAGGAAGAACTGTATATGCCATAGAAGTGATGCATATAAATTAAAGTAAGCAGATTTTAAGCAGGACACCATTGATCAGGGGAGCGGGTTCTTTGTTAAAAATTTGGTCTATATGGAGCAACAAAAATGTTCATAGAATGCAAAAGTAGTATTGTAATATATTTATCTTAATTTTAAAACACCGTGGGACATTCCTAAATTGTTAAAAAGCTGGAAATCTGGTCACTTTAGGATGTCACCTCAGGAAATCCTAGACTTCCATCTACTCTATCAATTCTTACATTTTTATAATTTAAAAATTTTTCCAATGTATTTTAAATTTACATGGATAATGAACCTAACTTCTGCTCAGAGTGAAATGACATGTTCAAGATGCCACGCTTATTCATGACAAATGGTCTTAAGCCCAGAAGTTCTAACACTAGAACTCTAGAATGAAAGGAAAGGTCTGGGAAATCTCCTTCCATGAAGATTACAGCCAGTGTGATCAGAGATAGTTAAGATTTATTGTGCCTATCTGGCCCATGAGCACATGTGGGATTAATTGAAGGGGGGGGGGCAGAGAAAGATGGTTCAGTTACCCTTGTCTGTCTGGACTCTTGCTCTCTGATGGTCGAACCTGGGTGCAGCTGTCTTCACTAGTTCTCTGCCTCAACCTTCCGGCGAGACATCCCTGAGGAGAAACTACATGAACCTACTCAGATGCAGTCCTGGGTGCTGGAGCCCTGCCAGCCCTGAGATGCTTGCGCACTCACTGATTTGGCTTTCCTCCTCCATTCAGCATCATTGCTTGTGTTGCTGAGTTTCAGGAGCACTTTGTAGATCGATGTCGGACGAGCCTGGTCTGGACTAAGTTAGGATGCTTAAGGTACAACTACCCTTTATATAAAACTCTGTCTTAGAAAATATGAGTGTTCATGATTTTTTTCCTTTGATCTATCAGAATATTACAATTTGTGTCACTAAATTGTGCATGTAGAAATTGTTGAATTGGCATATATTCTGCTCCATATATTCCCAGTAACAGCGAAAAACTGCAATTAAATATTTTTCAATAGTATCCTAGGGGAAAATGACAGCGAGGAAAACCTTTTAAACCACATGGCGTCACCATAAATTGGAATCAACTAGCAACAAAACACAGGGCCCTGGAGAGGAAAGATCTGCTTAAGTGATAGAAATTCCACCTTTCAGGAGAGAGATTATGTTCAGTTTCCAAACCAATGCACCTTATGTACAACAGCGGTTTCTCTGGTAGTGGAGGCTTATATGTTAGGTCCAGGCAGTGTTTCTCTCACGCGTGAAGTTTTTCTGAATCCAGGATGGAGTTAAGGAAAAAATGTCAGAATTGCATCCATTTACTTATTCAATCTGTGGTGTTTGATATGGTATATTTATTAACTCACAATTAATAATAAATGTTAAAATTAAATATTGCCATTCTACCAGTTATATTATTTTCAGCTAATATTCTATTAAGCTGCTATGAATGAAGGATTGCATAAAAGTAGAGACAATCAGAAAATGTTACCTAAACTTTGACTATGCAAAAGCATTTTATTTTGTGGTTCATGAAAAACTATGAAAACATTGTATATCATGGGAATTTCAAAACACCTCATTGTGCTCATGTAGAATCTGTACATAGACCAAGAGGCAGTTATTCAAACATAAAAATGATATACTGAACCAGGAAAATAATTGTAAAATCAGGAAAGGTGCACATCAGGATTCTATCCTCTTATTAGATAATGAAAATATGCAGAAACTATGCTCTGATCAACATGCTTTAAATATATAACTATTTTCCATTATGTAAATAATTTAAATTTAAATTTAAAGCTATAGAATCATTGTTTAATTTTAATTGATGTATTATCCTTTGACAATTATATATAAGTGCATATGGAAACTCATGCCTAAATGTACATATATACACTTATACAAACCACATTCTTCACATAGTTCAGAGAATCAAAAGAATTCTTGGCCTTAATATAGACACAAAATAGATAATATCTACTCATCGAGAAGGAAAATTATATGGAATTTATTTCAGTAATATAAAAAGTGAAGATTTTTTTATAAACATGAACTTACTGAGCTGAGTTACAGAAAGATATTGTGTTGACACAAAGTTGTTTGAGACTAAATCATTTTTGAGAAATGATTGACCTTATTTTACTAATATAGTTACTTTATTAATATGTTTTTGGTTTTGGGGTGTTTTGGGCTGCTAGCAGAGTTCATTTTATTATTTTTATTTTAAATCATTTTATTGAGGATTTTTACAGCTATTATAACATTATATACATCAGTAATATCAAGCATATTTTACAGCCATCATAATTTCCAAAACATTTTCTACTTGCACCCTTAATATAAGCTCCTCTTTCCCCCTCTCGCCCTTGTGTATCTTGATCAATTATATATTGTTATTATTATGTCATATCTTAATACTGTACAATATTATACATTTGTCTTTCTAATGTTAAACATATATACATATTCTAAGTCAGATAATTTTAACTAGTCATTCTGAAGTTCCAACTAAGAAAATTCTTTTGAGCTTTTATATCCTTGAAAAAGATTATGTTGGCCAGATTTTTTTTTGGGGGGGTGCATCACTGCTCTCCGGTGGTGGGAGTAGGAGGCTCAGCCCCACTGCTGGAATTGAACCTCCGTCCCAGTGGGCCACAGTCCCGCGCACAACCACTACGCCACCGGGGCTCAGCCCTATTGACCAGACTTATCATGGAGAATATCTAAATGTATATCCTCTCAGCTAACTTGTTCTAGCTATTTGTATTATTTCTGTTGTTTGTTTTGCAAAGAGAGACCCACATTATTGCACAAATGCATCTGCTATTTAATATTATGCAACACCATGGTAAATAAAGTAAAGATTGAAGTTGTCAAGGATTTTATCTTGCTTGGATCCATAATCAACTAGTAGTCGATAGATCAAAGGCTGCATTGCATTGGATAAATCTGATTCACTAGACATGTTTAAAATGTTGAAAAGCAAGGATATAAATCTAAGCACTAAGATATGCTTGACCCAAGCCCATGTGCTTTCAATCCATGTGTTCGCCCCATATGCGTATGAAAGTTGGACATTGAATGAATTAGAAAAACAAAAGAGGAATTGGTTCATTTGAATTATGGTGCTGACAAAACATAAAGGAAGTTCTATGGACAGAGAAAAGAACAAAAAGTTCTGTCTTGTAAGCAGTAAAACCAGAATGCTCTGTTGAGGGAAGGGTGTGGAAACTTTGTTGCATATACTTTGGACCTAAGTAGGGGGAGGATATTTTGAGAGTGATGAGGTCAACAAGTGTACAGATGTGGCCTGCATACAATTGATGTATATGTGGATCATGAGGGGAGTGTATAAGCCCCCAATAAAATTATTTATAAAAAAGGAGGGAGGAAATATGGGGAACTGGTCCTGGAGGCCTAAGTGGAGGAAGGATGTTTTGAGAGTGATGATGGCAACAAGTGTGCAAATGTGGCCTGCATACAATTGATGTATGTATGGATCGTAATGGGAGTTATATGAGCCCCCAATAAAATGATTCATTAAAAAGGGAGGGGGAAAGAGGAGCTTATACCAAGGGCTCAAGTTGAAAATATTTGGAAATTAGTGTGGCAACATGTTTACAAATATGCTTGATACAAATGATGTATTGAATGTTATAAGAACTGTAAGAATCCCCAATAATATCATTGAAAAACAAAAGAAATGATGTCATGCTTAGTCAGGTAAAGGAGCAGTGACAAAGTGGAAGATTCTCAACAAGATGGATTGGCACCGTGTCTGCAACAATAGCCTCAAAAAGAACAAAGGACAGAACCAGGTGGTGTTTCTTTCTGTTGTCAATAGGGATGCTATGAGTCAAAACGGGCTTGATGACACCAACAACAACCAACATTTAATATCCTATGATCCAGTCTCCTTGGTCAAACACAGTAAAATTTACTCCTGATGTTAACTCTGGGTCAAATAATATCTATTGAAAATGTGCAATAAATTTTTAGTTAATGTTACTTTAGGAGTAAAATCTTTCCTTAGCATGTCATGCAAGCTAACAACTCAAGTGTGTTTGAAAGTCCAGCGTTACATAGACGTGCCTGTGCATTGTTGGGAAAAGAGGAGAGCTAAACAGTTCTTCCCTTTGCCTTCAAATCCACTCACTTATCTGCTCTTATTCCTGGTTCCCGAAATATACTCAGTCAGACCTCTATTCTGAGGCCTGTTCAGTTAACTTCAGTCCACTTCCACACCTCCATTGGTGAAAATGGAACAATGAAATGGAATGTTAACACCAGATTATGACTGGCAGTGAAATATACCTGCACTGTCCAAAAATGACTAATTGATGGTGTAGTATGCCATCTTTGAAAAATCGCATTAAGCTTTAACTTAATCAACAATTTTGATGGTAATACAGAATACAAAGGGAATATCATTATGACGGAAAATTATCCTGAAAATATTATATCGTTGCTGTGAACACTTTTCTCAATGGCTAGAATATTGCCTAATAACATAGTAGACTCATAAGATTTGTTGAGAGAATTTTGGAATACTATTTCTTCTCTTATTCCTGCCTTATTTTTCCTAGGATTTTAGTAAGTTTTATCTGTATCGAACATTTTACACTTAGCACAGTTGTCTTTTGTTTGTTTTTGTTTCTGTTTTCTCTCAAGTACAAGAGAATTCCATTTCAAGAAAAGCTGAAATAGAACATCAGGTCAACCTGCATGTGTCTAGTTTCCCTCATCCTATCTGTAAAATGGAAGCTAAAAATTTTATTAAGCTACATAGCAAAGCACCTGCAATATAATAAAATACCACATAATTGTTAGCTCATCCATCTACTACCTTCTGTAGCTTCTTCCTGGTTTTGCTTTTTACTTGCTCTGTTTCAGGAGTCCACATCAGTCCTGAGTGGGCTGGGGTTAGGATATATATTCTAACTTGATAAAGTGCCGCATTTCTTTATAGGACATATCTTAGTTATTTTGCATGATTCATTAGAAGTTCACAGGAGGTATTGATGGGTGGGTGATAGGCATATTCACACGAATAGACAAACCTTAGTTTCAAGGGAGTAAGAATAAGCTGTAAGTAAGAAAAAGGGAATCAGGACACTATGGTAGATCGCAGTGAAAAGTGGGGGAAAATTGTAAAGGAAAGAGCTTTAGAGGTCTCAAATCTACTTTCAAAATGCTAGAATCTAGTTTTTATAAATTAGAACTCCCTGTAAATGTAGGACACTTCCCCACTGTACCAATGCATTGACATTAAAACTAAGGCATATTGTGAATCTCCCTTTTCTTTGAAACCCCCAGAGGTTGCAAACCAGGGAGAAGTTCAAAATAAATGTGTGTATAATTTCCCCTTCCTCAGCAAGCAAGTCTCGTCTGTTGAATTTCCACATTGAGGCCTTTCGATAGCTTGAGAAAGATTCCTTAAAGGTAAAGTGTTCGATCTATTTTGGGTTTTCCTAAGATTAAAAGAGTTATCATTTTGCTGTTGTTGTTGTTGTTATTGATGATAGGTGCCATCAAGTCAATTTTAACTCATAACACCTTTATGCACAGCAGCAGAAAACATTGCCTGCTCCTGCACCAGTCTCACCTTCCAGTGTATGTTTGAGTTCAGTGTTGAACCCACTGTGTGAATCCTTATCTTCAACTGTCTTCCTCTTTGTCACTGCCCTTTCTATTTTATCAGACATGGAGTCCTTTTTCAGGAATTGGTGTTTCTTGATAACATGTCCAAATTGCTTGAGATGAAGTCTCACCTTTCCAACTTCTAAGAACCTGGTTCTGGTTGTACCTCTTCCAAAAAATATTTCTTTGTCTTTTTGGCTGTCCATATTACTTTCAATATTTTTTTTGGTCAGCCATAATTCCAAAGAATCAATTCTTATTCAGTCTTCCTTATTCAATGTCCAAATTTTACATGCATATGAAGCAATTGAAATAAAAGACCATAGTTTGGGTCAAGCACACCTGAATGCTTAAAGTGACAATGTATCTTCAACAATTTAAAGAGGTCCTGTGTGGCAGATTTACTTAATAAAATGAATTGCTTGATATCTTCAGTGTTGTGTTGTCATTCTTGTATTGTTAAAATATCATTGCACTCCTACTGTAGGAAAATCCAGAGATATGCCATTCATCAATGAAGGAATGTTCTACAGTGTGTTTTGATGCATTGACTAAACACATGTATGTTTCAATTTCTTTGGGGTTTCTTTTGTGTGTTGTTTTCTTGTTATACTTAAATCCCAGTTCAACTGCAAGATAATATTTCCTAGAAACTCCATAGACTTTTTTTTAATGAAAGCAATAGAATTTCAGCAAGCTGTATAAAAATAAAAATAGAAAAGGTACAATAATCAAGACTGGAGTTAGACAGACAAATCTATTGCAAACCCCTCCACCAGTAAGGTAATACTTGTAAGAACTTGGAAGTGACTTCAAATGAATTTTCTTGAAGGATCCTCACATTCCAAAAATCTAGGTTCCAGAACTCTTGCAACAAGTGCTTATAAGCCACCTGGTTTGCAGCCTTTTGTTATGGCATCCCTAGAATGCAAATACCTCCTCTCTCTGGAGCTGTCACCTAGGCACCTTCACTGCCTATCACATTCAAAGACCTTTCATTCCCACAAAATAAGTATGTCCCACATCGTGGAAAATCTGTTGGTCCGATAGAGCAATCGTGGGCCTCAGTTTCCAGAGGTGGCTGAATGAGCCCTTTCTCCCAAGTTTGTATTTAAATTACTTCTGTGTACAACATATTTTAAAAATTGTGTGTTAAAAGACATTGATGAACATAGTAACTGATTTTTTAAAAAAATGTTTACTTTGGGTACTACCTTGTGGGAGGGGAGAATTGTTGGCAGTTGAATGTTAAGTGAAAGTATCAATCTAGTCTTGTACATTAGTCACTTTGCTTTGCTGAAACTAGTCATCAAGGTATCATAGCTACTGTAGTCAAGACTGAGTTGCTTCAGTGGAAAGAGTAGATTATGCATAATGTTTGCTCATCTAGCACGTTGGATGGGTCAACCTTGGTGGCATGGGGTTCTAGTCCCAGTGCTTCCACAGTACTTTCTACTAACTGGTTAGTTATGCGTCACACGCCTCTCCCAGACTCTGCATTTAAGGATTTTTATTTCTAATAATGAGTGACAATTAAATCCTCTGATGACTGAAAAGTTTTGTGACTGTTAAATTAAAAATCATGCTAGCCTTACAATTAAAACCACATTGTCCAACTTGGTCAATTGTGACAATTTACATACATCTTTAGAGTAAATGCCTGGCTACTCCCCCGCAAAGATGTGTCTGTCTTCGTTTAGACCTGTAAAGGACACACTTGTAATCTGTCCACACTCTCATCTAGAATCTGTTGTTATTGTGGCTTTGACATACATTTATTGGGACCCTTAGACTGGACACAGAAGGGAAATTAGGAGGTCATTATCCAAAGATGGTTAACCCCATCAATAAGTTGGTAGCGTTAGGGCATAGAGAGTACTTGTATTATCTAACTGGTCTCAGTACTCAGTAAATTTACTCCAACAAATAGTAACTAAAGCAGTTTATCTTGACAGTTACATTTTCTAGCCATTGATTTTCATATATCAGCCGCATTTATAATTCTGAGAGATCATTATAGAAGCTTCAATTCAGTTTAAATGATATGAGTGGTGATTTGGTTAGTCTGTTCATTAGAAATATAGGCATTTATGTTAAGCACAAAGTTAAGGTGGAGCTGATGAGAAATAAATGTTCAAAAAGCTTTTGTGAATGTATGAGAATCCATAAAACCGAAAAACCCAAACCAGTTACTTTCAATTCAACTCTGCCTCATAATGCCCTTATAAGGTAGAATAGAATAGGCCCATGGGCTTTCAAAGGCTGCAGTCTCTGTCAAGGCAGGCTGCCATATCTTTCTCCCACAAAGTGACTGGTGGGTTTGAGTCACTAACCTATTGGTTAGCAGCCAAGTGCTAACTGCACGATTGAGGCTCTTCTAGAACACCAAAGAGGCTGACCAATTCCTTGTAGAGCACTGACAAAAATCTCTCGAGTGAAAACTCAAAAATATCCAGATATTTCAGTGTATTATTTATTAATATATTTTACAAGAATTTCTCCTCTTTTAATCATTTTATTAGGAACTCATACATCTCTTATCACAAGCCATACATATACTCATTGTGTCAAGCACATTTGTATACATGTTTTCATCATTTTTTTCAAAGCATTTTCTTTCTACTTGAACCCTTGATATCAGCACCTCATTTTTCCTCTCCCTCTTACATGAAGCTTTGGTAATTTTAAAATTATCATTATTTATTCATGTCTTGCACTATCCAATGTTTCCCTTTACCCCCTTGTCTGTTATCCATCCCCCTGGGAGGGGGTTATAGTTAGGTCCTTGTGATCAGTTCCGCCTATTAAAATAATTCCTTATTTGAATATTTGAAAATATGCAGATACTTCAGTGTATTTCTTATTAATACATTTTATTGCTTACATAAGTGTATTTCTATATTGTTAAGGAAGGATTAGAGGCAGCAACAATGGGCTCAAACACAGGAATAATTGTAAGGATGCACAGGAATGGGCAGCGTTTCATTACATGGTACACATAGAGGATCAATGTGAGTCGGACGATTTGCCTTGGCGTTACCTGACAACAGCAACAACAACAACAACAACAACAACAACATTGTCTTTGATTTCAAACCCTCGGTCTTAGAATAGTTGGTGTCACATAGGAAATCTGTCTCCTCCATGCCTTTCATTGATTTTGTCTGAACTACTTTCAAAAATTTCTTCTCTTAATCTTGGCAAACTGCCTGCTACACAATAGTCATTATCAATATATCTCAGTGGACACTGTTGGATCCCATAATTTCCTGATAACTTCAGTAGTTTTCTCATGTACTTTTTGGATTGCCTCAATTCCTTATCTTCCTTTGACCTGTTTTGTCTTCTGTTACAAGAGAATTCAAGTCATTTGAATTATTTGTGATACCAACTTCCTCCTCTAAGTTGGTTTACCTTAATGCCTCTAAATAGAGTAAATCTAAATTTATCTGAAATCAAGTTTATAAGAAATATAGGAATCTTTCTAGGATTTAATTTCAAAACCAAATTTCAGGGTGTGATATATGATTAAAATATTCAATCAAACATTTGAGGCATCTCTGCCTATGTAGCAAATATCTTAGCATTCCAAAATTCCTTTGGATGTTAAGAAATATCTATTTACTGAATAAAATTACTTCTATTTTTTATTGTGTGTTATTTGCTATAGGGATGTCAAAAAGTTGGTGATAATGGCATTTTTCCAAAAAATGTCTTAAAATTCCTGTGTGTGTGTGTGTGTGTGTATAACAAAACCCAAAGTGCTGTCATGAAGTCAACTCTAACTCATGAAGTTGGAGTCTATGGTGACTTGTGCATAGAGTTTCTAAGACGGTAAAGCTTTACAGCAAGAAGCACTCCTTAACTTTTTCCCAAAGAGGAGTTGGTGGTCTTGAACCACCAAACTTGAGGTTAGCTGCCTATAGCCCAACCCACGGTGCCACCAGGGCTCCTTGGACATAGCCATAAATCTAATCATTAGATTTCAGAAGTAATCACATTATTATATTACAAACTAAAGACAAGACTGTCAAATTATTTCCAGACCATCATTAATGGTACTACTATGTGTCATTTGAAGCAGTTCATGAATATTTACCCACTTAACCATTTAAAAAAAACTCCAAGAGGCATAATACTGTTACTTTAGAGATAAGAGAAGCGATCTATGAAATGATTCCATCACAAAATCATTCTAAAACCCAACGAAATTCACTGAACAATTGAGCTGATTCTGACTCAGTAGGTTAAGGGTTGGACTGCAAGCTGAAAGTTCAGCAGCTCAAAACCACCATCCACTCCTTGGGAGAAAGTGTTAGTATCTTAGAAACCCACAGAGGCAGTTCTTCCCTGACCTCTACGACTGCTACGAGATAAAGGTCACACTGCGAAGGAGTCAATAGGCACAGACACTACTCCTCTTGTTCTCAAGTCCAAGGATTTAAACCTTTGCTTCTGCCTGAAAGTCAGTGAGTTTGATTTATTTTTGGTTTTCCATACTAGGTAGAACTGAGAGAAGTTTGGGTTTTTATGCTTGGAAAAATATAGTAATGAAATCATCTTATTTCTCTATATTCAAATTTTATTCCAAAATAATTTTTTTATCAAATACATTTTAGCAGGTTTTCATTGTGCAGTGGCTGATATAGTTCTGAGAAGATATATTTCATGTTAAGATGAAATCAACCTTAAAACTATTTTTCCTCAGCAAAATTTATATGAGAATATAGGGTTCAATATTTGTATATGTCTAGTAAGTCTAGATATATCTTAAAAGATAAAGTTAAAATATGTCTGTGAAAGAATTATTAGGCAAACTAAAGAATACAAATTGGAGCACTGCCATTTAGTACCCAAATTCAAGGGCACAACAATCACTTTATAAATTTTGTGAACAATGTTCCCTGGAGTTGTACAATGCCAAAGTTATCCTATTTACATTCAAAAGCGCATACAAATAAAAATAGTAAAAATAAAGTGGAAAATATCCAAGATAATAGTAAAGATACTTTTACACATCCTTCAACAGTAATTATCTTTTGTTTCCTAACATATTAAGAATTCTCTTAACCTTTCATAAAATATATCTACTTTTAACAATAGCAATACCTGATAGGAAGAAAGACACTGTATTGATCTTTTTGGAAAGGTGAGTGTGGGGGACGACACAGTGTTAATCTTATTCTCAGTTATAATCCCAGAAGCCAAATAGTACATGGTCCATAGTAGGTACTTAATTTGTGGAATGAATAAGCAAATAACTGACTAATGGATATTTTGTGGTGGTTATTTTATATTATGTAAAACAATTTTAAGAGTGTTACTACTGCATCTTCATAAAGATGTGGATACATTTGAAAAGATTTATTTGATAGATTAGTACAATGAAGGATGTTGCTGTTGTTGCTGTTATGTGTCTCTGACAACATTCTGACTCGTGGTAACCTATAGGAGAGAAGAACTGCACCCTAGAATTTTTGAGACAGTACCTTTGTAGATTTTTTCTAAATTGGAATCCACCCCTTGGCAATGTGTTTTCTTTTTTTTTTTTTCATGTTTACAAGGGCAGATTGCCAGGTCTTTCCTTTTGAAGAGCAATGGGTGCTTGAAAACCTTTCATTTTTCAATTTGCAGCTGCATTAACTATTGTGTCACCAGCATTCCATAAAAGAGCCTAACAAATAATGCATCATATTCACATAATGAAATGGATTCAAAAATAAGGTTCAGTCAGACTCCTAGGCTAAGGTGGTTTTCCCTTCATTTGAAGTAAAAAGGGAAGAAATCATAGAAAAAAACTATTAGTTGAAAAGTCAACATAAGGGACTGAGCCCCGGTGGCGTAGTGGTTGTATGCGGGTCTGCAGTCCACTGGGATGGAGGTTCAATTCAGCAGCGGCTCCACAGGTGCAAAGGCTGGGCCTCTCTCTCCCACCACCAGAGGGTAGTGATGACCCCCCCCCAAAGAAAAAACGACAAAAAAAGAAAAGTCAACATAAATGTACAAACAAATGAACATATTATCCTATAATATATGAAAAATAAGTAAAGTCACTGAAATAGTTAATCAAAAACTTCATATATGAAAATGAACGCTTGCCTTCCAAATTTAGAAATTTGGTATCTCACTTAATTGAATATCTCTAGAGAAAATGGAATCATATTTCTTCACCAGAAGTTTCAATTTACTTGAAGAGTTTTGATTACCATTTTGAAAAGGGAATATTTTCCCAGTTTACTGTATATTCATTTATACAGGAAAATCTTTAAAATTAATTCTCATATAGTCAAAAACATTTCTTTCAGTTTCATTTTTCTGCAAATTTATATTTCCTGTTAAATTATTCCTTCCCTTTTCTATATGATGACTTAGAATCTTTAGATATGTTTCTTCTCTAATATCCCTATGACTATGCAACCTTTATTAATCTGTCCATGATATTTTGAAGTTCTAGACCCTGTTGTTGAAAGGTCTCATGACCTAGTATTCTAATAACTCCACCCTTGCCATCCAGCCAATCATATTGTCTCCAGGGGGCAGAATAGGACTGCTCCATAGAGGTTGCTAGACTGGGCATGTTTCTTGACGCTGACTGCCTCATGCTTCTCCCACAGAAGGACCGGTGGGTTCAAACCACTGACGTTTCAGCTAGTAGCTTAACTCTTAACCGTGCCATCCTTCCAATATCTTACCATCTCCCAAAGGAAGCAATAAGCTCCTTTCACAACCGCATCAATGATACGGAGAGGTGCAGTTATCTAGTGCTGAACTACCTACAGACAGGCTGGTGGTGGGAACCTGCCAACCACCTAAGGCCAATCACTTTAGGGAGAAAGATGAGGCGGTCTGCTTCTGTCAAGCCGATAGCCTTGGAAGCCCTGTGAGATCGAGCTACCATTTCCTACAGGGTTGCTGGGAGTTACGATCAACCAGATTTCTGGTGTGGGGCTGATAATACTTCATTTTACTTTCCATCCAGCTTGGAAAGCTGCTCTTAAGCTGCTTGTCTGTTGCTGAAACAACACTATGAATCATGTTCAGTTACTGGCCCCCTTCCCATATATCAAATTTCAGCTTTGCACACCATGTCTCCATACCGTGCATGTGTGCTGTTTTAGTACGCTTCTTATTTGATATCCTTTTCCCCTATTCTCTTCATGCTTTCATTGTATTGCCTATATAGGACACAGCATTGCATAATGCAAAGCTATCCCTGTTCTCTTTTGTTTGCTACTTCTTTTGTCCTAAAACATATTTTCATATGCCTATTGAAATAACTAGGGGCTGGAGGGCATATCTAGATGAATTGTGATTCCAGGCTGCCTTGGTTGAGAAACCATTTGCTTGTGACCTATACTACTTATTTGACTCTAGATGCATTTGCTTCATACTTCCCATTCTCAGTTATAGTCTATATGTCTCTCTGTCGAACTTAAGTGCATTTATTCATTTGTTAGTTACTAGTGATGAAACATACTTGTGCAAGTTGACTTTTATGATCTAGAGGGAAGTTTCAATATCATCCATGCATCCCTGACATCTCCTCAGGTCACAGAACTGGTCCTCGATGGAGATGTGTGGCTATTGGAGACCCTAAAGCTAGAAAGAATGGAAAGGTGATATGGTCTTACTGCAGGAGGGTGAGAAATTTCTTCCTTCACTCTTTATTTCACACTTCTGATTATAAACCCCTAATAAAGAGGAAAATTTGATTTACATCAGGGAAGGCTGAAACCCAAATTGCCATGTAGGAAGAAGGAGCAGAAGTTCTGTGGGTTTCTCGAGAGAGTAAGGACATATTGTCTTGAGAATAAGTTATTAACGTCAGTGAGTTTATTAGAATGAAGCAGAAAATGAGTGCAGTACTAATCAGGTATAAATTGAGCGCCTGAATTTAATTCCCTTACAGCTCAAAAAATCTCCAGATTTTAGCAATTACTTCTAGAAATGTCCTAATCTCAAATTTGAAAAAAAAAATTAATTTAGTTTGCTAAAGCCTGGATGCACAAAAAAAAAGAAAGAAAAATGAAAGATAGCAAAGAAAAGAATAACCTCAAGTGCCAACTCTCTTTAATTGGTAGGATCTTCTTGGACTACAGTGCTGCAAGGGTCCCATCTACACTCCGTAGGAGAGAGCAGTGATCTATAAGCCTTATTTTCTATCAGAGCCTGAGAAGGAAGGAAGCAGAATTGTTGAGTGCCTGTTGGCAATGTGCTTCTCAGAGATCGTTTTTAAACCCAAGGGTTGAATTTTACCTCTGAAAATTATCCATCTGCCCCTTGTCCTCTCATCAGTGGTGTGTTGCTTTTGATAACCGCTAAAAGGTTCACTGTGAAGAGTGTACTAATAATTATCTTTACAAAGATTTGGCTAATGAAATATGGTGAAATGACTCTTTTTCTAAAACTTTGGTCATATGATATTAGAAAATAAACCAAAAGGTGTATGGATTACTCTAAGATCAGATTTTATTATGCATTCTTATCATTGAGATTCTAAAGGGGCCTATATTAAACTCTGCATTGGTTAAGAGTCAAAGCTGATGGTTTCAATTAAAGAGGCTTTATTTTTAGGAAGTAAATAAAAATTGTAAATATCTACACTAAGCCTTTTATTAAAGAATAAGCTGTACAAAGAATTTCTAGCAGAATTAGGTAACGTTGACATGTACTCTTTCCTACTTCTAGTGAATATCCCACGTGTATATCTTCTGTTCACATTTTTTGTTTGTGCCCCATTCTAACTTATGAAATTGAATGAAATGGACTATATTTATTTGTAAGATCCCACCTTGATCTCTACAAATTTGCATTTCTAAAGGACAAACAATGTTTGAAATACTGTTCTGAAATGAACAGAAGTCACTATGACTTTACCAAAGAACTGTGTAGAATAAACAAGTAAACAAAAATCACATATGGCTTTTGTTTTGGTGGATGAAGACAAAAGTAATAAAGCTAAGCAATGTGATAAAAGAGAATCCACAGCATTTAGCAACAGATTGGTTGTGGGTAGCAGAGGCTCATGAGAACTTGACAACAACTTTCTAAGTTCTTAACTTGACAACAACTTTCTAAGTTCTTTCTAAGGGAACTTGGAGAACATTCGAGTGGGTTGGCTTCCAATTTGAGTTTTGGGGTTTTGAATGTGATTTCTTTGTTGTTGTGTTAACAAGTTATTTTATTTTGTTGCTGTTCTTTTTATATCATTTTATTGGGGGATCTTACAATGCTTGCTACAATCCAAACATCAATTGTATCTGACATATTAATACATATATTCCACCATATTTTCTAGGCATGGAATGTCCATTGAGTCCTTGGGATCAGCTCCTCCGCCTCCACCCCCGCCCTCCTTTGAAGAACTAGTTTGTTTGTTTTAATTTCTCTAGAATACTCTTTTGGGAATAAAGTTTTGACAATCTACGTTTGAAAAAAATAGACTATTGAATACCCTAAGAATCTCATCCCTATGTGCTTCGGTCATCAGGACTCAGAGATTCACTGCAATGCCAAAGACAATAAGAACAACTTATTTTTTAAAATCATTTTATTGGGGGATCATGCATCGTTTTTCACAATACATACATAAGCATACTGTGTCTAGCACCCTCACATGTCCACTTCTATTATTGTTCTCCAATCTTCCACCTTTTCCCTTAAGCCCCTAGTATTGGCTTTTCCATCCCTTTCCCTCTTCCCCTGCTCTCTCCTCCCCACCAACCCTCAATAATTTATACATTGTTATTGTTCTGTCATATCTTACACTGCCCGACCTCTCCCCCAACCCACTCCTTTGAGGCCCATCCTTCAAATAGGAGTGTGTGTGTATATCCTTGCCATTGGTTCTGTCTCTCTACCCCACCGTCTCTCTACCCTTCCAGTATCTCCTATCTAACCATTGGCCCGAAGGGACCCATCCATCTTGGTTTCCTCATATTTCCAGCTTCCCTCTATACTAGTGTGATTTCTCCAGTCCATCTGGATTTACAAGGTAGAGTTGGGACCATGATGGTTGGGGGGATGGAGGAGGGCTTCAGGAACTAGAGGAAACTTGTAGGCATCATCACAGCCCGGCTGCCCCTTGACTTATTTTTAACTTGAATGCTCACTTTCTTTTGGGAAATAAGGGTTGGGAAGGAAACTCTGAGCATATTTCTCCTAAAACTATTATGTTTTTTAAAAGGTATCTCTTCCAAAGGGAATTCCTATAAGCATTTATTCTAAAGCAAGCAAACAAACACAATTGTCTTGGCCTAGCTCTTAACAATCTTTTCCAGCAAGGCCCTTGTGTTATAGTGTAACTACTCCATAGGGGCTTCTTGACTATTGGTTTTGTGGGAGAAAGCCTGGTGGTGCAGTGGGTAAGTGCTCAACTGTTAACCCAAAGTGGATGTTTTGAGGAAGAACCATGTGGCAATTTGCTTTCATAAAGATGAAAATTTTATGGATGATTCTACTAATTCAACTCATAGCGTCGCTAGGATTCAAGAGTTCACTGCATGGAAATATCTTGTAACCTTTATGAAGCCAGACCACTGGGTCTTTCTTCTGCAGTGCTGCTGGCTAGATTCCAACTGTCAACCACCAGGGTAATAGTCCTTAATACCGCCCGGAGAATGTAAGCATCTATTCTAGGTACCTTTGATTTCATCATTTTTCTAGATGTTCCTGGCTATTATTATATATTATGTGAAGCTAGAAATGTGATGGTTACCCTTTAAAACTGTGTTGTTTTCTTCCAAATAATGGGGGTGGCTTAATCTACTTGCCTTCACTATACTACAGAGTTCTAGCCAAAGCAGATTTGCCTCCAGTTTATTAGAAAAACTAACAATGTCAAAATTGAATCAATAATTCATGCTGTTGCTACACCTAACACACCAAGATAAGCTAATATTGCACATCATTATTTTCAGAAGCAATGATACTTATTATGCTATTAACCATTTTCAGAACATAGTCCTGTGATAGGGATATTCACACAATGAAAAACTTATGAAAAGTGAAATGAGTGTGAATCTGAATGTACTAAAGACTCTATGAGAAAAAAAAGGGAGAAAAACCTCCAGAGGGCTAAAAAAACATAAGGGTTTTTTGGGGGGGACCCTATGACTTCCTGGTGGTCAGTGGGTTAAGCATTGATCTGCTATCAACAAGGTCAATAATTGTAAACCACAAGTGCCCTGCAAGAGAATGAGAAGACTGTCAATTCCTACAAGCAATTATACTCTCAGAAAGTGACAAGAGAAAGTCCTATCCTGTAGTGTTGCTATGAGTCGGAATTGCATTAATGAGTTTGGGTATATGATTACCTTTGTTGAGATTGCATTATTAACTAGGAGTTCTTGGCTGAGCAAACTGTGAACACATTTGGGTATTCACTGAGAAAAGTGGAAATTCAAGTCCACCCAGAGGCACGTCAAAAGAAAAGTCTGGTGATCTGTGTCCTAAAAACTAGCCATGGAACATTCCAAGGAGCACAGTTTGACGCTGACGCCCTGGGGGTCTCAAGGAGTTGAAGTTGAGGATGACAGTTATTCAGCATAGAACAGTCCATGTATTTTGACACATGACTCTCAAGCTCTCCAGAAACAAAATCATAGCTTTCCCCTCTCATCCTGCTGTTTGCGCTCTAGATTCTCACCGTGGTTTCCAGAGTCTTCACATACAAACTGTTGGAATCCATTTTAAAGTTCTTCCTTTCTATTGAAGTCCATTTCCCTCACATCTTCATGTGGTATATTGCTAACATCTATTCCATTTCTTCTCTGCAAATGTCCATTATCAAAATTCAGGATTTCTTCTCAGTTTTCTTTCTTTATGGTAAATGAATTTGTAGTGAAACATTCCTCATTTCAGCATTCTTCCCAAATAAAAAGTGACAGTCCTGTTTAAAATGTTGTGCAACTATCCCTACTTTTCATCTCAAAATTTTGCCAAGACGCTCATAGGAGGTTAGTGTTCATCTCCATTTTCTTACTAATTGTTACTTTTCCTTTCAGAGGTTCCTGTAAGATTATTCTTTTTTAAGATACATTTCTGTCATGACATGAACATACTGTAAAACCTTTTTTACATTGATTTCATGAGGAAATTTAAAGCACTGTCTTTCCCAAGGTTTCTCTGTCTCAAGTGGCTTCCTCTCTATCCAAATCACTCATATCCCCCATCTCACACTTCCAGATTTGTCATCCAAAGACTTAATATGCCAAGACTCACTTCCAGTTCTAATTTCTTCATGATGAGAGAAGAGCCTTAACAATTAATTTTGGAGATAGGAATGGAAAATAACATGAAAAGTGAACAGCTTCAGGGCTTTGTGGGGGAAGTCTGACTCTTGGGAGAGTTTCAAGAGGAAAATTAAATGTTGTTGACTAAAGAAGGTAACTGAAGATAATGAGGTACAAGTTATGGGTGGAGAAAGAGTAAATACCAAAGTTTTGTAAATAAATCTCCAAGTTTCAGCAGCAGCTGTCCAGGACAGCTATAGGTAAAATAATACCTACTTTGTAGATTTGATGAAGATTTAAATGAACTTTCGGATGTAAAGACTGCATAACAGTGCTCCCCAAATGAAGTCAGAGGCTGCTTTCCCTTTGAAAGCTATGTAAATGTAGTAAGATTCAAATTCTGAGTAGTAGGATGAGGGCAGCAATTTTCCCTTTCTAATTTTGTTTAAAGAGTAAGTGAAATCTGGAAAATGTTTAGCAAACAATAAAATTGTATGACAACGTAAAGTTCTGTATAAATTTTGACTAATATTATTTCAGATAGTTTACTAGAGTTAAAGAGAATTTTTAACATTTGTTTTGGACACTTAGTTCCATTAAAAAAGCTCAAATCTCATTTTGTCCCCAGGAGGTACCAACAGGGTGAAGGCTCACGGCCAACCAGAGGCACCTCAGATGAGATGCCTGGCAATTTTTCTCTAATAAATCTCCCACTGCCAACCCCATCAAGCACAGTTGTGTTCTGACATATAGGGTCACCATAAATAGGAATTAATTCAACAGCAATTTGTTCGAATCTCAGTATGAAAAGAAAATGGAGTAAGAAAAGCTTTATCATTTTATTATTTTAATGTAGCATAAACTTTGGCAAGCAGCACAAATGTTATCTAGAGTTTGCAGGCAGCAAGACTGAGGCATTGTCTAAACTTCTTATCATATCTCAATATCCTGGTAAGGAAGAATTTTTTTTAAAAAAGTAGCATTTGTGTTTCAAATTCTCAGACCCTTTGACTTCTCCTTCTGTGTATTAATTGGTTAAGTCAATAATTAAATTCTCCCTGCATTTATCAAGGTCATTAAATGCTCGATATTAAGTAATGTCTAAAATAGCCCAAGAAAGAAAGAGAGCTATGGAGAAGGTGCTAAGGTGTCCTGGTGTGTTGTGGGCTTTGCATTGAACTGCTAAGCACAAGGTGAGCAGTTTGGAGCCACCAGCAGCATCACAAAAGAAAGATGAAGCTTTGTGCTTCTTTACAGATTTGTAGTTTCACAACCCACAGATGTAGTTCTACTCTGTCCTGTAGGGTGTCTGTGAGTAAGAATTGACTCAATGGCCATGAGTTTGAGGGTTTTTGAAGAGCAGCATGTTAGGGTAAGTCCAATTTATTAGCGCTAGACCTGTTCTGGCCTCCCAAACCATTCATAGAGAGAAACTCATGTTTTCCCTGGATAAATGATTTCAGCTAGTCTATTGTACTTAGTATATTCTTTGAGATGTTTCTAACTGACATCACTGAAATGGTTGAAAAGCCCTTCTGACTTCTGATTAATAGCTTTCTATATATTTTATGTATTTATTTTAGTAGAATATATTGAGAGCTGTAGGATACTGTGTGATAGATTTGCATTGCCCTGGTGACAGTGCCAGGTGAGAGGTGAACTGTAAACCATAAGGTCAGTGGTTCCAATTCACCAGATACCCCTTTGGAGCAAGATGAAGCTTCCTAAAGTTTTACTGTCTGGGAAACTCTACTTACATTCACTATGGATTGGAACCGACTTGATGGCAAAGCATTTGTTGGGTTTTCTGTTTAATTTTAGTCATGTCTAGTTGAGGGCTGAGGGAAGAGGTGAATGCTGAAACCCAGTCCCTCATAAACACATCCAAGCTGTGTTCCCAGAAATGAAGTTGTGTCTGCTCCGAGAGAGGGGCCCCATCACAGAAGGGTTACTGGCTCACCCACGCAAGGGATCACAAGGCAGGATGCACACTGAGGGGCTGCTGTTCCTGTAATTCCCACACAGGTGTCATAAGTGTTAAAGGGGAGTCTGACATTTATGATTTTAGCAGATAAATAGGCAGGTATTATAAAACTGACATACATAGATGCTAAGATTTTTTTTTTCAAAATAAGTAGTAAACACTTTAGTCTTAAAGGCGGGTGGCATTTCGAATGATAGGGGGATATGGGGAGTATTGTAGAAGCTGTAGTCCCTGGGCAGAACAAATGAATAACACATGTTACTACTATGTGTCCATGCAAACTCACGACCATTGAGTGGATTCTGCCTCCCAGAGAGCCAACAGGACAGGGAAGAACTGCCCTGTAGACTTTCAAGACTGTCACTCTTCAAGTTCATGGGAATAGATAGCCCTATCTTCATCCTCTGCCTGGTAGCTGAAAAGTTGGACATTGGAATTTACCCACCTGTGCCTCAAAATAAACATATAAATTAAAAAGACCTGTGATCTACTTCCAAAAGAATCTATGTTAGTCAGGGTAGACTAGAGATACAAATTCATAAACATGCATATGTTTATAAGGGAGAGGTTAATATAAAAAAGGAATTGAACTTTGAGAAAGCATCCCAACCCAGTCCACTCCAAGTCTATAAGTCTGATATCAGCCCATATGATGGATACCAGTCTATCAAGTCCTCTTCAGACTCATGAAACACATGCACTGATGCCGAATGCAGGGCGATCACAGGCCAGTGGGTAAAGGATCTTTGGATTCAGTGGCATTATAAACATCTCAGCGCTGGCAGGGGTCTCCAAGTGGCTCCTCCAGTTCCCAGGGCATGAGGTCTATCAGTGTTGTGCCATGTGTCTTTTCAGGCGTGAATCTCCGAGGGAGTGTACCATGAATCTCCTGCCTCCAAGAAGGAAACATGGCCAGATTTCCCAGAATTCTCAGGAGAAGGCCATGCCCACATTGGCTATGATCTGATTGACAGGCTAGACTCCACCTCTACATTCTTAATCCTCAAATTGACAATCAATAATCTACCTACCACAAAAATCCACCATGGAAAACCACTAGAGCACAGTCCCTCCCTTCAGCCATGCCTCTGTGAAGCTGAGTCAACTCCACACAGTCTGATGGAAACAAGGAACTTAAGACTGAGAAAGAAAATCTTTGACGAGACTTGGAATCAGTCATATGTCACCATATTTATAATTAGTAGGTGCGAGTGATAAAGTTAAGGGTGGGGGCAAATCCAAGAATTTGTACTTCTTTGTCCACTAAAACAGACTATGAAAGGGCATTTGTGTTGAAGGGTGTGGAAGTCTCCGCCTCCAAAGGCCAATGGCAATGCGCCTCAGGGCAGATTGGGGGGCATTGTTAGCCAGCCTCCTATTTGTGTGCAGAAGAAAGGAGTCTGAGAATAACTTGGCAATATCTAGAAACTGCATCATTTTTTAAAGATGATGCTGTGGTTTTCAATACAGTAATACCCGTGGCACAGAATGAGCAGAAAGAATGTAGACCAAACCCATCATACTCACTAAATGATGGCTTATTCTGAGTGAGAAACATAAATATTTTGTAATTATATTAATACCAAGACCACAACTCGATTTGGGCTTCTGAGAACGTACCTGTTTGTGCAGCAGAAAGCCCAGTCTTTCTCCCGTGAAGCCACTGATGCTTTTGAACCGCAGACCATGTGAATCGTCACCAAATGCATAAGCACTACTTCACCATAGGAAAGTCACAATCTTTCAATCGCATTTTTTTCTATGAGGGTGTTTGGCATGCCCTCATATATGGCAGGTGCCTTGTGACTACTAGCTATTATTTCTGTTAATATAACGTGTTCTTGGAGGCTGTGACTTCTATCCTCTGTCATGCAAAATATTGTAGCAGGAAAGTCTACCATTAATTTACTTAATTTTGACACTTGTATCTTTCAGTGTTTAAAAATATTGATGTAAGCAGACAGTCTGTCTCTTAAATAGAGGAGGAGATGTTGTCATGATCACTCGAGTGCTATACCATAACTCATCTGACATTTAAAATGTCAGTTTGATTGAGAGATGAGTGTTCCGAGCAGATGAATGTGATGTAAATGGATCTTGGTCTGTGTCCAAGTCCCTGGCTGTTGAATAGGGTTAAAGAACTTGGCTCCTAACCAGAGGATTAGAAGTTCAATTCCACGCAGAGGTGGAAAATTCTATGGAGAGCAATTTACTCTAAAATAAATGTTTTTGCCATGATTCAGATTCCAATCACTGACAACTTATGTGATATATAGTGTGATATTTCTACAGAATAAAAGAATGACAACAAGCATCTACCAGAAGCTGCTATGCCCACTGTACACCAGATCTTGGTGCTTTTTGTTCCACTTAACATTATTATCTACTTAACTGGACCTGTTGCATTCTGTTGTGCAGAGAGTGACTATGTGCCGAAGCTAATTCGATGGCACCCAACAACTTAACTGTAATTTCCCAAATCCATATTTTCTTGAGCCTTCCTTATAGTACAAATCAGAAACTCTTACATCAACACAACCACCAAAAGGAACCGTGGATCAATCACAAACTTACCTCCACTTCAAAAGAGTCCAACCTGCTTTGAGCGGACAACTCCTCCAAACCTATTCTCTTTTATCCTCAAAGTAAACTCCTGGGTATCTTTGCTGGCATGCAGCAATTTGGCTTAAACTATTTATAGACTCAATTCCAGTTGTGCAATTCTGAGAATGGGATACACAAGGGCAATTTACTGTGGGGCTCAGACATGAAGTTTGAGCAGAAGGTGGGAGGTAAAGCTGCTTTAGTCATCCACAGAGATGCTCTGTGACATACAGAACTGACATTCAGGAGCTGTTGCTGAAGGCCGTGGGGCTGTGGGGTGAGAAGTGATGTCAAAGAGTGGAGCAAAGAGCCAGAGCCATGAATGATGGGTATTTTCCCATTTTGAATATAGTCACAATGGGGGTCTAGAAACAGATAGGATCAATGGGGGGTCTAGAAACAGATAGGATCAGAGGCGCAACGTAACTGCTTCCAGTCAATAATGCAGGCCTGATGGTACTGACTAAGAATTTGGTTTACTGGAGTATGGGGTGGACAGTGAGTCACAGGAATAAAATCAGAATCTGGATAGCAACCTGAGCCACAGAAGGTGCCTGGTAAAGCAGCAATGATGGGCTTCTGATTTCCCTATGGTCCATTGAGTCAGCACAAAATTGAACCTAAAGTCTGAAGAGCTTCAATATGCATTAGGCTAGCAAGCAATTAACGCACTGCAGATCAATTAAGGCGTCGAATATGAATATGGAATTCTAAAAAAGAACCAACGCATTAGGACTGATTAGCATAGGACAACTTTCCATACGCCTGCCACGCCACAGGAGAAGGATAGAGCAGTCTGTTTTGCTAAAGATTATAGCTTGAAAAACCCTATGGAACAATCCTACCCTCCTTCCTAGGGTAGCTATGAGTCAGAATGAACTGGACAAAATAGGGTTTTGAATATGCCTCTGTAGTTTGCACGTCTGGCAACACAGTACATGGCTGCTACTTAATATTGTCTTTCTTGGGGTGAAGATAAGGAGGTTGCCAGAAAACCATGTTTTCAAAAGAGATAAAAAGAATCCATTGGCAGCCCATCTCCCTTTATCACTGTATCCTGAGGGACCTGCGGGATGTATTTATTTACCAGAGCTTCATGTTAATAGTACAGAACCTTTCTGACTTACAGGGCAGCATTAACTTAGCTCTGCAACATTTCTGCAAGATCTCCAGCCTCCTGTAGTGGTAGCTGGAACAAATGTTTATAAACATAGCCTGCCTCTAAGTTGAACAAAGATCGGTATCCGTGGAGACTGTTAAAAGCTTGGGTCACCTGAAAGGGACTGGGAAAATATTACATAAATACACAAGGTTTTTAACCTCCTACATTTTAAAAAGGCTTGTTATTTTGGTTGCTTTGTTTTTCTTAGGAAGGAAGAGGAATGTTACTTTCATTCAAATACTGAAAAACTTGACAGTGATGGCGAGCTCCGAAATGGGCATGGAGAGGTGGGAACATATGGAGAGAATTTTTTTTTAGGATTTATTATTTTTTTTTGCCAAACTGTGCAGTATTTTTTCTTTTTTAATCATTTTACTGGGGGTTCACACATTGCTTATCACAATACATAAATACATGTACTGTGCCAAGCACTTTAGCATGCCTGCTGCCATCATCATTCTCCAAATATCTGCTTTCCCACATGAGTCCTTGGATATCAGCTTTTCAATCTTTCCCCTCACTCCTTGTTGCCCCCTCCTCACCAACCCTCAATACTCCATACATTGTTATTCTTTTGTCATATCTTACACTGCCCAATGTTTCCTCTTGCCCACTCCTCCAATGTCCATCCTCCAGACAGGAGGTTACATGTAGATAATTTTCATTGGTGCCCCCTCTCTACCCCACCTTACCTCCACCCATCCAGTAACTCCACTCTCACCACTGATCCTGGGTTCCCCGTATTTCCAGTTCCCAACTGTATCAGTGTATCACTTCCAGTCCAGCTGGATTTGTAAGGTAGAATTGGGTTGATGATAGATAGTTGGGGGGGGGAGGAAGCCTTTAGGAACTACAGGAAAGTTGTATGTTTCATCGCTGCTTCACTTAACCTTGACTGGCTCATCTCCTCCCTGTGACTCTTATGCAAAGGGGTGTCCAATTGCCCACAAATGGGCCTTGGGTGCCCACCCTGTTCTCCTCCACTTTGGTAGTGATGTGATTCTTGTTCTTTGATGCTTGATACCTGCTCCCTTTGATCCCTCATGATCACACGGGCTGGTGTGCTTCTTCAATGTGGGCTTTGCTGCTTCTGTGCTAGGTGGCTGCTTGTTTACTGTGTTAGTCCTGGTAGACTAGAGGAACAAATTAATAGACATGCATACAGATATACGGGAATGGTTTATATACAAAAGGAATGGAACACTGAGAAAACATCACAGCCCAGTCCAGTTCAAAATCATAAGTCCGATATTAGCCCAGATGCCCGATACCAGTCTATAATGTCTCCTTCTGACTCACAAAGTCACAGACCAGTGCGTTCAGTGTCCTGGCACTGGCAGGGGTCCCCTCTTGGCTTCTCCAGCTTCAGAGGTCCGGTAACATCAGGGCAAGGCCATTTGGCTTCTCCTCCGGCTCTTGTAACAGCTCAGACTCTGCCATCTTGTCTTGTCCATGATTTATCATCTCTGAGACTAACTCTCAACAACTGGGGAGATAGCCTCTCATCTCCTTCCAGGAAATATCATGAGATTTCCCAGACATATCAAAAGAAAGTCATGCCACACAGACGCCTCATTGGCTACTCAGTGGCTCTCTCCAGATTAACAGGCTAGACTCCACCCCTACATTTCAATCATAAAATTAACATAAGCACATGACTGCCACATTTACCTTCAAGCTTTTATGTTCCCAGACGCTTTATCATTTCGTAGCTGGGCACCATCAGCTCCCTCCACTCTGTTTGCCTCTGCACCCATTTGTTTTAAGTAATCTTATAGGGAGGGTATGCACAGAATGATATGACTTTTATTCTTGATGTCTCATACCTGATACTTTCAACACCCCATGGTCACACAATCTGGTGTGTTCCTTCTATGGTAGGCTTTGTTACTCCTGAGCTACATGGCCACTTGTTTACCCTCAATATGTAAATATAATATTTATGATAAGGAGGGAATAAATCTAGGTACATCTAGCTATAGATTTAGTACTAAGGTAGCAGATTGACATTGGGGCCCCACCCAGGTACACCCTCAATGCAAGAACACTTTGTCCTATGGAATCTTGTATTCCATGATGCTCACTGACCCAATATGATCACTGAAGTCAAATGGGTGCATAGGCAAATGTGGTGAAGAAAGCTGGTGGCACCCAGATATCAAAGAATGTAGTGTATGAGGTCTTAAAGACTTGAAAATAAACAAACTGCCATCTAGCTCAGAAGTAGTCAAGCCCACAAGGAAGAAGCACACCATAGTGTGGTCATGAGGAGTCTAAAGTTTCAGGCCTCAGGCATCAAACAGGAAAAAAAAACACATCACTATGTGCTCACCTTCCTGAGGTGATCACTGAGGACATGCAGTGGCATGAGGAAGAGTGGTGAAGAAAGCTGATGTTGCCCAGCTATCAAGATATATAGCATCTGGGATCTTAAAGATAAATTTTTAATGAGGAAAAATCAGCAGTTATTTCTGAGTTGTACTTCTGAAATCTGAAAGGTGTCATGTTCTCTGACTATGTTTCTCTGATAATTCTGTTAAATTTGATGAAGGAACTCACATGGATAACAAAATGTAATTAATTCACAGAGAATCAGATGCAATTGATTTGACATTTGTCTTCTGAAGTGAGAGTTGGGGAAAGGTATCCGTTTAATCTACAATTGAGCAATCTCAATATTTCCTTGAACCTGTTAATTGGATTGCAATGTGGATCCACCTTTGGCCTTTTACCTAAAGGATAATATGCCGACTTGGTCAAAGTCTCATTAAAGGAATTAGTGCAAAAAGGAACAAACACAGCTAGGGGAATGCCTGCAAACAAAGGTCCCCAACAAGAGTTTAGGAGAGCAAACTTATTAAAAGAGAAGGGAGAGCACATTTAGTTCACTTTATTTTGGTATTTTCTCATTTAAACAACATAGAGTAAATATAGTATCAAGTTTAGAAAGACTCTGGATGAGTGGTCATGAATTGATTTGTGGTGATTTCAAGAGCTCTCAGACCCTGTTTTCAGCATTGCTCCAATTCATTCTTTTAGTAATATATTTATTTTCATTAAAAGCTAATTGTGCCCCAAAGAAATCTAATTTTTTTAGATATGGAATTTTTGAGAGGTACATTATATATATATATATATATATATATATATATATATACACACTTTTATATATACACCCATACATACACCCAAAAACAATTATTGGCTCTAGAAATGAACTTACTAGAAACAGCAGTAGGTGAAGCTTCCTTTTTATTTTCTATCAATTAGAATCATTTTTACAAGAACCCTTTCTGAAAGATCCACATTAAATAAAAATACTAAGCCTACCTTCTACTGCAAAATTCTTGGCTTTCGAAGTAAACCTGCTGAATAGAGAAGTGTGTTGAATTTTCTTTTTACTTTCTATAAGTTGCATGCATTACTTGTATCAGATCACCTACTTTGTATTGAAGAGTTTTGTCACTTTCTGCCTCCATTTCATCTTTTCAAAGAGGAAGGATAACCTCTGTTGCCTTTTAGAGTCTCCTGCAGAGCCAGATTGTCAAAGAGTTGTACTTGATGCAAAATAGATTTCTGAAATTTAATTGTCCAATAAAAGTAGAGCAGTGAGTATGAACTTCATAATGTAGTGCAAAGTTTTGCACAGAATTCCTGTAAACAGCAATGCTCATCGGTATTTTCATCATGTCATATGTTGACATTTTCATGTTTAATTTTCTGAAATACATCCTTTAAAAAGATTGAGACACCCCTGTTTTGTACCTTCTAATTTATTTAAAGATACTCAACTTTAAAAATAAAAGGGGAAGCATGGCATTGAGTTGGCAAATAAAAAACAGAAAAGGTTAAGTGTCCCCTGAGGCAAATCTGCTTGTTTTTTTACAACTCTCTCTCTCTCTGAAATATAAATTATTTGTAACCAAGAAGGCTGAAATCGGAATCAAGTGTGCATAATGAATTCAGCACCATCTATATTAGTTCATGGAAACAATATGGAGCTAATTTAAAAGCTGTTAAAAACTGTCCCATGCTATATACAGTGTGTGTGTGTTTAATATACTACTTCTGTCTTTTCAATGATATTGTGGTGGTTGTTTTTAATTTCACAAGTTTCTCAGACCTATCCTGTTTTGTTTTCTGTACACTTTCTATAAAGTACTGCTTATTTGAGGGAAGGGATAGGCAGGATTTCTGGTGAGTTATGAAGGTAATATGATATCTGGAATGAAGTTGCTTTTAATGTTTGGAATGGCTATAAAATGGTAATACATTTAACAGTAATACCCTTCTCTGGGTTAGAGCAGTATATCTTGATGGCTTTTTGCTTGTGAACTTACCTCTTTCCTATAGAGAATTGCTAAGTAACAAGTATGCTCCACATTAAAAACAAAAACAAGACAAAAACCTTCTGAGGATTACAACACATCTTCATACATAAATATGTACACACAGATCCACGCAAGTTAACATACATTAAATACAAAAGTACATACATTAAATGGAAATGTAACATCTCTTGGGAAAAAAGATATGCATAAGAATTTCCTTTTGTCCTTGTCAATAAGCCATCATCCTTTTATCATGAGCAAACAAGAAAAATAATTGTCTACAATCCTCTGTTTGAATTTGCTAAGAAAGCCCTTTAACAAGAATTTGTAAAAATCCTTTCAGCTAATCTAAAGTGTACTAGGACTACAGTGGGTAACTCATGGGGTTTCTACCCACCAGATCAGGTGTTCAGAACCACTAGTTCCTGTCACTCTGTAGCAGAAAGATGAGGATGCCTGCTTCCACAAAGATTGACAGACTTGGAAACCCACACGGGCCCTCTGATTGTGATCTATAGGACTGCTATGCGTCAACTAGATGCAAATATAATGAAGGAAAGAAGAACAAGGAAATCTGGAGTAATGGGTCAAAGCCAATGAACATGTTTGGTTTCTAATGGAAAGTTTGGGGATTTGAGTCCACCGGAAAGCAATCAAATCTATTTGATCATATTTTTCAAAAGTCCTATTTTAAATATTGTGATAATTTATAGTAATGATCAAGGACTCAAATAAATCATTTTCAGGTTGTTGGTAGTTCTTTTACTCAGTGGCTCATCTGAAAATTATTATTATTTTGAGGAAAATAAGAACACTGGTAGTTATTTTTTTGAGCGAGACCTTGCACCACATGCCCTGTCGGAAACTTGTAAATCACATACTATATTAGAAACATTACAAAAATCATTCCATAGTCAAGGAAGTTGAATTTCAGAAAGGAATGACTTGCCTAAGATCACAGGTCAATGAAAGTAGTAGAATGTGAACCCAGACAGGCTTTACATCAAAACACACAGGACCATGATGTGCCTAACGGTAGGTACCAGTCCTTGCATTACTAATATATACATAGCTCCTATATCCATATAAAATCTCCTTTGAGGGCAGTGATGCTTCAGTGGTAGAATTCTCTCTTTTTGTGTGGAATACCTGATTCACAAGCAGCCTCCATTCACGGGTTGCACATTGCTGTGATGTTGCATAATAAGTGTTAGCAGACCTTCCAGACAGACTGCCACAGATAAGGGAAAAAGGCCTGACCATCTCGCAGTGCAGAGTTTATGAATGACAGAGATGGTATAGGACCAGGTGGCATTTTATTATTTGTGAATGGGGTCTTCTTGAGTTGGGGAACAACTCAACAGCTAAGAGCAGACTTACTGTGTCAGTCTGGGCAGACTAGAGAAACACATTTATTTGTAGGCATATGTATATGTAGGAAAGTGCTTAATATACAAGAGCAATTGAATATTAAGAAAACATCCTAGTCCAGTCCAGATTGAATCCATCAGTCTGATATTAGCCCATATGTCCAATGCCAATCTATAAAGTCCAGACTCATGTAACACATGCAATGATGCCAAAAGCAGGAAGATCAGACGCCAGTGAGTGGAAAGTCTTGTGGATCTAGTGGCAGTGGAATCAGCTCGGCATTGACAGGGCTTTCCATGTGGCTCTTTCAATTCCTGGGCCCTTTATGTCATCTCAACTGGAATGTCTCACAGGGAATGAATAAATGTCCTCCCTCCTTCATCTCCTTAGTGCCTCCAAATGATGTCATCAAGGTGTGACCTGATTGACAGACTATATGCCACACCTTCATTCATAAGTCTCAAATTGACAAAAGATTATGCAACTACTGTACTTACTGTTCAGTTCTACTAGAGATATATTGAACTCTTTTCCTGTCTTTGCATGAAAAAAAAGGCGATGAAATTCTAATAGCAAATGTAAGTTTGTTATTCCATTAGTATTAGGATAATAACAGGAGCTATATTTAATATAAATACATTATAATACACTCAATTATGGATGCTTGGGGACACGAATTAAAAGGAAACATCTTTTTTGTCTTAAACTTGTTAACATCAGTGTTCCATTCTGACTTAGTTTCCAGAGACTAGTAATAAATATTTCAGACAAGAAAATTTGGGGGTTTCTTGAGAGTATATCTCAAAAATAATGAAACTATTTTCTTGTCCAAAGGTGCTTAGTACATTCCTTCAAAAAGAGAGAAGTAGAGTTCATCTCGGCCCATTGGAAGCCGATGTTAGGCTGGCAAACAGCTCAGCAAAACATACTTACTTGGCCTGTAACTGCCCTGACTCATGGCTCATGTTATTATTTTTTTTTTTTTGGTTTCTTTGGGGAGAGGGGCATCACTGACTCTGGTGGTGGTGGGCGCTACCCAGTGCTACTCCTGAGAGCCGCTACTGGATTTGAACCACCTAGCCCGCGGGCCGCAGTCCCGCACTCTACCACTTACGCCACCGGGGCTCAACCCAACTCATGTTATTTTTAATAGTCTGGCATACAGTTTTAAAAACCCTGGTATTTTGTTTCCTGTTTTATCTGACCTTAAAATTTTTCTATTTCATGATTCATTTTAGAGTGGAAGGCCTCTTATCCTTCCACATGAGGACAGTAATAGCTTGGTAGATTAATAAATTATATCAAATGATAGAAACACATAAGTACTATGTGAGATAAAAGTAGGAACGTGAGGGAGAGCGGGAGCACCATGGCCTGGAAAATAGCATAAAATAGGCTATTTGTAAAATAGGCGGGATGTCATTGAGAAGATGAGATTTGAACAATGCATGAAGCCAACTGGGTATCTGGGGGGAAATTGATCCAGATAGAGGAAGCAACAAGGAAAAGAAAAGGGTTTAAGTTTGGGGTGTGTGCCGTTCTTCAAGGAATAGCAATGAAGACTGATTATTGTGACATAGACTATAATAAGGTATCCGAAAATGAATGGGGTTTGAGGGTACAGATTAGAAATGGTGTATTTTGCTTACTATCATCTGGGGAAGAAAGAGAGATATTTGTAAAACAATACTAGAGATTAGTGTGGCATTTTAATAATGACCCCATTTGAAAGCCTTGTTTTTGTTTTTTTCCCTACAGCTTACTTTTACTGGGTTGCTATTTGTTTTTCTTTAGTTTTTCTTCAAGAACCCAATTGGGTTTGAGAGAAAGACTGCATCTCTTTCTTGTCTATTGATATTTCATCTAATTATTTATTGATAATTTTTATATCACTATATAAACAATAATGGAAACAATCACAGTTGTTTCCTCATAAACATATGCTCTGGTTATTGATTGGCATGTACCAATTTATTCCAAAGCTTAGTAGCTTATGACAGAGGAATTGTTTTTTTTTAAGTGTGATACCATTTTTATTGTAACACATTTTCACTATTTTTATATGCTTCTCTCCCCACTATACAATGATTTGAGGGCAAAATCATTTAAAATTCATCTTTCTAATGTTGATATTGCCCCAGCATTCAACATGGTGTTCAGCACAGTGATAGTCAATACCTATTTGTTGAAATGAATTCAAACTCATAAATCCATGCTGCTTCTGATTTCTGATCACCCCTTGGGTTCTTAGCTATCTGACATTTCCTATTTTTATTTTTCTTCTGCATTGACTTTGCTCCCAAAATTGATGTCACTCTATAAAATATCC
This sequence comes from Nesogale talazaci, assembly GCA_004026705.1. Taxonomy (NCBI): domain Eukaryota; kingdom Metazoa; phylum Chordata; class Mammalia; order Afrosoricida; family Tenrecidae; genus Nesogale; species Nesogale talazaci. Next base: position 107,843 of record PVJH01000366.1, read on the forward strand.
CTCAGCATTCCATTTTAATCCTGCTCTATATCTGACTTTAGAAGGGTCATATTTATAGCCATGCTACATCAATGTTTGGACAGGTAGATAGAAGAGATTTTTGACAACTCTCTCTTTTGAACTACAGAACTCTCATCGGTTTAGTCTACCAAACAGATACGATGCATAAAAACAAGTACCATGTAGAACTATAATTACAGAGGTTTAACTTTACTCCTAAGCATTGGTTTGATTAATCCCCTTAGTAATACTAACAGCAATGCAATTCTTTTTGGAAACTGCATACATGTAGCCCTTTTTTCAACTATTCACAAGCTTCTATAATAGTTCTATAGCATATGCAGATAATCATGATCAACTACACACCAACAGGAACAATCACTTTTTATCTCATGAGTTTTCATGTCGTGGATTTGGGTATGGGTCAACTGGCAAATCTTCTCCTCCCTGTGGTATTGACTGAGGTTACTAAGTTAACAGATGGGCAGGTCCAGAGGGTGCAAGAAAGTTAACTCACATGCATGGTGCTTTGTAGGGAAAACCGGAGGACAGAGCTAAACTAAGACTGTAGACTAGAGTGCTGACTGGTAGTCTCACCAGCATGTCTGACTCAAGGTAGTTGAATGTCTCACTTGACAGTTCAAGATGTAGAATGTAAGGACCCAAACACCCAAACCAAAACCAAAACCAATGGCCGTAGAGTTGACCCCAGTCTATAGCAACCCCATGTATGTCAGAGTACAACTGAGTACCGTAGATGATTCACCTAGCTTTTATCCCAAGGTATCTGTGGGTGGACTCCAATTTCCAACCTTTCAGTGAACAGCCAAGCACAGTAACAACTAACATGAAAATTGCTGGTTGCTTAAGACCTGACCCTGAAAACTGATGCAATATTTGTTCCACTGCATCTTCTTATTGGTCAATGCTGTCCCAGGGTCTGCCTCAATTCAAGCGAGGATCCAGTTTACACTTTAGGAAGAATGTAAAAAAAATTACGGTCATCTTTAATGCACTGTAATAAATGATTCAGCTCTATTAAAAGGTAATTTTCCATAAAGATTATTTCAGCAGGCCATACTGAACCATCAGTAAATCTCACAGAGTGAATGGAATGATTTTTGTTAAAACAGATTGTACCACATTTCCACGCATTTCTTTCATGTGATATTTCCCCATTTTAAAAGAATGGCTACTTTTCTGTTTTATTTTGAAGCTTTAGTATATCCTATCCTATCTTATCCTATCATCATATCATATCATATCATATCATAGCATACAGGTTTGTACATTCACCTAAACATATCATAATTAAGAGCACATTAACTTAAACCTCTAGGAAAGCATTTTCTTTGTTTAGTCTATAACTTTTATTCAAAACCCATCCCTTGTTTGTTTGTTTTTTCTTTCATTGTATTCCTGTATAAAATGTTAAGTATTTTACTGGTATGAAACATTCTCACATTGAGATGCTTGTGTAGAGGATGACCAAACCCCAAACCCTACTGTCATTGAATCTATCCCCACTCATAATGATCCTTTAGGTCGTCTCTGAGGTTATAAAATATTTTTTCCCAAAGTAGGCGATACCATTCCTCTGGTGGGGTGAAGGGTTGTGGAACAATTCATCAAGGCTACAAGGATATATATATATATATATATATATATATATATATATATATATAGAGAGAGAGAGAGAGAGAGAGAGAGAGAGAGAGAGAGAGCTTTTGGACAATTAAGTTTTGGAACCTATGCTATAAATCTTTATGGGAGCAAACGTCATCAACTCTCTCCTTCAGAGCAACTAGTAGGTTGGATACTTGGGGTTGGACATCCAGTGCTTACTGGACAGCACCATAAATCACGTGGGAAATACGGGCAGTCAGGTGTTGGAGTTTCTCTTCCTTTTTGAAATCCTAAGAAATGTTAGCCATCTTCGGGTCGGGTCTTAGCACATCTGCTCCCTTTTATACTATAATATGGAGGTGTGTGCGAGTGAATTGTTCGTCTTTTGGAGGACACTGTGCCCTCTTCCAGCTTGAGCAGTTCTGGGTGTTCCACACCCACTGATTATCATCCAGCCATTGAGAGCTGAAATGGTAATCAAGCCAGTGAAAGCCCAAGATTAACTGTTTTCCCTCTTCATTTCTAGTGTAGCCTCATCTATTAAGACTTTTGTGACCTATTCTCTGGCAGATGCAGTACAACCAATACCATGAAAACCTTCAAAATACAATTTAGAATCTTCAGTCAAATTCTAAGTTGAACCTATTTCTACCTTGGCCATTTAAATACATAATCTATATGAACATAACAGATCCTTCAGCTCATAAGTAGGCTATTAGGGTTTGGGTTTGATTGGAGAAGGAGTCATCTATTTGAAATTTTACAATTTATACTTTTTTCCCCTCCAAAATTACTGGTTGCTCTGTTTCTTAAAATGATGAAGATTGAAGTATGTAATGATACTTGAGGCAAATTCTCATTTAAGGAATGCCATACTGCCTGACAGGTTGTGAGGTGTTACGAGATAATTGCATGCCTAGAAGGTGTGGGGAATCATATGAGTAAAGGCCAAGAGCATCCAGAGACCAGTATTCACAGTCGTTTCCAAATTTACTCCCTGGTGTGCATTATTCTACTTAGAAAATGGCACACTTGTCAGTTGTACATTTAGGGTAAGGGTGGGGGGAACCTTTAAATAAGTACTTTTCATCATTTAAAAAATATACTTCAATATTTACTCACCTAATGCAATGTATTCAATTCATAATTATAAGTATTCTGAGGGTTATTGACTATAGCAGTGTGCCAAATACCATTTAGAGCCTCCACTCTCAATTACTCTTTGTGGAAGGCAACACATACTATGAACGGAAGAAATGTAATGCTCAAATCAAATAATCATAGCCTGATTTATATCCATCTGAATTTATATACATGTGATTCAAATAATCCAGTTTCATTACAATTTTCTCAACTCAACAGGCAACTCCAACACACTTGCACTTTTCTAACAGTCAATCAGAGAGGACACACTGGGGAACAAGAGATAAAAGGAAGGATAGAAGAGAAACAGGTTAGATTTCATTCATTTTCATTCAATGTGATAATAACTTTGTAAGACACTTGATTCCAACTGCTCTAAGGGAAGGAATGTTTCTGGGAGTAGAATTGATACTAATTCTTTTAATTATAAAGGCCCTGGGTACATGCTACTGCAAGCAACTCTACTGCTCAAACCATACTCAGATGAAACCAAGACAGATAGACTATGAGAAAACCAAATCAATATGACATATTCACTTAATAATTGTACCTCTTATCAGGCCTGGTGTTGAATCCTGGTTTCAATGTTTTAGGACTGGTGGTGAGACAGTTTCTTAAATTCTTGTGTCTCCAGTTCTTCATGAACATCTCTTTCTAGTTGCCCTATAGCCCATCTCTACTCAGGGAGATCCCACGTGTGTCCAAGTAGAGATGTGCTCCATAGAATTTGCATGGCCTGATTTTTCCAAAGCATATCTCCAGACCTTCCTGATGAGGTATCTCTGAATAATCCTAAACCTCGAACCTTTAGGTTACCAGCCATAACTTTTAACCTTGCTTACCTCCATGGGGGTGTTGTGGTTACACGTTGTGCTGTGATCCGTGTGGTTGACTGTTCAAAACTGACAACAGCTCTGCGGGAGAAAGACTGGGCTTTCTGCTCCCTTGAGCAGTCTCAGTGTTGGGAACCCATGGGGGATCACGGTGAGTCAGGGTTAGAGAAATCCACCACAGAGGAGCTCTCCTGCCTCTTTCATAGGACAGTCTTAGAGCTCCTCTCTTGCATTCATTTTGAGCACTACAGGAATGAATACAGCAAGAACTATTTAGCTAGACAACTGACCCAGAGTTGACATTCAGTGCATGCTGATGGGATATTTTATTATTGACTTATTTATACCCTCAATGTATGAGATTTGAAATTTTTGAAACGTTATATTTTAAAAGGGAGAACTCTGAGATTTACAAGGAATGTACAGACTAGGCAAATCAAAAGAGGAAGGAAGTAAATGAGAAGTTGCCAGAAGCTGGCCAAGGAGCTCTGGTGGCAGTTGGGCCATTAACCAAAAGGTCAGCAATGAGAAACCACCAGCCTCTCCACAGGAGAAAGATGAGAATGGTGAGACTGTCTATTCCCTAGACCACAAGGGCACATCAATCCTGTTCTGTCAGGTTTCTAGGAACCGGAACCAACCAGATGGTAGTGAGTGTGGTTTCAGGCCTAGGGAAAGGACATTGGCACGTTACTGCTAATGGGTACTGGGTCTTCTTTGGGGGGTTGGCAAAATTGTGCTTTGCTGTTGATTTTATTGATGTTGGCTTGTTTTCCAAAGCAAATCCAGGGAGCACAGTAGCTATTCCTCACAGGGCGGTATATCATATTTGGTGTCAGAGATTGGCATCCCCACAATGTAAGCACACCCTTCACCATTTATCCCATGTCTGCTGTTGCCACTGGCTTTCCTTTTCAATCCCTTCCTGCCTTCTGAGCTTTACTCCCGGGTCAAAGTTGCGCGTTTGATCTCTTTTAGTTGAGTGCTTTAAGGAGTATGCATTTCTCTAATGGTAGTGTTCCCTTATACATATATATTGCCTCTGGCTGGAGGCCGAGCCACTATGGCAAGTTCAGGGTTTAAGGGTTGTCTAAAGCCCATAGTGTCATGGGTTCTACCGGTCTTGAACAAACCAAGAAGACTGGTCTTTTTTATGATCTTGGGTCCTCCATATTTTTCTTCCACTCTACCCACAATCTCCTAGTGTGATCTATTTAAGAGCAATCACTTGATCGGTGGTGGCACATTCGCTCTGGTGAGGGGTGGGGGAGAAGACGGAGGTGGGCCTAGAAAAAACTTCTTTACTGCTGGGCTCCCTACAGGGAGTTGGGCTAGTCTGTGGCAACTCTAGGCCGCTGCTTTGGCCTTATCCTGGGCCCCCAATATAGGGTCTTCCATCTTCAAATAAACTGTTTTTGCTTGTAAAAAAAAAAAGAACAGTCACTTGATCATCAAGTTCTCATTTCAGGATCGTGGAGGCCAAGCTTTATGCGGTCGATGTATCCTTTTGAGTAATTGTTTCCAGGCATATTGGGTGGCTCTGTTGGGTAAGCATTGGACTATTGACTGCAAGATTGTTGGTTCAAACCCACCAGCTGCTCCAGGGGAAGAAGAGGAGACTATCTGCCTCCATAAATATGTATAATCTGAGAAAATCTAGACAGGGTTACAATGAGTCTGAATTTATTTGATGGGTTGATTTCCTTTATTGTGCTTTGCTCCAAATAATGTGAGACCAGTCATGGCTTCTCTTTTGACCATGCACAAGGTTTTTGGACCCACCATTTCTAGTCACCATAGTGGGATGGGGTAGCACCTCATCTATGGGAAGTATGTAAGGCCAGTTGATATTAATATCCTCTGTGATTTGGGTTCTGAGTCATTGCACCCAGAGACTCACTCTTTCAAGGTGTTTGGCTATAGGTAAGACACAGTCACAACTTGGCCCCTTGTAATCTCTACGATATTCATGAATATAATCACAGGACATACAGACCTGTATGTAGGAATATCCTCCATCAAGCCTATACATATGTTTGAATCCCATTTACCTCACACTCCTATTCAGCGTGTGTGCCTATGCATTCACTCACAGATTATTAACATTATGGCTATTGCAGTACTGTTACCTACAATAATTACCTTTGCCACCTTTAACTCTTGTGATTTTCCCAGTGTCTTTTGTTTATTGTTTCAAAACTATATGTTGACATCCATTGTATTATACATTGTCTTTCCTTTCACCCAAGCTAATACATGTCCACCCACTAGGTATTGATTTATACACCCTTCTTCTCCCACCCCTGGTAATGTTCAGAGAATTATTTTTTTGTGCATGTGAGTCTTTTCTTGACTTTTTACAGGATTCATTTTAAACTAAATGATAATCATATTTCTAGACTTGGTGAACATATTAAAATGGCTGAATTGTTTATGTTAAAGATATACATATTATGATATGCGAATTAAATTTGATTTACAACACTATATGAAATCGAATGAGAGAAATGAGTAGACAAGAGCATTCCTAGAAAGTGGGTTGTTTGGTCATTTCTATATTTTTAATTTGTAAATGATTCACATAAATTGTGATAAGCTTGCTTTGTCACAGACATTATTCAGCCTCTATTTTATTATATATTTGTTTCTTTTTAATCATTTTATTAGGGGTCTTACAACTCATATAACAATTTTATCAAGCATGTTTGAACCAATGTTGCCACTATCATTTTTTAAACATTTACTTTCTATTTGTGTCCTTGGTATCAGGTCCTCTTTTTCCCTAGCCTGCCCCCTACCATCTTAATAACCCCTTGATAAAATGCACATTATTATTATTTTCATATCTTACACCTACTTCTGTCTCCCTTCTCCCATGTTTCTGTTGTTTGTCCCCTGTGGGAAGAGGGGGTATACATAGATCATTTAATTGGCTTCCCCTTCTTTCCTTCCTTGCCCCACCTTCCACCTACCCTCCTGGTATCACTACTCCCATTTCTGTTCCTGAGGGATTTACCTGGCCTGGAATCCGTGTGTTGTGAGCTCTTATATGTACCAATAGTACATGCTCCAGTCTAACCAGTACTGAAAGGTCGGACTGGGGTCACTATAGTGGGTTGTGAGGAATTCTCAAAGAACCAGAGAAATATTGTGTGTTTCATTGATGCTATACTGCACCCAGTTAACTCCTCCCTTCCTTGTGACTCTTCTGGGAGGGGACGTCCTACTGTCTCTGCCCTGACCCTGATCATTCTCAACCATATATTTTGTTGTTGTTATTGTGGGTCTTCTGGTACCTGTTACCTGATTATGTCGACGCCTCATGATCTCACAGGGCAGTGTGCTTTTTCCATATTGGCTTGCTGCTTCTCTGCTATGTAGCTGTGTGTTTAACTTCAAGTATTTAACACCCAAGATGCTATATCTTCGATAGCTGGGTGCCATCAGCTTTCTCCACCACATTTCTTGACATTCATTTTGTCTTTAGCGATTGTGCTTGGAGGGTGAGCATTACAGAGTGCCAGGTTGTTAAAACAAAGTGGTCTTGTGTTGGGGGAAGGCTTGAGCAGAGGCCAAAAGTCTGTCCATTTCCTCAATATACGTCCTATATAAATATACGTCCATATGCTAATACTTCTAATTTTTCAATACTTCTATTTTTATTAATTCATGTACTCACATAAGTGTAGAACAATATTTATATTTCTACCCATAGCTTTGCTTCCTAGATCTTCTCTCTGTTTCCTTTTATCTTTCTCCTGCCTTATCATCATGCTCACCCTTCTTTTGCCTCTTAGTACTTCCTCTCAGCTAGATTACTGTTGCTCCCATACCCCAGGATCTTTACATCCTCTTCATTGTTGCTTTTCATTTCCTAGTTGTTCCCCTGCTGCAGGTGTTGTGGCTCACCACTTCTTTCCCTGTCTCCTTCTCACCCACGTCCCTCCGGAACTATTGACCCTATTAGTTTCCCCTCTGGCTTGTTTCTCATGCCTATTTTATATAGGTAGGAAAACCAACAATAACGGAGACAAAACAAAAAGAAAAGAAAAGATTGACTAAACAGTCAATCAGATAAAAGCATGCATAATTCCAGGCCTGTCTCCTGACCTTGATAATGCTCTCCCCACTTGTCCTGGAGGTTTCCGAGGACTGTCCCGCCTAGCCTGAAATCTCTTTTGTGGGCTCCCCAGGGTTTTGTGGCTTGGTTTTGCTCCAGATGCCAATTTGTTTTGTTCCCTTATTGGTTTTTCCCGCTGTGTAGGTGGTCAGGTGGTCAGACTGGACTCCTTCCCTGCCGTGTGTCTCCCCAGTACTGTCACCTGTTGCAGTAGGCTCCAGTGAGGGGGTAGCATGTCTCCAGCTGTTGTTGTCAGCCTTGCATTTCTCTTGATTCCTTAGCAGTCCCATGCAGTGAGTTCAACCTCAGGGCTTGGTGTGCCAGTATGGGTTCTAGTTTCTTACCTCTCTTTTTCTTTCTTGGTTTTCTTTTGTGTGGGCTTGGTAGGCCAGCTCCTCTTACCAACCTGTAGGTCTAGTGTTGTCCTCAGGAGCACATAGTCCTGGAGAGTAGAGGTGCCAATTTGGCTCTGATTGGAACTGAGCCTGTAGCCCTCCCAGTTTATGAGTTGTTCATGTGATTATGTTGCTCTCAAGATTTGTCACATCATGTGATGGGGTCTGTACTCACACTCCCATTTCTGTGGAAACACACGACATTCTCTCATGAATGTTTTAGTAATCTACTCCAGTATTTTTGTTTCCCTCTTTTCCCCCTTTCTCCACCACCCCTTTCCTTTTATTTGTCTTGCAATTACATGTGCTTCTTTGGGTTTGATCTATTTTAAAATATATCCTATTAGCTCTAATTTTTGTAACAATATCTGGTAAGGATGACTTCTGTTTATAGATGAGGAAATCTTTAGATCTGGAAAAAGTTAAGTGGTTGAATGGTTCTTCATTTATGGTGGAGTCCCTTTTTCCTTCCCTGCTTCATGGACCTTACATTCTTTTTTCTTGAATGAGAAAGCAACTACCAGAGAAACTGATCATAACATGATAACTCCTGCATTGAGGATAAGAAGACCTTTGATGGCAAAACAGTAGGTACTTGCCTAGAGAAAACACGTGGCTATCTGTTCCCTAATGATTGCAGTCTAGCAACTCTTCTGGGTTAGTGGTTATATGTGGGGCTGCTCCCTGTAAGGTGGTTAGAATTAGAATCCACCAGTCACTCCGTGGGAGAACGATGAGGCTTTCTACTCCTGGAGAGAGTTAGTTTCAGAAACCCACAGGGTCTCTCCTATAGGATCGTCATGAGTTTTGCTTGACTTGATGGCAGTGAGTGTCAATAGAGACATTCGTCTGGGACTGATCTACTCTGCCATGTGGACTCTCCACATCCAACAACAGCCGCACTGAAGATATCATGCCGGGGTTAATGATTGGGTGGTTGCTCTAATTTTGGTACTGGGGGTAGGAAACTAAAAATTTATCTGAAAAAAAGCCACATCAATTGGCATGAGGATGTGAGCTTCTAGAAAAAGTGATCTATGTGAAGACTAGGGAAAAAGAACATTCCAGGAGATGAGAACCAGTGCAAACACTGAGAGACTTTGTTGGCTATTGTGATTAAGTAGGTCATGAAGTAAAATGAGGCACTAGGAATGCATAATCAGCAAGTAAGCATGGAAGGATCCTTTCAAAAAGTTCTTATATCTGGCATGAACAATGATAGCAAGCATGGATGAATGTTGTGCATTTTTAGTACATGAAAAATACATTGCATGGTATTGGGAATATGGTTGGTATTAAATAAATAATGTTGTTGCAGTTAGCAACCATGGAGTTCGCCCCTTACCCATGCAGACTTCCTGTGAAATAGGTTGGAAATCTTGTGAACTATAGGGTTTTCAATGACTGTGTTTTTTGGAAGTAGATCACCAGGTCTTCCTTCCTAGCCTTTCTAAACTGGAAAACTCTGCTGAAACAGGTTCAGCATCATAGCAATACACACAGCCTCTCCTGAGTCTAAGGAGAAGCACTAGAGGAGATGTACTGGCTGAGCTTCTAACGTGGAAGACATGCATTATGCCACTGGAATACACCATTGTTCTCTAAAAGAATAATACCATTCTTATTAATATTTGGGGGGGGCAACACTGCCCTCAGGCGGTGGAGTAGGAGGCCCAGCCTTTGCTCCATGGAGCTGGAATCGAACCTCCATCCCAGTGGGCCGCAGTCCCATGCACAACCACTACGCCACCGGGGCTTAGCACCTCTATCAATATTTTCAAAAGTTTTTATTCACTGATTTTTCTTGGAGTAGATCACCCGGTATTTCTTCTTTGGTTATCTTTATGCATTGGGGTCAACATTAGTGAGGGATGATCATGCCATCAGTTGATTGATAAATATTGATCCTGTACAGATTGTAAGGAACACTAGATGGCTAACCCTCCAAACACTCTGAGACAGCGGTATGAGACTATCTGCTCCCATAAAGCTCTAGGAAGCCTTGTTGCTGGTGCCCACAAGTTGATTCCCACTAATAGTGACCCTATGTACAGCAGAATGAATTACCGTCCAGGCCAGGTCCATCCTCCAAAGTGTTGCTAGGTTGCAGCTCACTCTTTCAGCCACTGTGTCACTCCATCTTGTCGAAGGTCTTGCTGTCTTTCATTGTCTCTTTACTTCACCTAACATGATGTCCTTGAAAGTCTTGTGAACCTTACTTTGGGTCACCATGAGTTCAAATGAACTTGATAGAAGTGGGGTTGTTGGGATTTTTGTTGTCGTTGTTTTGATTTTGGTTGTATACAGCCTATGGGCATGGAGAACTTTGGTCAACATGTTCAAACCTTATTATATTTACATGGATTCAACCATGGGTAATTATATTTAAAGTCTCAAAAAGTGGTATCTCAGGGTCTCAAGGTCATCCGCTCATCCTTTTAATTTTTTTCTTACTCTTCCCTGTTTGAAAAGAAAGAAACCGTGAGTTTTATATTGATAAGTGAGGAGTAGCTGGTGAGTTAGGGACATAAGTGGTTCCAAGCTATGAGGCATGCTCATGAGTCAGTGTTTCTAAAATGGTCTGCAATACATGGTAGGCACCATGCTTCCCAAAACTGCTAATAAAATAAATCACAGATGGGAGTTTAGTGTTCATTGCCTTTATTTTTACTATTAGCTATGTGCTCAAGTTAACAAAAATGCATCTTTTTTGTTAGAAAACAAATTACTAAACTCTTCACGATTACCTTTAGATTCTGAGCATTTCGGTGTCATATTTTTTTTCTAGTCTCCATAGTAATGTCTTCTGATATCAGACTACATCTCCTTGCTTACTTATAAACACTAGTATTCTGTTTCTTTTCCATATGATCTATTTCTTTTCTCTTTTCTCTTTGAGTTATACAGGCAAGTACAGAAAATGCTGAAGGAGTTAGTGCTACAAATAGGGACCTTTCTATCACTGGTTAATTTTCCAAGAGGCTATATATAGTCCAGATAATTCATAAAGGGGAAACATCAAAGCCATTTTCCCTTTTATTAAAACCATCAACAATAAAGACTTTGAAAATAGTTCTCTTGCCAAGGTTATCATGCACCCTCTTTCTTAAATGGAAGGAGAAAAAGGACATCTCATTTTTGGACAGCTTGTGATAGTATTCTCTAACTGTATGAAGATAACATAATACTGCAGCCCAAAGAAGCAGCTTTGGAATAATCTAAGTTTAGATTATTCACATATTTTCTAGCAATATGACCTTAATGTCCCTAAGGCTTAATAGCTCCCTGAGCTTAAAATGACTGTAATCCTAATTACTTCATATTGTGCCAATTGAATAGTATGTATTCCCATTTTTTGTGATAACCAAAATGGACATGAGCAATTGCCATCTCCATCCTCACATTTCCCTATAAAATCATAATCTTAATTACCAAAAATATCGTCTAGTACCCAGATCAAGTCTCTACTATGTTCTAGTACAGATAAGTGTGTAGAAATATGGGTAGGTGTGCCAACATAAGCATATATGTGTTTGTATGTATGAGTGTACAGAAAATTAAAACAGATCTCTTTTAGAATACTCAGTGAGCAAACAGTCACCCAATTCAGGAGCTCTGAGGTTACTCTGTGGTCAATGTGGGACGGCTCGCCACAAGGTCAGCAGTTCAAACCTACCAACTACTGTGAGGGAGACTGATACGGCTTTTTGTGCCCTTCATTGTGTACAATGCTGAAAACCCAAAGGGGCAGCACTGTCCTGTCTTGATAGGATCCCTATGGGCGGGAAATGCTTCAGTGGCAGCGAATTTTGTTTAATTTTTTGTTTGAGGCAAACATAGAAAAATATTTGTTTGGGTTTGTCAACTTAAATCTGAAAATAATAAAAATATTCATCATTAGATTAATATAATATTGATTACCTTTCACTCATAAGCATTCTCTTTATTGATAACTTGAAATATTAGACATTTGATACATCATAGCTGCATTATTTGGGAATAACACTTTTTTTCTCATGGTTATTTCTAATATCACATTGATGGACCCCTGGTAGTACAAGGGTTAAATTGTTAACTGCTAATCCTGTAAAGATTTGTGGTGTAAATACATCCATTGGTTCTTTAGAAGGCAGACCATATAATCTGTCTTCCATGAAGATCACAACCAAGAAATCCTATGGGATAGTTTGACTCTGTCACATGGAGTCATTGTGAGTTGAATTCAACTAAAGGACACCCAATGAGGACACCATCACATTAAGTTTTTGACCACTTTCATTAGAAAAGTTAGGGCTCCATCCTTTCATTCCTCAGTATTTGGAGATCAACAAATGTGAAAGGGTATGTGGTAATATGCACAAAAGTGTGGAAAGATACTGTTTAAATTAGTATCCAGTATTTTCCTTTTACCTTTCCCAAGCTTATATTTATTGGAATGTATTAAATTACCTCAGACATCTAAGGATACAGCATTCAATTTATGATACTCTTTATGTTTAAATTAATTCCATTAACTTTCTCAGTGAAAGGTGGCTTGTTAAGAAGAGCATAACCTACCACGTTCATCTCTTTGGGGTGATGCCTGAGGACTGTTTAAATGATTGAGTTGTGGTTGATTGTAAGGAGGGATCCAAGAATTAGAATGCAATTTTCTAAAAGTCTGTCCTTTAGTCAATTTTACTCAATCTCTATAGAGTAGTAATTTCTTTTTGATGAATTAATACCAGATTAGTCTCAAAGAAGCTGGAGATGAATGATGTACCAAATGTCCACTTTTTCCACGATGGAATTCAGCTGCATTTGTACTCCTCCCCCCCTCCCCTTAAGTATATCTTCCTGTCCCTAGTTTCTGCAATTTCCTGCAACATTCAACAAAAACTCATACACTTTTGAGAAAATGTCTCCTGTGATGGTTGGTGGGTACTGTTGAGTTCAAAACCTGGAGGCCAGCCAGGGGTGAGCTAGGTGGAGGGTTCAGAGCCAGAAATCAAAAAAGTCCAAAAGTCACAGAAGTTCTTGTTGCTACCAAAGCTCTGTTAGCAAATGGAGGTCTGATATTCTACAGGAGGCAATAATGCTGATATGATATTGTATGTTGGCACCATTACATAACCAAGGAAAACAAGAATGTAGTCTGGTTCAAACCAGTTCTAAGGTGAGATTTCAAAGATGAAATAAATTAAACAAAGACTGTAGTCTGACTCATGCCTTGTACTTAGGTCGTTTCTTCATCCGTTCTTATTTCTGTTCATTACTGGAGAATGCCCTTCAAATGATAGCTAGGAGCATATAAAATCCATATTTATAATACCTCACAGAAGGGATTATAGGTGGAAGGGTCAAATTAATTGATTAACACTCACAATTATTGTGTTAGAAAATATTGTAGGTTAGGTTGGTTCATTGCTTCAATAAATTGGAGTTTTATTATTCAACGTAAACCACAGTTACCATATTTTTATCAAATAGAATATCCACATACCTAATGTATAATGTAAGAGCAAATGAAGGAATTACATGAAAAGTTCTTTCAAAGCATGCCCATGCACTTACTAAGGCTGCCTCCTGACACTTTTAGAAGTAAGTTTCAACCCCATTTCAATAGTCCCAAACTGTTGATTGTCATCATGTTTATATAATAAAAGTATAAGCAATGGTTAAGGACTCATAGATGCAATTTGACAGCACTTAATGTGGCAGTAAATAATTTCAACTTGATAATTAAATCAAGGGGTGGAGTCTAGTCTGTCAATCAGGTCACAACCTGATGATGCCTCCTTGTGGCCAGGGCTTCTCATGAGGATATTGAGAACTTCTTCTCTTTCTCCCTGGAGGAAAAGCACCCTTTCTCTCCACTTCACCTTCTTGTTGGAGATCCACACTCAGAGAGCTGGAGGAGCCACACAGAAACCCATACCAGCACTGAGATGCTTCCACTGTCACTGGAACCACAAGACTTTTCATCCACCAGCCTGTAATCTTCCTGTGTTCAACATCATTGTGATTGACTATGCAAATCTAAACTGCAATTTATGGACTAGTGTCAGGCATAGGGACCAATATCTGACTAATGGACTCGATCTTGATTGGGCTGAGATGTTTTCACAGTATACAATTGCTGTTTGATATAATATTCACTCATACATATAAAGGAGTGTGTCTGGATTTGTGTCTCTGGTCAACCAAACTAACACAAAGAAATTGGAAACTAAACCTTTGAAATCATGTCCACTTCTATTAAGTTTATAAATATATCTTTGGAACTTTTGAGTCATAAATTGGAACTTTGAAACTATTGTACCTGTCTGAAAAGTACATACTGTCAAATGGAGGCACAAATCAAACAAAGTCTACACTGACATCTATGGCATTGGATAGCTATCAATAGGAACCTCAAGTCAAATTGCATTGCTATAACTATCAAAGTCATAATCAAACCTTGATTTGTAATTGAAAGTGTAAACTAAGAAAAAGTGACACAATTCTGTTCTGGGCTCAACAATTGAATTCAAATACCTTACCAGATCACCTACATGAAACCATTAAGCCATGTTAGATCTGCTTGACTTCTAGTTGAATTATGTCCTATTAGTGCCAATAACTTTGATCAATGATCATTAATCACCCTAGTCATATGTTTCTTAGCATGTGAATGCACCTTTGCTTCATGATGTACTCCTCACATTTGAATTTCTGTATTAGAGTCAACTAGCTATCAGTAAGAATGAGTGCATCTTTTCATTTTGTACATCTAGATCTTAGGAATGAAACACAGCCTTACACTACTTACTTCAAACTTTAAGTCATTTCAGTAGTGGAAGAAACAAGCAGCAGAGCAGCAACTAGCATTCCAAGTTAGAGAGGTCACCCTTTGTGAGTGGAGAAAGAAGAAAAAGAATGGCATGTCATTAATAATGAGATCCACTTAGGCCAGCAACTTCTGGATAACTGAGGGCAAAAGAATGGGGGCCATGAATGTGTTACCCATTGTTTTTTTCTGAACTCTGCGCAATGGATGAAGCTAATATGAAGGAGATTCTGTTGCCTTTCAATATTCCAACCACTATGACTGTGGCAGTCATAGTGTAGCTGTATCCAATACAAAAGTGATAGTCTCTACAAATATGGTATCACAGAGGGTTAGCTGTACTCTTGTCCCTGGCTGCGCCATGAGTAGGCTGAAATGAAATGAATGTTGACTTTCAAGAGAGGTACCATGCCCCATGGAAAAACTGCCCACGAGTGTGGTTCTCCAATGTAGTAAGAAGAGATGGATGCGCTGCGATGTTACAAAAGTAAGAGCAGATACAGATTACAGAGCCTGGCAGGGAAGATTCATTTTGAAGTAGTCTGTACTAATGTTTAAGGAGCGAGCTCTGGTGGCATAACACATTCTGGGTTGGGCTGCTAAGCATGGAGTCAGAAGTTTGCACCATTAGCTGCTCTGTGGGAGAAAGACGAAGCTTTCTGCCCCTATCACGATTTGTAGGTGTCGTTCTACGCTGTCCTTCCTGTGGGGTTGCGAAGAGTCAAATTCCATTCAATGGCAAAGAGTTTGGATTGAGTGTTTGTACTAATTCTGAATGCTACCACTACAGAATTGACTCAATGCCAGTGAACTTTTGTTTGTTTGCTTTTTGCTTATCTCTGCTCAGAAATAAAAAAAAAAAATCCATGGCTGTATTTACTTACCTGGTGCTGATAAAGTTGTCATGCAAAGTGTTTTTAACTTGTATGCTCCAATTGCTAACTGCAACCCTCAACCACTCATTCAAGATTTTGTAAGGAGCGAGTGGAATCAATGAATATAGGAGGAAGTTTAAGTCACCAGGATGACTGAAGTAGGCAACCCATACAGCAGTCTGAAGAGGATGGTTTCTGTTTGGGGGAAATAACACCAGAAATCATACACAGTAATTTCGGGAGAACAGAGATTGTAAAACTGTCTATAGATGATAAAGATGAAGATGCCAAAGACAGTGAAGATGATGAGGACAGCTCAGAAATCACAGAGCAACATCTGCAGATAGTTCTGAGATATATCAATGAGGAAATTGAGAAATTGGACTTTGAAAAGTTGCAGGGGTCAGATGATGAATGAATAAATGAATTGAATGAATGAACTGAAATGACCTATTTTAAAAAGAAAAAAAGCATTTTTTCTTGTGAGTGGCATTTGCTGATTTAAAAGATGTTGATAATTGAAATTTACGTTTTCATTTAAGATTTATGAAAGCAGTAGAATATAGTCAACATTATGTTCCTGTAGTTTTAGGACTAGAACTATTCCCTATGCACTAATTTCATACTTTGTTTTCAACCGTGTCATTTCCATCATGAACTAAATATTGGTGTAGTGTGCTTATGAAAACAATGTTAAAGGGGTTGTGCAGTTTGCAAGCACATACAGCAAGCACATTATCTGCATAGAAATATAGTATCATTAAAGGTAATTGCCTATTCACCATATAAACTAGCAATAGGCTTGCTGTACAAACACATTTGAAATTCATAGAGATTGCACAGCATTTCAGAAGGCCATTCCAAGACATAGACAATGCTGTGACTTGCACTCTGCATCCCACGTGTATCTAATATTTTCAATACCAGTAATCCTCAATCGCTTAAGCACTCAGTTACTCATGAAAAGGCTAGCGATTCAAACCACTCAGAGGGACATTGGAAGATGGGCCTGTCAAACTGTTCCAAAAGTCACAGTTTTGTAAACCCTATGGAGCAATTCTCGACTGCCCACATGGGGTCATCATGGGTCTAGAATTATCTAGATGACAACTTTCAAAGCAGAGTCATAGTGCTTAACTGCTACTGATTGTAGAAAGATGACCTATGTAGCACTTATTCTGATGTTCCCAAAGTCAAACTGAACCACTGTTCTTTAAAACTAGTAGCACAGAGAGAATCTGGGAGTCCAAAGGTTCCCATTTCTATAAAGTATATTCTTTCTTAATGGCTATTCATCTTCCAACTTGGACTAGACAGTTCACGTGGGAAGGAGGTTATTGTTGATTTCATGAGTAAGCCAGAGAAATGCTTTGAGAGATGATACTGTCCCTGTACTTGTCAGCCTCCAAAATGGAAACCACATAATATCAGAGGGATAAATGGGATAGAAGATAGAGGTGAGAAATGGAACCATTAAATATGGTAAACATAAAAGGATAGGACGTAGTAGTATTACAGGTGATTCCAGAAGCCAGCAAGAATAGGGGAACTAAAGAAAACACCAGGGAAAATCCAAAAGAATAGTAACACAGGGAGTTTGAGTAGGAGGGAGTTTTACTAGAGAACCCATGAAGTGACAATATTGTATTCCACAGGTAATTTTCAAAGTCTTTCTTTTATGCTAATGAAAAATATATGGCAGATTGATGAGCTGACAAGTGGATAAGCATTTCTCCTTTTACCCAAAACAAAAACAAACAAACAAGAAACCTCACTGCCATTGATTCAGTGCCAACTCATAGCTGCCCTATCAGACAGGACAGAATTGCCCCTGTGAGTTTCTGAGACCATAGCTCTTTATGGGAGTAGAAAGTCCTGTATTTCTCCCACGAGGTTGCTGATGGTTTTAAACTGCTAACCTTTCAGATCACAGCCCAATTAGGACCCACTCTACCACCAAGGTTTCTGGGGCTCTTATAGGAAGGAAAAAATAGACATAGAATGTTTTTATTGTAGTTAGCTTCTGTTATGTTAGTCCTCAATGGATGGTGACCACACACATAACAAAACTAAATACCGTCTTCTAAGGCAACATTCCCATGATTGGTTAGAGATTGGAACACTGTCATCCATATGATTTTCCTTGGCTGACTTTTTGAAGTAGATTACCAGGATTTTCTTCCTAGTCCATCTTAGGCTGCAAACTCCTCTTTAAGCACCATAACAGTATGCAAGCCTCCATTGACATTTGGATATTGGCTGCATTTCCATTGATTGGAAATCAATACTAGTTTTAGGAACAGAAGAGAAATTATAAAAATAGATGGAGATATTTTAAATTAGTAAGGATGAAAGAGAGAAAGAAAATAATTTTTAGTTGTTTCTTTGGGGAGAAGATTGATGAATACATTGCAAATGCAATGAGCAATGGTAGTGTAGTTGTGTAACCTTCTAGCTATTTAACTTGTTCCTGGGAAATAACCTATAGGCTAGGGCTCTAGAGCGAGGGGAATACTGTTGCTGTAAGAAATGTGAATGAACTCATTCCAAAATGAAACTTTTACTGACAACGAATGATCAGGCCAAGTCATCTCTGTCTGATATTTCTCCTGTCAAATTGGAATGGCAATAAAGATGAGGCTTTTTACTCCTGTAAAAAGTTACAGTTATTGTTAATTGTATGATATGTAAATGATGGGCCAATAAAACTCTTGGTTAAAGGCAATTACATGAATAACAAGGAGTATGAGGGAGAAAAAATATTGCCACAGTTATTCTTGTTGGGTTTTGTTTACTTCCCATTTATGTTTTGTATGACTTTCTGTATGTGAAATCCAAGCTAGGTAGGTCTATGGAGAGAGCAAATTGGTAGGGGTATGGACCTGCGGGACGAAGGGAAATGGGAAGTTAACAATAATGAGTATGAGAAGAAAGTGTTCTTAAATTGATTAAAAGGATGATGGCACAAACTTGTGTAATATGTATGAGTGGTCAAATTGTGTGGTGTATGAAAAAAAGTTTAATTCTAATTGAGAGCAACTGTGATTACAACTGCTGGTGACATCTTTGGTTACTCTGAGTGGAAGCCACATTCTTAAACTGATGATTTAAAAAACGTTGTAAATAAATATTTTAATCAAAACAATGAAATATTAAAGGGTTAATGAAAACGTTATAGTCTTGGAAAGCTACAAGGGCCATTCTATGCTGACCTATATGGTTTCAATGAGGTGGGATCAATTCAAGGACATTGAGTTTGGTTGTATAGTTTGGGAAGCGACTATCACACAAAAACATTTGGGTAATGTCTGTGTGAATGGAGAAGCTACAAAATAATGTTTAGGAAGATGGATGTTAAAAGGGAAAATTCAAAGTCAAACTTGTGTTTCAAACCCAATTCCTCCTCAACATATCTCCATTTTCTTAGACAAGTTACTTAATTGCTCTTTTCCTCAGTTTCTTTATCTGTAAAATAGAGACTTTTTCATCCCAAGTTAGAAAGAAATAATTTTTAGAGAAGGTGACATCAACAGGGAGATGAATAGAAATGTCGGCTGTTTTGACAGAGTCCCAATGAGATCAAAAGAGAAAGATTTTATAAGCTTTTACACTAGGATTTAAAATGCACTTGGGGGAGGCATGTGCCATATTATTTTGCTACTCAGTAATAACCAGTCTTATTTGTTTTCTATGTGCTTCCTCCTGAGTACTGCAAAATGATAACTCAAGAATCTTGACTGAGAGCCCTGGTGTTGTAATGGGCTCACCGCAGGGTGACCAACTAGAAACCTCTGGGCACATTGAGAGACAAAGCTGAGGCTCTCTACTTCCAGAAAGAGTCACAGTCTTGGAAACTCACGGAGATGTTTTCCCCCTGTCCTCTAGGATCAGAATTGATTCAGTGGCAATGCATGGGGCGAAAGCATTTTTGAGGTCTTTAAATGAAATGAAAAAATGAAAAAAGCATCTTTTCACTTACTTATAAGTTCAATATTACTACTTGAAGTCCCACAGCAATCTTATTATTCTATATGTACCAATGTCATATCATTTTGTCAATCAGGAAATTTGTCCAATAGAAAGGTGCTGTGACTTAATCAGAGTAAGGGATTGAGCAAAGATTCCAAATCTGGCCGGCAGGCTATAGGACCCTTGTTTTTGACCATTATGAAGGAGCATCTTATTTGGGATATTATATAAATACAATTTTGTAAATTGTTCCTTTTCATTTGGTGTGTCATATATTTTCTTTATAACTTTAGACATTCTGGAAGGACATAATTTTATTGGCCATCTATAAATTTCCCAATCGACTGTATTAAAACTATTTAAATTTTTGTTTTAGATATATTTTATATTTCCCATTTTTCAATGTGAAAACATTCTCAAACATTTTACACGCATTGTGAATATGCAAACATAAAATTTCATTTCTTGGGTTTTTTTTGGAGGGGGGGCATCACTGCCTCTGGTGGTCCTGTGCACTACCCAGTGCTGCTCCTGAGAGCTGCCGGTAGATTTCAACCCCAAGCCCACAGGACGCAATCCCGCACTCAACCATTTACGCCACTGGGGCTCAGCCCTAATTTCATTTCTATGTATTTATATTTTTTATTTAAATACTCTCTCATTGGATGCCAGGCTTATGCTTATAAATATGAATCATGTTCTAAATATTTATTAAGTGATCATGATGTTCTTGAATAGTGCTAGGAAGCAGTAGGGCACAGAAATCTGTAAAGCCAATCTTCTACTCTTCAATATCATATCATCTGATGGAAATAGAACTCTATCAAATAATGTGCTTCAATCGAGACTGGATTGGTGTGATGGAGAATGAATGGCAAGCGATGAGCTTTCAACAATGAATAGAAAACTTCCCATGGAGGTTCCCGCACCTGGCTAATCATTGGATCTAGTTTAAATTCAGGTCTCTGTGCTCTTCTACCTAGAGATTCTGGTTCATTCAATTGCAAATAGAGCACAGGTTTGTAGTTTTCCCAGACCCCCAGGTAATTTCTATATCCGGGCAATTTGGGTATGATAAAATCAATGTCCTACTTAAAAACTTTCAGTAGGAGACTGAAAGGTCAGTAACTACTTCAAAGCAAAGATGAGAAGGTAAAGGGTAAGAATACTAGAGTATTGGAAAGGGAATGAATGGAACTCCATTCAACAGGATATTTACACTTATGATAAATGGAAATAATCTCTCTGGGCAATTCAATTTGTGTGGAAATTGCTAAATAGGAACCTAACTTGCAGTGTAAACTTTCACTAAAAACTTTATAGATATTTAAAGTGATATGTACAACAACACATTTAGGTGATATGAAGGTGCTCTATTGATGCCATGCTACACTTTGAATCATTGAATGGCCTGTTGCTGGAAGCACTGACTACAGAGAGAGAGAGAGAGAGAGAGAGAGAGAGAGAGAGAGAGAGAGAGAGAGAGAGTGATGGCAGCCAGCTCCTTGAAACGGTTATTATGGTTTTGGGAATCCAATGAACTGACTCTAGTCTGTCCTAAGGGGTTACTATCAGCCAAAACCAATGATAATATTCACTTATTTGTTTTCAGTTTGGCAGTCATTGTGAGAAAACTAGTGGTAAGATACATGAGGAATTTTAAAAAACAGGGTTGTACCTAATTTTCATTCTTAGGGAGTTTATAATGCTAAATGTCACATAAAATATATTTTCCTTGCATTCGTGATGACATGTTATGCCAATAATCAAATGATGATCATAAGAAGAATAAGTACTGTGGCCTTAGTGTGTTACAAGGCATTGTGATGACCAAAGGCTTTCCCTCTAAGTCTTGGGAGTGTGGAAGTTTTGAATGTTCTTGAATTGTCTATATAATTTCAGGACCAATTATTCATTAAATTATTCTGCAAGAGTTGTTCTTCTAAAATTAGTCTGTGATGTTTTTTATTATTATTCCTTTACTTTCACTGTAAGTCCTTGCTCTTACCGTCAGGGGTTTCTGCCTAGCGTTGAATTTAAGGCTAACTCAGTTAGATATATACCTCCTATAGTGGATGGGTTTTGTTGCCAGAAATATCCTTTTGCTTATCAGTGGGAGAGGATTTTGCTTCTGTTGCAGGGTGTAAAGGTGTCCCTCAAGATTCCATTATTAAGTTCAGTGAGAAAAGCTTAGAGCTAAGGAAGGGGTGATCTGTGTGGTATTTGATGAAGAAGGCTGAGCAAAATAATAGCTCCCCAGTTGGCTCGGGTTCTTCCAGATGTTCACAGTGATAGCAAAATGTAACACTTGGAGAGATTCCACGTGGCGGGATTTCTGTGCAAAGCTTCTTTATAGGCAATGCCAATTCCGAAATGAAGTTTTGGTGATTAGGTGTGCAAATTAACATGGATCCTCCACAACCACTAGCTAGCTAGATTCACCTCCTGTTTGAGATCTGAAAGCAGAGCCTCCAGTGCTCCCAAGTCTATCACCTTCTGCTTTTTGTCTGCAAAACTACTGCAACTCCAGGAGGGGGGAGGACATACAACAGTCATGGACATCATAAAATAAAAGAGCAATATTTGAAAATCAATGGGCCTTCTGTGAACATAGACATAGACACACATACAAAGGGATGTGATCATGCAAACTGGTAGGATGCAAGCTGAAGAGACGCAAGGGCCTTTGCTTTCCAAGGCTTCAAAACTATAAAGGCCTTCCCTCAGAGATCAGCCCAAAGCATGGTACAGTGGAAATAAAAACAGATGCTTTGCAAAGTGTCCCCCAGAAGAATCATATCTGTAACCTTTGACTCTTAGAACAAAAGAGCTGTGACCTTTTATCTTAAATGGACTTCCATTGAAAAATAATGTCTCCCAGTTTGCACTTCCAGGTCTGTATTGGAAAATACATTTACAAGCTGGTCTCATTTTTCTTTTCTGTAATAAAATATAGGGAGTATACTGCTACTTTGAGGCAACTTCAGGAAACCTGATGTACAGGGCGGTTGTTTAAATTTTTTAGAGTGATTATTGGAGGTAATAACTCCAGAGACAAAGGTTTAATGGGATTACTTCCAATTTATTTAACACATTGCCAGTTTATTGAAGTTCTAGCATTAGAACTCTGCATTCAGAGTTCATATTAGTCCCTGATGCATTGTATATTTAGATCTATAGACAGTACGTTTGCCTCTAACTCTCAGAAGGAGTCAACCTCTCAGAAAAAAATATCAGAACTAGATCTTTGATGGTATCACTCCTCGCTTCCTCACCGATACTAGTGCTTCAACATTAAGGTCTGGATGATCAACATTACTAAGGGGCAGAAAGTGATCATCAAGAACACCATGGCATTTTCCACTTCAAAGGTTAGTCTATGTGCCTCCTTCAATTTGTCTTTCTCCGAAGACTTGGGCAATGTGAGTTATTCATGTCACATTATCGTTGTTGAGAAATAGCAGCTGCTGTATCTTCCATGAGTCACTGGGTGGTCCAAATGGTTAAATACTCAAATACTAACCAAAAGGTGGATTCGGATCCAAGCCAGAAACCAAGGCTGTCAAATAAATTCTTACCCAGAGGTGCCACAAAAGAAGGACCTATCTTATCTGCTTCCATATCACCACAACCTTGGAATCCTGACATTGCACAGTTCAACTTTGCCACACCTGACAGCACCATATGTCAGAAGCAAAGGACAACTGTATCTTATGTATAGCTTGTCTAGCAGCAGCTCTGTATCAGGAAATGTTATACTGTAAACCTTGCCCAAACTTCAACTAAACCCATTTCCACTGAATGTGTTCTGATCCATGGCAACCTTAAATAAGGTCTCTTAGGATGTAAATATTTACACAAAAAGTGAGCTCATTGTTCTCCCAAGGAGAAGCTTATGGGTTTGAACCCTTAACCTTACTGTTACCAGCTTGGTGCTCAACCCCAACACCATGAGACCTTCTTATACCTTGCCCAAGATTTAAAAATATCACTGCCATCAAGGAGATTATGACTCAAAGTGACCCAACTGGCCATGTTAGCACCGCCTCTGTTGTTTTCTGCAAAGTGACTGGTGGTTTCAAACTTCTGCAATTGTTATTAGCAGCCCAGTACTTAACCACTACACCACCAAGACTCCTTACACCCTTAAAGCAAAGCCAAACAAAAGAAAACATTACTGATAAGTTGATTCAAACTCATGATGACACCAGTGATAACACACTTGAATGTGGAGGACATTATGCTGAGTGGAATTAATTAGTCACAAAAGGACAACTATTATTTTATGAGACCAGTGGGATAAAAATGAATCAAAATAAAGGATTTTATACCAAAAGAAAGAGACTTTGATGGTTTCTCAAATTAGGAAGGAAAAGAAGAGAAGTAGCAAGGATTCTCAAACTGATTTGGCCTACTATGCTCCTTACACATGCACACACACACATACACACACACAAACTACTCGGAGCCCACTGGCATTAAAAACTTTTGTACTATTGCCCACAATCCAGGATCAAGGGTAAGAATCTGCTTTCACAGTCCCACTGGTTTATGACAGCACCCACAGAGGAGCAATAGCACTCACATTGGGAAACACTGGAACAAGTGGACAGATGTTAATCTGGGTGAAGGAGATGATAATATCCTACAAAAAGGAGGAGGGCCAAAAGGGGGTGGACAAAGAGTCAACTACTGGAGGTTAGAGATGGTGTTGAAAAATTTAGATAAGTCATTGGGAATAAAAGGATCTGGAATGTTACCCACACCAGATTAACAGTATCTATTTTTTTAAATGTCCACAGTCCTAAGTAGAAGCAATAGCTGTCCTCATTAAACTCATAGCTAGACAGTTCTCACTAATATCAAGGGAAAGGTACCAAATAACTATCTCTAACATATATGCTCTTCGGAGATATTAGGAAGGAAATGTTTTGTCCTACTAATTTTGTTTCTGCTATCTCCTCTTAGACACCAATACAATCGCTTAACTAGTTATAATCTGACAGCAGTTAGCCTAAAACTCCCCTGAAGCCAAAATGTGTCACTAGTCTAATGATCTCCCTTCCCACAGGCCCAGGAAGGTCAGTTATGAAAGGGGTTGTAGCCACATTGTGCTGACATTATGTTAGAGCATTTGGAGGGTCTTTTTTGTTTATGTTAACATTATGTTCCTTTTCAAAATCTATTATGCTTATGATATCGCTACTCTTAATATATAGCGAATGTCCTTATAATGTGTCTGCATTCTCCACTGAAGTACTGACAAAGTAATAGATTTCATATGCAAATAATTATACCGGTAATAGGAGAAATATATTTAAAATAAGCATGATGGTCAAAAGATGATGCTGATCATCACAAACCAACCAATCCACAATCTTGCAGTGAATTCAGATTCCTACAGGACAGTGTAGAAATGCCCTATAAGTCTTCTGGGGCTGTAATCTTCAAAGAGGTAGAGTGCTTCCTCTTTTCCCCATGGAGCAGTGGTGGATTCAAACTGCTGATCTCCCAGTTATAGGGCTAATGCTCAAGTCACTTTGCCAACCGAGCTCCTTCTGATAATTACAACAGAGGTGTTTTTTTTTTAAATGCCTGTGACTGGGGTGTGCTTTAGGAGGTCTTATCAAACTTGAAAACTTCCTTGTTGTAAACATGAATGAGCTTTCCCTCCCCCACTGTCCTGTGGTCTGAATAGTAAGTATGTCCATAGAGTTTGCTTTGATAGGTTTGAATGCTCTTGCTGTAGGGCAAACACATTGCTATCCATTCTGACTTATGAAGTAGGATCCTGGAGTATATAATGGGTTCCAGTTAGCAATTGAGAACTGAACCACTGGACAACTAGTTTTGACCACTGGTAAATAAGCAAGGAGGCACCATGGTGCGGAAGGTTGAATGCTGGGCTGCTAACCAAAAGTTCAATGACTCAAGCCCACCAGATTCTCCATTGAAGGAAGGTGAAGAAGTCCATGTCTGCTCCTCTGTCCAATAGGTTCACTATGAGTCAGATGAACTCTATGGCTATTGGTTTGGTTTGATGGAGTTCATGTCTTCCATACTTGGAACATATTCCCAGGAGAGACCAGTGCCTGGAAAAGGACATCCTGCTTGGTAAAAGAGTTTTTGTTGTTAGCTGCCTTGGAGTTGATTCTGATCTGCAGCCACCTCATGCACATGAGAGCTCAACACGGCTCACCCTCACCGTTGTTCTCATGTTTGACCCAATTTTTGCAGCCGAAGTGTCCATCCATCCTGTTGAGGGCCTTCCTCTTTTTTTGCTGCTCCCCACCCCCTCCAGGAATTTTACCAATCATGAGGCCCTTTTCCAGGGCCTGTTCTCTCCTGACAATGTGCCCAGAGGATGTAAGAGGAAGTATTTCCACCCTGACTTCCAAGGAAACCTCTGGCCATCCTTCTTCCATGATAAGTCAGTTTGTTTATTTAACAGTCAATGGTGCCTTCAATATCATTCCCTAGCACCACAATTCAATTGCATCCCTTTTTTTGAGGCCTTCCTGATTCAAAATCTGACCTTCACATGCACTCGAGATGACTGAAAATATTTTGGCCTGGATAAGACACAGCTTGGTCTTCAAAGTACCATCCTTGTTGATCAATACTCTAAAGAGGTCTTTCGCAGCACATTTGCCTAATGCAATGTGCCTGCTCATCTTTTGTCTGCTGCTTCCGTTAGCATTGATTACAGATCCAAGCAAGACAAAATCCTTGACAACTTCAACCTTTATTTTATTTATCATGATGTTACCTCTGGGTCCAGTTGTGAGGATTTGGGTCTTGTTTACATTGAATTGTAATCCACAGAGAAGGTTACAATCCTTGATCTTCATTAGCAAGTGTTTCACGTTGTCCATGCTTTCAGCAAGCAAGTTTGCGTTATCTGCATGTCACAGTCTGTTCATAAACCTTCTTGCAATCCTTAGGGCACACAGAAGCCAGCCTCTCTGATGATTTGCTCAGCATACAGATTGAATAAGTATGTTGAAAGGGCATCATTCTGCAACACACCTTTCCTAATTTTAAGCCAGATGGTATTCCCTTGTTCCCTTTGAGTAACTGCCTCTTGATCCATGGCCAAGTTCCTCATGGGCACAATGAAGTGTTCTGGAAGTCCCATTCTTCTCAATGCTATCCACGGCTTGTTATGATCCACACAGCTGTTATAGTCAATACAACACAAGTAAGCATCGATCTGATAGTCTCTGCTTGAAACCCAAATCAATCCAGCATCAGCAATTCTATCCTCGTTCCACATGCTCTTCTGAATCGGACCTGAACCTCTGGCAGCCCCCTGTCAATGTACTGCTGCAACTGTTGTGGGATGATCTTCAGCAAAATTTTACTGGCAGGTGACTATTGTGGTAGAGATGCAGCAAGAAAGGAAAAGACCCTTAACCAGATGGACTGAGACAGTGGGGGCCACAGAGGGCTCAAGTGGAAGAACTGTGAGGCTGGCGCAGGACCAGGTGGTGTTTTAGTCTGTGGTGCATACATTTGCTCTGAGTCAGAACAAAATGGCCGGCATCTAACCACCACCATGCAAGGTGTGGCCAGCAGATCATCAGCATCCACCTGACCTATGATTTAGTTGCGACAGTAGAATCTCAGATCCTGCCTAGAATTATTTAACCAAACTCTACAGTTTAACAACATACCCTTAACCTTCTAAAAAGGCACCTGGCATAAGAAGTCAGGCAGAGACAGATTCAGATTGCAGTTATAATTGGCTGGGTGACTAGGAAACCTCTCTGAGGTACAATACTGTTTCCTTAGCTATGACGTGGGCATAAGTGGGTCAAGATTGCAGACTTGCCAGGAGAATTGAGTGAAATGCCTAGCCTGGAGCTCTTTGTATAATCTGCTAGAAGAGTGAGGGGAAGGAGTCAGTTTTATGTCCCTTTGGACACGGGGAGCTGTGAACCAGAGCCCCGTCAACAACCAGCATCCCGGGTTCAATCTTCTCATGTCACTGAAGGTTATTTGCAGGTATGACTCCACCGTGATTCTTCTAAATAAAAAAAAATGCTTCTCCTGTGCAAGTGTCAACTTCTGAAAAGTAAATCACAAGAAATTCATCCTTAGTGACAATGTTCTTGAAGATGGTTTTGGTATTTGGGATTCTTGTGTAATTTTGATCAATTTAATTGCACAGTACTATCTAGTCATACTGGGTGAACTCATATCTTCTCTCTTAGTTCTTAATCTGTTATTTCTCTTCTTCCTCATGCAAGAACTTTGAAATAC
This sequence comes from Nesogale talazaci, assembly GCA_004026705.1. Taxonomy (NCBI): domain Eukaryota; kingdom Metazoa; phylum Chordata; class Mammalia; order Afrosoricida; family Tenrecidae; genus Nesogale; species Nesogale talazaci. The sequence continues at coordinate 135,877 of PVJH01000366.1, forward strand.
ATAAACTTGGGTTTAGCATTCCTTCTTTCTTTGTAACTCACTAAGCCCTGTAATTATGATAGTTCCCCCTTTTATTTTATCTCTCATGTTCATTTCTTCTGTCCACCCTGCTTTTTTTTTCTTCTCATTATCTCTGTTCTGCTGCTTGACTGAGACATGGATGTTACTGGTTCGGAAAAGTCTATACTTGATTGAAAGGGTGTGAGTTTTATTTCATTACAGTATCACCATGTACGCATTTAAGAGGGAAATAAAAATGCCAATTGTGATACCACAGAAGAAATACCCTCAAGTAATCTCTCTAAGCAGGATGACAATGAGTAATGATTACAGTTAATTAAGTTAGGCAACCTCCATTTCCATTCACTTAGCAGCACTGCTAATTATATCCTCATGCTACAAGGTTTCTGTAGTTCATCTATAATTTGGATGCAGTCCCCTTTGGAAGCAAGGGGATATGCTACAATTAATGAGCTCCACCCCACCCCTCACCCCCAGTTCTTCCTGTCCTTTCCAAGTGAAATTTTTCTTGTCTGCAAATGGAGAATAGACAAAGAGACAAGTGAAAGGGAAACCCAGTCGCCTGTGAACTTATGTCCAAGTTCAATACATGTGGATAATTGCCGGATATTTTATGCTCAGGAAAATGGTAGCCTTTCATGTCTCTTGGAGCCTTGAGAAATTGAGGCTGATTGTGAGACTAAAGTAAGTACTGAACTTCAACTGTGAAAATATCAGTGACTTCCTGGGTAACCTCTCATTGAATACGCAAAGCGTTATTTTTTCAAAATCTATACCAAGGGCAATGGCAACACCTCTTACTGTTTTTTGTTGTTTCCATGAAATAATTGTGCATAAACATATACTGTGTACCTGTGTCGGCCACTAGGCAAGAAGTGGTAGGACCAACTTTCTTTATCTGGACTTTCATCCATCATCTAAACAACTTACTCTTGAAGACCACAACGAACTGTGGATCTACTGGGGTATGTTGCTAACGAAGCATGGGGAAAAAAGAAATCCATTTATGTGCTTTGATCAGCTGGGGATTGAACTACTTAAGAGTTTATTTTTAATCTGAAAATCTGCTTCAATTTAATGCTCTGAGTAAACAGTCATTCCACAAGCCTTGCACAATTCTGCCTTCACCAGAAGCGGGATTCAAGGCTGAACTTCCAATGCAATCTCAAGTAAGCTCTACAGTGCTAAAATTTCCTTTTCAAAAAGACAGATCTTACATGAATGGGTTTCGCTTCGATGTTGGTCTGTACTGAGCTTAAGGTTGCTGGAGGTTTTCAGACCCAACACCTAAAGCCATACCAAGAGGAAAGTACCTGGTTATCAAACATCCTTCTCCATGTTTTCACAGGAAGTTCAAGGGTACAGAGCTGACAGTTTTGAGAGTGCTTTATCCCCCACCGCCTCCCCCATCAGCATGCAGGAACTCAGCTTGTGAGTCCAGCCTCTTCTTTCTGCTCCCTCCTATTGGTTGCTCTTTTACTAACATCCGCTCACATAAATGAGTGCACTGTCAAGTTCACATGAAGACCAGACAGAAGCACAGGTGTCCTCATAATAATCAGCACTTCTAATTCCCCCCCCTGGTTTATGCTTAAGGCTCAGAGAAATCCCATATAAAGCAGGCGGCACAGTTATTACCAGAGGAACCAAGGTTACTGATTAGAAAGGAACGTAATCAGGTAGATTGAGCCTGGGAGGGAGCAAACCATTGCTGGGAGAGGGGAGTGTCTGCAAAATGCGCTCAGAATCTCTAGGAGGAACACCTCACTCTCCACGGCAGCTGGGGAGGAAGAAACAGGTGCAAAAGGGTTGTGCAGCAGCTTGCTTTTGCAACGCTGGTCTGAGATTATGAATCTGCTTTGTCTGCGTTTGGCCATGGCTCTACCTTCAGGTTTCTCATGCCCCATAGACTGTGTTAGAGAAAAGTACCGACAGGGAAATCCGCACCAAGCTTCCCTATGAAGGCGTAGCGAGCCACCGCAGAATTTGAAATGTCTGGTGAGTAAAAGCTGCAGATAAATGCAACAGCCATGCAGAAGCGTGGTAAATGCCACGAACATTTGGAAGTGGGCTTCCCCAAAGATGACTCTTTGTGTCAACTTGAAACATTTGGGACTAGATATCCGTGACTCCTATTGCCCTTGTTTTCTTTTCTTTCTTGAAAAGTTAAGTTTGGGGCATTGGTTGTATGGAAGGGAGACAGCAATGATCTTTAGAATAATGTGGATCACTGAAATCTGAGCAAGCTCCAAGTCTACTTTTTTGTTTAATGGCTTCCATGGACTTTGTTTTCAGGAGTCTAAAATAATTTCTTGCTGCAAGAAAGGAAAAGGAAGAAATAATTTTTTCAAATGACCCAGACTTTAATCAATGAGCAGTAACATTTCTCCTTCAAAATATTTTACTAATGACCTAGAATGAGTCCCTGTGTGCATTAGCAAAAGAATGTTGGGAACACAAGTGTCAACCAGAAAAACGAAATTCTATTAGCTCTATATGTATGTTCACATATATGTATTTTTATCAAAGGGAAATTAAATCATACACCTCATGAATGGTGATTTAGACAAGCACAACTTATTAGGTGGCAAAAAAGACTGTGCTTCTAGACAATTATGGATTGCCCAATTACCTGAAATATGTAATTATGATTTTAGAGATTAAACATCTATTGTCAAATGCTAGCTCTTTACAAACAGCAAAAAAAGTAGTAGTAGTCAATGAAATCATATGTTCTATTATTTCAAATTTTAGGATGTCATCAAGTTCTAAAATATACAGATTTCCAGTGGTCATATATAGGCTGCATAGTCAAAGCACATTCATTCCTAAAATATGGTAATTTTTCTAAAATTCACTAATTACCCTATTGTCTAAACTTTCTACTAGTATTAAGGGAGATATCTTTTTCTTTGGGATGTGGGAGCTAAAGAGGCTTGAGGTAAAATGATCTTTTCTAAGTTATCAATCTATACATGCGCATACATGGGGGCGGCACTCTGCTTTCACATTGGGCTGCTAACCTCATGCTCAGCAATTCAGAACGACCAGCAAGATTAGACTTTCTACTCCCCTGGAAAAGTGACTTATCTAGGGTTTCTAATGTGAAGAGATATAATTATCAGGATGTTTCAGAAGATATAATGTATATAGAGCCTTTCTATGGGGGAACATCTGTAATAATGTTTCTATTTAAAATAAGGTGTGATTCATTTTCCAGAAAGAAATAAAAATAGTTACAACCTGGGAGACCTGTGGACAGTTCTACTCTGTCCTATAGGGTCACTATGAATCGGGTCTAACTTGATCAGTTTGAGTTTGATAAATATATAAAATATTTGATATAGTATATATACAGATGGAAAGAATAGTTCAAAATTGCAAATATATTTACAGATCAAGTTTTCCCCCCGTAACTGGATTCATAAGAAAAGCCACGACTTTTGAAAGTCTTGTCTCCAATTTCCTCTGGGCTAAGTAGTTTCCATTTTTCATCTATAAATCACCTATTACTAATCTCTTTCTTAAGATTTTTCTTTATTTTTATATTTGTGTTTTATTCATCAGGCAGATTGTCCTGGAAGCACAGAGGCCAGTTAATGGTTTATGAGTTCAAGCTGAGCTGAATATAGCCAAGTTCTCTCTTGCTTGACATTTCATCAAAAGCTGTGTTGATTTGCAATGTTTACCAACCTATTCAGTGAACCTTCACAGCTTGAACTATGCCATCAAGCTTACTGACATTGCTTAGATTATCTCTAAATGCATGTACAAACTAAGGAAGCAATAGAGAGGTGGGAATATGTGGAAAACCACCATTGACCTATTTAATAAATTAAGCTTATATCATCATTGATTTATTTGCCTGTTTTCCCCTAAGCCCTATAACGTACACTTTCACCTTTAATCATCATTAAAAAAATCTATAAGAAAACTGAGTGGAGCCATGGTTCTCATCCTTGTGTGTGCATCAGACTCTCCAGGAGGATTTGTTACAATACAGCGTGCCTGCCCCCAAGCCCCAGATTCGGAATTAGTAGATTTGAGATGGAGCCATAGAATTTGTATTTCTGATATATTTCTCAGAAGAGGCTGATATTTCTGGTGTGGGGACCATACTTTAAGAACTCTTGGTAATATGATATGCTTGGTATTTATGAGTCAAGAAAATCAAGATTTGGTATTATAAGAATCTGGCTTGTGTTCATCATTGGAAACAAAATTTTTTTTATTTTATCTCCTTGTCTAGTTACTTGTTTTCTTTTTGCATGTTGGTTAGAGAAGTTTCCTACTGATCAGCAAACTAAATGCATTTCCTCACAAAAATAAAGCATCTATTAGCTGAATGATTAAAATACTAAACTACTGAATACCTTTGAGGGGAAATAATGATTCAATTGAAATTGCTAAAATTCCTTAAGAAAATAGTTTGTCACTGGTTTTCACATATACAAAGAGTCTGTTTTCAGTTACTATTTTGATTCTTATTCTATCATATTTATTCCTAAGCAAAGATTGTATCTGATTTTTTTTAGCAAAGTGGAAACATGTTCTATGGGTTAGCAATACGACCGTGAATCTGTGTATGCTATTGGTGTAAGCTTCCCTGATTGTATTAGTAACAATAAGATGTTTTCTAACTCACCTTACTAATGTCCTCATTTGGAAATGTAAACGGTGGTGAGGCTGGTTATTCTAGTTAATTATCACACCTAACGTAAAATTAAATTACATAGCTTATGATTATAATTAACTTGAAGTATTCAAAAATGGTAAACATTGTTGGTTTTTCAAAGTTATCTACTCATTTATTCTGGTCCAATTCTTCCTTTCTAGGAAAATTTAAGCATTTGATATATTCTAATGTGCTACAACATTCAGATTAACTGTGTAACATGGATAATTGACTTCTAATGATATATAATCTAGATGCTCTTACTTTCGAGTTGAGGAGGACCAAGACTTTGCAGATATAGAAATGTGAATTTAATTCCAATCATTTTCTGAATGTCCTTGATGAATTGTGTCAAAGCAATGGATGTTGTCATTTACTGCAATTTATAGGGTACCATTTTCACCAAGTCATACCTATCCCACATTACTCAATGGGCTTCACAAACAATCAGTCTTATGGTGGCATTTTGATGTGATTTGAATTAAGATTCATTATACTTTGGTGACACTGCGAGTGGGCTGTTGGAAATGAAAGACGCCATATTTCTAATTTTTAAGGTATATGATGGCAAGTCAAAACTATTGACACAAAACAGCAGAATCCTTTCTTTAGAAAAAAAAAATCTAAAGGTGAGACTACTGTTTTTCAGTATATCCTCCACTTCTAAAAATGTTTCTCTCTAACTCTTCCCTGCGGAATTCTGCTGCGCTGTGCCATTTACACCACATCAAAACTCCAGTCGGAACAGCCTCAAACCCCCTTCCTTCCTGTCAGGTCCTACTCAAAGCCACCGGAGAGGACAGAGAAAGCCACCCCTCTGAGTGTGTGTCTGTGCCTTCATTGAGAAAGCCCCGATCTTCTCCTGAGGAGCACTTACTGGTTTTAAACAGCTGACCTTGCCATTAACTCCAGCCCAACACAAAGCCACTGTGCCGCCAGGACTCCCATAGTGTGGTGTTCGACCCTCATTTGAGGTTGGGCAAGAACAAAGAAATCAGAAGGGTGACATCAGAGCTGTCACGTGGGTGGGTAAGGTTTCTCCATGAAATCCGAACGCGGCCCTCAGAGACTAAGCAGTTGTATTGTTGAGGAGGAGGGTGGTGGGGGGAGAAGGCCGTGCCCCAATTTGTCTGTCTCTTTTCTCACTGATGCACATTTCAATTTTATTTGAATGTCCTCATCATTCCCTGTGATTCTCCTATACACTTTGAGAAATTCTAGCCAGTTTGCCCCTTTAGGAGCCCTCCACAAGGCCCTTCTGAGCTGACCGTTCTGCCCTTCAACGCCATCCATCAGACGACTGCTGCTTTATAGAGAGCAGCATTCGCGTGGAAGTGTTGCCAACCCTCGATGAGACGGGAATGGGTCAGCTTTGAGTGAGGTTGAAAATTTGGTTTCAGCCTAACCTCAAAGTCCATGTTGTCCATGGTACCGACCCCGCTCCCTTTTTCAATAATGAGACCTCTCGGTCACCTCATTCACCTGTGGAAGTGGGAAATGGAATGAGGAAGAGGGAAGCCGAGTGAGTACATTAGCATTGTGGTGCTAGCAAGACGAGTGAGAGCACTGTGGGCTGCCCAAAGAACCAACAGATCTGGTTTGGCAAGAAGTATGGCCAGAATCCTCCTCAGAAGCATGGATAGTAAGACTTCTTCTCTAGTATTTTGGGCATGTTGGCAGGAGAGACCAGTCCCCAAAGACGGACACTGTATTTGGTAGAGGGGCAGTGAGAAAGAGGATCCTGCCTAAGATGGCGGACACCGTGGCTGCAGTGATGGCATTGGAACAACTGCGAGGATGTTGCAGGACTGGGCCGTGTATCATTCTGTTGGACACAGGGTCTCCATGGTTCGGAACTGACACGACACAAAGGAGAAACAACTTAGAATGAAATGAATACACCGTAATGAGACTACATGTGGTCCCTGGGAGTCAGAACTAACCTGATGACTGACATCTAAAAACTAGACTAAGCGTCTTACTCAAAGAACTCATCTGCTGCCATGCACTAATTGCAGAGGCACGTGGGAACATGGTTTGTGCAGAAGAAATCCATGTGCATGTCTGTACAGGGACCCAAGCACCACTGTTTTGTGTGTTTGTTACTTACTCCACATATACTGAATTATTGATTAAGCTTGGTTCTTTGACCCACTACTGCCCAGTGGATTTGACTCATTGGAACTGCACGAGTAATAGAGGAAAACTGTCCCATGGAGGTTTCCTGACTGTAATCTTTGTGGAAACCCATTGCCAGTGCTTTGTCATGTGGCACTGTGTCAGAACATTTTTTATTTTCCCTTTCCTGATTAAAGGCACCTTTCTTTCCTAAAATAGATAGTCAACTGTGGTCTGATTTGTCAAAATACGAGTTTTCTTAAAATGATGTGTCAGAATATAGATTTCATAAAATGTTCTGACACAGTACTAGTACTTTGATATCCTTTGACTTTCATAATTACATCTTTAACATGTAACACCTGGAATATAAGGAGTATTTGATAAATTAATTAAATGAATGAACTGTGCAGATAGATTTGAACAGAAACAAAAAAAAGAAAGTAGATTTTTTTCTACTTTCAATATAATTTGCTTTGGTCCAAATGAGTGATATCTATGACACATTACTCAAATAGTTATTTGATCATTTAGTAAATGTGAGAGGGTTGAACCCCAGTGGTGTAAGTGGTTGAGTGCAGGACTGCGGCCCACAGGCTTGGCGGTTCAAATCCAGCAGCTGCTTTCAAGGAGCAAGGCTGGGTAACTCCCACAACCACCAGAGGTCAGTGATGGAAAAAAAAGTGAATGTGTGAGGAAAAATACTTCATTTCTTTTTATTATTGATATTGGATTTCTTTTACAAAAATAATTTGATTATTTGAGAAACTAATCATCTAATTGTATTTCATTTTGTGCTTCTTCATTATCACTTCTAAATCCTCAAAGAAACCCCCAGACACACAACTCCCACACATGTCTAACAGACACTCAGACATGGCCTAATTCTTTCATTTGGAGTCAGCCTTTGGAATTAACTTAGAAGCTGGAGATTGGAATTCTTCTAGCCAATCAAAACATACACCCTCCATCTAGGGAAAAAGTTCAGAATATAATTAAGATAGGGTAAGAAAGAGAAATAAAAGGGTTGGCAAGTCCCTCTCTACCTCTTGACATCTTGTTGTTGTTGTGAGGTGTAGTGGAGTTGGTTGGACGAATAAGCAACCCTATGAAGCACAGAAGCACTGCCCCATCTTTTGCTATCCTCACAGTTGTTCTTATGTTATGTGTGAGTCTATTGTTCCAGCCGCTGTGTCAATCCATCTCCTGGAGTGGGATCTTCCCTCTACTTCTATTTCACGAAGGATGATATCCTTCTTCAGGAACTGGTCTCTCCAGATCACTTGTCCAAAGCATGTGAGACAAACACCTTCTTGTGGTTTCAAATATGTCAAAGACAGAGTGAGGTAAATGGTCCCACTATACCTTTAATCACATTAAGACTTTATCCAGCACCAGACAAGAACCTATGGGAAAATATATTTTTAATTAAACTCAAGATGAAAAGACAGTGTGTACGTATTTTTCTTTTTTTATTTGAAGAGTGAGATTTTTTCTTCATCATGAAAAGCGACTAAAAGAGTGCTAAAGTTCTTACTACAGTATCAGGAAATCTAGAATAATCTTTTCTCAATAAAAATATGCATTGGTGACTTTACCAAAGACCTCAGGATATTGGTGGAGGGAGAGGGGAGAAAGGAAGATAAATCTTGTCAAATAATTGGAAATACTAAAACTATCTACTATAGCCATCTTGTCTTAAATTATCCAGTTTGAATATTTTTAAAATAAAGTTAAAATATTTACCAAGTATGTGCAATACCATAAAGGATGTCATTTGGTCAAGAAAGTTTATTGTTTAACCACCTATGAAATATTAATTGTTAATCATAAACAGACCAACACTACAATGACAATAAAATATTGCACATTCCAGTGATTGCAACAATTGCCGTGTGAAATAGCTTGCAGTTCAAATTTGTTTATAGCTAAACTTCTAATAATGTTTACAAAAATAATGACAAATTCTGCAAGTATATTTTTAAACACCTACTTTAGAGGTTTCCACGACTCAGGAAATGTTTCTATAGATTTAAAACAATGACAGAAAAAATGTTACCACCCAAGGCCATATATAGCACATGTAAAAAGAGATTTTTGTGAGGAGGATTTCAACACATAAATAGCTTTTGTGGTTCAGGTATTTCTAATTAGCCTGTTCTTTAAAAACTGCAATTGGAAACAGAAATTAATTTAACAGCAATTATAAAATTTAATGTATACTGACTTACACTTGAAATTACGTCTGGGCCAAGGGTAATCTTGTTTTAAAAAATTAAATTCTGTTTTAATATTATGAACTAATATAAACACATATAATCCTCTCTTAGCACATGCTATTGGCCCAAGAATAAAGTCTGCAAAAGCAGACAAAACATGACCTAAAGTAATTGTTGGACTTTTGTTTTTCAATAGTTAAATGAGGTTAGGCATCTTACCTAAAATAGCAACACTTCTGAGAAGCTTTGCTATAAAGGAGACAGAGACACAAGGTCATAAAGAACAGAGAAGACACAGAACATGCTGCAAATTCCATGCTATGTGTCCCCTTCCACACTGGAATCCAGGGCTGTAGCTGGTACAGCTACCATAATTTAAGAGCCGCTCTTTCCAATTTTCTATTTCTCTGCCTGAAGACTTTCTTTAGCACCATATTATTTGTTCTGTTGCAAACTGAAATAACCCAAAAGCATGGGAATAGGATACAGGGCTGGAGTGAACTAAATGCTACAGGAAAGTAATCCTTAATTTCTAAGGGATGGAAGTCCTTGGAAAGAAGTGGCCTAGTCTCCTTATTCTCTGGGGAGTCACTCCTGAAGCATCTTCCAAAGTTTCTTAGAGGACCCACCAGCAGACTTGAGCTCCATTTACCCCCAGAATTAGGCTCAACACACGTTTTATTTCCTCCTCCTCCTGCCTGTTCTTCCTTTCTCCACCCTCTCAATTGTATATTCTGAAATCCAGTCCCAGACAGACTTCTGCATACCAAGTGCTGGCCACTGCGTCTATTTTGGGAAAATCTAAATTAATGTGGAAGATTAGAGAGAGCTTCTTTCACATACATCAGAAAGGAGAGCAAATGCACTTAGGGTGTTTGAGGGAGGGCGAGGTAGGGAGCACACAAAGGATGTTTGCTGTGCTTAGTAAGTAAAGAATTACAGTCATCAATCTAGCTAGAACAGGAGGCAGAGGAAGGAAACAGTTTTTGAAACATGAAAAGCAGTGGGAAGGTTAAGAAGCATAACTATAAGCAATGGGCCAGAATTTAAGAAAACATGAACAAATGAATCATGGAAAAGCAAGGAATGGAGGTATACTAGGACTAGTCAAAAATTATTGCTACTGAGTTCCAGTTCATAAATGTACAAGTTTATTCCCTACAAAAACATATTTACACAGGTCCTTGTGATTAGTGGAGGACTGAAAACAGATATTTCAGTAGTATACTAGTCATATCCTCTTTTTGGTGCCTTCAAAAACAAAGTTCCAGTGAAATTAGGGGTTTCTGTGAGGATCTGCTGGAACACTTTAAAGAACAGAGGTTAGCTAAGAAAGTTATAACAGATATTAGAGTTGGGAAGATTCCAAAGATAGATATTTTGGAAGGACAGAGGACACTCATGGAGCCGTACTTTGGATTTGACATTGTTTGTTGAGAAAAGCACCAAGAAAAAGGCATGGAGAAATATTCCGTGTCTAACACAATAAATACCCACTCATTCCTCAATCTATCAGGGGCAGTCCTATGATAATTTCATTGGGAAACTCAAAGAAAATTTAAAAAGAAATATGATTTGGATAATTTGAGGGTCCCCAAATTTTCACTTTGTGATGTGGTGTAAGTCAAAGAGTACATGTGGTAAACAGGCCAATGTCCAGCCATTCCATCACCAGGACTCCTTGGATAATGGGTAGAGGGATGGAGTTACCAAATTAAGTATATAGAAGATCATCATGGAGGATATGATGAGAAACAATAGCTTCATGTATGAGGTCTTTGGTTCATAACAGTTTCTAATGTTTTGCAGCGATACTTTACCATTTACTTGTATAAGTCAATCATATTTTTTGTCTTCCAAGCTAATAGAAGTTTTTCTTCAATTGTGCTTTGAAGCCCCATCTGGATGTGGCCACTTGTGTTTTGCCTTTTAGTTATCACTATAGCCTCCCATAACACCTAAAGTCATATTTTGACATCGCAAACCAGATTGTTATGCTCTCTGGCTAAAGAACATTGTTGTTGATAGGTCCAATATCTCAATTCATCTCAGGACCCAGCCTCCATCCGCTCTTCTTCACTCCTGGTTTCTTCAGACTCTCAGCAGTTCAGCCAAACTAATCCTCTCTCATTTCTCAATGCCAGTCTAATCTCTGTCACTGTCTCTGCTTGCGGGATTTCCCTTACCCAGCTTCTGGGTGCTTGGAAACCAAGCCTTGGATCTTGACTACACAAGCAATGAGCAGCCTAGTGCCAGGCACATGTTACAGTTGTTAGTTGCTATGCAGAGGATTGCAACTCGTGGAAAACCCCACACATGCAGACTAGAACTACTCGCTAGTGTTTGCACGGCTGTAAGCTATCAGAATTAGTTTACCAGGATTTGTTCTGAGTCTCTTTTCTGTGGGTTCAAACTTTCAACCTTTCAGTTGTTTGACCTTTTGCACTAATCAGAGACCCCACAGGCACATATGAATGCTTCAATACCTACTTGCTAATAAAGGTAATGAGAAGAGAAATGTTCAGTTGATAGTTGAGAATGGGAATATACTGAAGTACAAACGCTACATTTATTGATGTTTCATTAGCAAACTGAGTAGACATTTTGAGAAAGAAGTGAGTGGTTATAATCCTCTGGATTGTGGACTGGGGAAGCCATTGAGGTGCAGAGGCGAAAGGGATTATAATTCAAGGATGGCAAGAGCAAACAGTTAGAAGGTACACTGTTCCATTCTTGTTAACACTGACATAGTCCGCTGGGGTTTGGGTTATACTGACAGGACATCAAAGATTGGATTTGTGTGAAATGGGCATGAGTAGTGATAATATTTTCAGTTTGTTTTGTTTTGTTTTGTTTTGGGGGGGGCATCACTGCCTCTGGTGGTCGTGGGTGCTACCCAGTGCTGCTCCTGAGAGCCGCCGCTGGATTTGAACCGCCAAGCCCACGAGCACAGTCCCCCATTCAACCACTTAAGCCACTGGGGCTCAGCCTGGGTGGTGATAATATTAATTAGGGTCAGCCCTTTGGTGGTCCTTGAGCGGGTTACATATCCAGGAAGTGTCATCTCCAGATGTTGTGGTTGGTAGTAATTTTAATGGGAAACGCTACCAGATAATTGAAGAAGCATGCTGAGATAGCACAGAATGCGAAATTAGCTCATTGTTTCAGAACAGAAGATTGGCATAAGTGGAATAAAAGTTTGTGTTGGAAAGGTTTGTAAGACAAAGATGAGGAGACAAGTTGGATTGGTTAATATAATACCCACGGTGCAGGAAAAGCTACGCTGAGAAGGCTGAACAAACCTAATTGCAAGGGACTTTTCAGGCCAGCATATCAGGGTATCACCTGCCAAAAAATATTTCATTTCAGAGACTTTAGTTTTCTCATTAATTTTATCACTAATCCATTCTTGTTCAAAATGTATTTCAGGATTTCACATCAGGTTGACTTTAAGCTTAAATGCAGATGAAGGTTTCTTTTCTGAGCACTGAGTAAGACAGTTGGTCCCAGGCTGGCCTTAGGAGTGAAGAAAACCTACGTTGGTTCTGCCAGTGGGATTATTAAATAACCAATTACTATTCAGACTGTGCTACATTGCTTGAAATTACTCAAGCAAGAGTCTTGAAGTTGTTCAACCTGAAGACATCTGGTATCCTCAGCCAAGTACGGGATGTAAATCTGAGAGCTTCTGGCTTGACTTTTGTGAAATCAGGCACACTCTCCCCCTCTTAGGACTCCCACACGCATAACTCAAGTGGCCTAAACTTGGTCAGTGAACCCGCAGGCCATGTCAACCTCATGGGGACCCCATTCATCACAGCCTAGAACTGCTTGGTAAGAGTTTCTCCACCCAGGCACCTTTAGGATCATTGCTATTGTCATTTGGCATCAGGTCAATGCAGGCTCCTGGTGATCCCGTGGTTTTCAAAGTAGGACTGCTCCAAAGGGTTTTCAGAAGCCAACTGTCCACTTAGTAATTGAGCACTTAACTAGTGAAGCTACTCGGGGCTCTAAATATGTGGTGCTATTTTTATATAATACTGATGTTATATAATTATGTGACCCAATTTATGGTCCAAGACTTTTAGCTGACTGACCATGAAATTCTCCAATCTAATAGTTTTTTGTTTGTTTGTTTTTAAGTGGAGAGCAATATGAATCATCTATGGAAGAAAACCTACATTGTCTCTGAGCTTTCAAAGATTTGAGCAGTGTCATTTTAAGTATATTCTCAACATGAAGAATTTTTTCAATATACTTTTATTTCTCTTAAGAGATCTCAGTCGGCATTCTCCATGCTTTTCATTTCTTATAAAACAGGAAACACCATTTTCTAATACCATATGACTAATTCTGTATTAACAGAAATGCTCTTTTTTATAAAAATGTATTTATCATAATGTACACTGTGCCCACCCCCAACTCCACTGACCCCCACTCACACACACAAATCATCCCTCTATGCCTTTACTTTGAGATATCACCTCACTGAAATTGTGACCTGCATGAATATGACTAAATATATATCTACCTACCAATGATCAAAAACGTGTCATTTCTAACTTTCTGTCACTTATATTGAGAAAAAATTAAATATCAAGACACTTCAAAAATTCCATAGAAAAATATATTTAAAAGTACTTCCTCAATGCAAAAACACTTTGTTCTATTAAGTTGACTTTCCATGATTTTGTTCTTCATTTGTGGGGGGGCGGTCATCACTGCCCTCTGGTGGGAGTAGGAGGTCCAGCCTTACTCCTGGAGAGCTGCTGCTGGATTTGAACCACCAACCCAGTGGGCCGCAGTTCCGCACACAACCACTACCCCACCGGGCTCAGCCCCCAAAAGTGATGATGTGATCTTGAGATGTGGAAAGACCCAGATATCAGGCATCAAAGAACAAAAATCATATTATTGTGTGCCCACCTCCCAACAAGATCATGGAAGGCAGAAGGGAGCAGACGCAGAGAGGAGAAGTCTGATGGCACCCAACTATCAAATGATAAAGCATTTGGGATAGTGAAGGCTTGAGGGTGGATGGATGAATATCTAGCCCAGAAGCAGCAAAGCCCACATGGAAGAAAAACACTAGCCTGTGTGATCACGGGGGACTGAAGGGAGCAGATATCAAACATCAAAGTATAAGAACCACATCACTACGAATGGGGGGAGAGCGGAGTGGGGACCCAAGGCCCACCTGTGGGTAATTGGACACTCTCACAGGGGAGTCGTGGCGAGGAGACAGGCTAGTGAGGTGCAGTGAGGTAGCAATGAAGCACACAACTTTCCTCTGGTTCCTGAAGGCTTCCTCCCTCCAACTGTCAAGGTCCCAGTTCTACACCACTGTGGAGATGAGAAATGGAAATGCGGGGAACCCAGGACAGATGAACCCCTTGGGACCAGTAGTAGGAGTGAAGCTACTGGGTGGGTGGAGGAAAAGTGAGGTAGAGAGGAGGAGCCAACTTCAGGAATCTACATATAACCGCCTACTGGGGGAACAGTTACTGGGGGAGAGGGTGAGGGGAGACATCAAGCAGTGTAAGTTATGACAAAACAATAATTAATAGAGTATTGAGAGTTGGTGGGGGAGTGGGGAGCAAGGATGGAGGGGAAGGGATGGGAGGCTGATGTCAGAGGCTCAGATAGAAAGGTGGAGGTTCAGAGAACAATGACAGGTGCAGGCATGTGAAGAAGTGTGGCATATTATATGCATTTATGTATTATGAGAAACGATGTATGAGTCGCCAATAAAATGATTTAAAAAATATACATTCCATGAAGCTCACCTTCCTGACATGATCAAAGAAGACAAATGTGTATATAACCAACAGTAGTGAGGAAAGCTGATTGTGCCTGGCTATCCAAAGATAGAGTGTCTGGGGACATAAACACTTGAAGATAAACAAGTGGCCATTTGCTCAGAAGCAATAAAGTCCACAAGCAAGAAGCATGCCAGCTTGTGTGACCATGAGGGATCGAAGGGATCAGTTATTAGGCATCAAAGTACAAAATATCATATCATTGTGTGCCCACCTTTTTGATGATATGATTTCTGAAGAAAAATATGTGGTGAAGAAAGCTGTTGGTACCTGGCTATCAAAAGATATAGCATCTAGGGTCTTAAAAGCTTGAAGATAAACAAGTGGCCATTGAGCTCTGAAGCAACAAATCAAACATGGAAGAAGTACACCAGCCTGTGTGACCATAAGGTGTCGAATGTATCAGTCATCAAAGAACTAAAAATCATATCATTGTAAATAAGGGGGTGTACAGAGATTAAAGACACAAAGTTCATCTGTGGGTAATAGGACATCCCCTTACAAAAGGGTCACAGGTAGGAGATGAACCAGTCAGGGTGCAGTGTAGCAATGATGGAACATAGGACTTTCCTCTAGTTCTTGCTTCCTCTTCTCCCATATCACTATCCCTATTCTGCATTACAAATCCAGAGGGTGTACACTGGTACAGATAGGAAGCAGAAACCTAGGGAATCCAGGAAATATGGACCAGAGAAGAGGTCCAGAGGAGGTGGTGATACTGGGAGCATGGAGGGAAGGTGGGGTAGAAAGGGGGAATAAATTGCACGGTTGTTCTATATATAATCTCCTCCCTGGGGTATGAATAACATGGAGGTGGGTGAAGTGAGATATTGCATAGGATAAAATATGACAAAATAATAATCTATAAATTATCAAGGGTTCATGAGGGGGGTTTCTAATTTATAAATTATCGAGGCTTCATGTGGGGTGGTAGGAGAAAATGAGGAGCTGATACCAAGAGCTTAAGTAGAAAGCAAATATTTTGAGAATGAAATGTGCTTCACATACAAAAGATGGATGTATGGATTGTGATGAGTTGTATGAGTTCCATTAAAATGATTTTAGTAAGAAGAAAAATAGATCTAAAAGAAAATTGAATTTTCCCACAAATTTTGTGAAGTCATCTTATATTTGGAGTGAATTTCTCTGAAGAAAGTCAAAGATGTTAATGCATTATCTCTCTTTTTCTTTTCAGGTTATGTTATATTAATTTTTTTCAAATTTTATCCGTTTTATTGGCACACAATTCATGTACATACAATTTGAGTTTAAATATATTCAAAAGAGTTGTGCAATAATCACTGCAATCAATTTTAGATAATTTTATTCATCTTTGTAATTATTGTTACTAGCTGCCCACTTCCTACCGGCTACCTCTGTCATGACCTGAAAGAACTGAGATTACTGTCCAGTTCATGTCTCTCTGTATTGTCTGTCCTGAATTTCATTGATTCTTTATTGACTGTATTATAGTGGCTGAAATAATCTGGTGTGTTTTATATGGCTTTCATTAATAAATTCAATAAAAATTAAGTAATAATAATTAGTGAAAGAAGACATATTGCTATTATTAATACTGCAGTTGTGTTTACTAATTTATTTTCAATGCCCGGGCTACTTGAAAAATGCATATTGTAGAAAGACCAACTTTTAAACCTGCAAATGCAATCACTTGTTCTGTTTCAAACATTAACAATTTTCTTATGTAATCATTAAGACAAAATCTGTAGAAGAACTTTATGACTCGGACCAATAGATTTAGCTTGATTAAAATCAATCCGCCTTTCTAATCTGATCATTCTTCTCTAAGAACTGAAATCTGGAAACTTGGAGGCTATACTCTGATACAATGACATATAAAAGTCTTAAATCCTACAGATCAAACACAGAGACTACCTTCTGAGTGAACCTGCTGTTTCATATGTGGGAAGGAAGCAGTATTTTTAACATGTTTTCTTATTAGTAGATTCCACATTTTCTTCATTTCTGTCTTGTTAAAATCAACTTGCTGAAAATAATTGGAGTTAGGTCTTCTAATTGTTTTTCTTTTCTTATTTTCCACTTACACCCTTCTAGTGGAAGTTAGCCTATTTCTTCTACAACTTACAATGCTAGAGACTTTTATAGTCACAAGATTGGACACTAGAGGTAGCAGTCAGGATCTCTGGTGAATAGTCGGTTATGAATTGAGCTGCTAATCACAAGGTCTGAAGTTCAAAGTTATCCACTAGCTCATAGAAGAAGCAGGAAGCTTTCTGCTAAGAGTGACCAGGGCTTCATAGCCTCCAAGTGGTGACCCTGGTGGTGCTGTACTGTAAGTGTTGAGTTGATAACGACAAGGTCAACAGTTCAACCCCAAACTTCTCTGGTGAAAAAAAAAAAGATAAGGTTGACTGTTCCCATAAATACTTAAATTCCCTAAAATACTATGTACATTCATTATGAGTCGTCATAGACTAGACGGCAGTGGTTTACAGGTGCCTGTAGAGGAAATTCCACAATATAGCTATGCTAAATTGACCTACATTGTGAATTTACCTACATTGGCTTATTCTCACTGTGCAATAATTTAAGATTGAATATATTAGGAAAAAAGGAAAGATGACATTTAAAGTATTTCTAACATATATCTTAGTGTTTTACAGAATGATATGACATTTATTGAACACCTAAACTCTTACTGCTTTGATGTAAAGTTTAAAGGTGAATTTTTTCACCATTGGCCAGTTATTCATCTTCACAGTAGACTATTCACAGTTTAGTAATTTAAAAACATCTAATATCACTTGAGAGTGAATCGATTTTTCTCATTAGATTACATAGACATCATGTTAAAAGGCAATAGCTACATGTGACAGCTGATCTGTAAGTAGAAAAAGAAGGAAAAAAAACATGAATCATTCCTGTAACATTTAGAATTAAATTCATTAACCAAAATAATGCCATGCTTCATCTTTTAAATTTTGCTTCCTTAGCAGCTGGTTCTTAGTCTGCCTAATTGCATTATAATGGCTCTGTGTGGCAACAGATGCTAGATGATTTTTTTTTTGGCAAGACTGATCATTTTGTTTCACGTTTTGGAATACCTGCTTAGTGTTGGTCTTTCTAAAGAAAAAGAAAGTTATTTAAAATGCAGTAAGGTCCGAAGTTTACTACAAAGATCAAAAGCTTTAAGCTTTTCTCATTAAACATTTTCTCACTAAGTAATTTGTTGCACCCTAAACTTCTGGGTCTGAATCCAAAAGGAATGTTTAGTTTTTATGAAAAAGTTAACATAATAGACAGTAGCAATGTATTTTTTCCCTTCCGTCATTGGTTTCCTTGCTTTTAAACATTGAATAGAGTAATATTTTTGGAGCTATGCAATAATCTACTTTCTTACAGTGTCTATAGAAAAATCCTAAGAGGAAGGGTAAAATGGTTTTAGGATAATTTTATAGATTATCATAATTTGGCAGGCTATGGTTCAATTATGCTGGAAGGACCCTTCACCAGAGTTTACCAAAAAATTACCTTTTCTTAACTTAGTGGTGGAACAGGTTTAAAATTTAGCATCACTGAAAACATATTCTTTATGTAACTATCTATTAGTGAGTGGCACGCTAGGGTTGGTTTTCCTGACTTTGGCAACTCATGGCGTGGTCTCCTTTCATAGCCCTCCTACCAAACCACATGGAACCATTAGCCAGGGATATCAGTGATTGCCCTCATGGAATAGAGGATCAGAATAACCGTGCATGGTTTAGATGTTATATTGCTTAGAGTTTTTTAATTAAACCAAGCACTGCCGTCGAATGGACGCTGACTCACAGCAACTCCAGAGAACAGAGGTGAACTGCCCCTGTGAGGTTTTGAGACTGTGGCTCTTGGCAAAGCCCCTACCATCATCCGAGCAATACTGACTCATCGTAGCCCTCCCCGCCCCCCGTTCATTTCCTGGACGGTAACTGTTTTCAGGAGTAGAAAACACTGTCTTCAAAC
The DNA here is from genome assembly GCA_004026705.1 of Nesogale talazaci. Classification (NCBI taxonomy): domain Eukaryota; kingdom Metazoa; phylum Chordata; class Mammalia; order Afrosoricida; family Tenrecidae; genus Nesogale; species Nesogale talazaci. The sequence goes on from PVJH01000366.1 coordinate 154,710, forward strand.
TGGTGACCATGCAGATGACAACCAAAAGCATGATCACTATATTAGCAGTTGGGGTTAATTAAAGACTTATAGTTTGAACCCACCCAGTGGCTCTAAGGAAGAAAGACAGGAGGATCTGCTCCAATGAGGGGATTCTGCTGCTCTATCACTTGGAGCCCAGATGATCGGAAATGAACTTGATGATACCGAATAGCAACTGTAGCATTGTATGCAAAACCAAATAAATTCACTGACATCAAGTCCGTTCCTACTTTCAAGGACCCCACAGGACAGGTTAGAAACTGTCTCAGTGAGTTTTAAGACTGAGTTTTAAAAGAGTTTTAACTCTTGTTTTACCTCAAGAACAGCTGGTGATTTCCAACTCCTGATCTTGCAGTTAAGCAGCCCAACAGATAACCCACTAATCCACTAGCTCTCACTGTATTCTATACATATCAAATATATATGTTAAAGATGTTCTTTTCTCTATTATTGCTCTTTTGTATTAACACACAGATGTATGTTATGACATTAAAATCATTAGGAAAATGAGCTGATATCAAGAGCTCAAATAGAAAATATTTTGAAAATGATGATGGAAACATATGGACAAATGTGCTTGACACAATGGAGATATGTTTGGATTGTGAGAAGAGCTGTATGAGCCCCCAATAAAATGATCTTTAAAATCATTAGGAGAAATATTATTTATTATTTGGTGTAGCATTTCATTTGCTTAAAGAATAGTAAGTCATCCATGGCTATACTAAACTTTATGCTTTAAAAAATACAGTCAAAAGCTCAGAGTTTCAATCACAGATTATTGGTTTATATGACACTATGCACCAGGCTTTGGGGAGCCATTCAAATGATAGGCTCATTTTTTTCATAACTATTGGGAAGGATTCTAAATATAATAATAGAAAAATAGCCTTGAGTCAGGGAAGAGAATTTTTTTATTCTTTTTTTTCCTTTCTCTCCCTTGCCTTCACTACTAAATATTTGAATGACCTTGCATGTGTCATTCATCTGAAAAAGTAAAGTTCTTGATGCTTTCTCTTTCTCATTTGACTCAGTTTCAGTAGTTAGCGGTTTAAGTTCCATGAAGCATGGCATTGAGCAGGAGAACAGTATCAGCAACACTGTCACCACCATCATGATGATCTATTGTAACAATTTATATGTAATATCATGTATGATCCTATTAAGTTATTCATTCATTCCGTTGGGGGCATTGCAGGCAGTAGAGACCATTGGATGGATGAAAGTATTGGAAAAGACAGTTCTCCTCTGGTCTGTAGAAATGCTATGAATTGGAATAGAAAAAAATAACAGACACTACGGACTCAATAATTTTGAAATTGTAATAATTCTTGTACCTGAAATGTGTGGTTGTTTTTCTGTGCTGTGGAATTGATTCCATTCAAAGTGTTGGTAACCTTATGGAGTGTCCCAGGCCTACTGATATCCAATTGCCAGTTGCCAGGTCTTTCCTTCTTGGATTTCTTAGGAGCATTTGAACAGTAGGCCATTCAGTTAGCAATTAAGAGTTAAACTTTTGTAACACTAGGGCTCCTTGAACCTAACCCCCGCCCAAAGAAAATCCATTGCCAAGGGATTGAACTTGAACACATAGCAAACCCACAAGACAGGGTAGAACTGTCCCATGGGGGTTGCAAGCCTACAATCTTCACAGATTCGGACTGCTGCCTCTTTCTCCTACTAAAGGTCTGTCGATTCATACCATCGACATTTTTGTTAGCAGCTAAGAGCTTAATCACACACAAACTCAAATTGACAACAATAACTCAATGCCATGAAGTCAATTTTGACTCATGGTGACCCTCTAGGACAGAATGGAACTGCCCCTGTGGGTTCTTGAGACTGTAAAGCGTTATGGAAGTCATTAGCCTCATCTTTCTCCCCCAGACCTGCTGGTGGTTTCAAACTGCCAAACATGTAGTCCAAAACCCAACTTGTAACCACCGTACCACCAGGGCTCTTCCAAATGCATTGCCCTCGAGTTGATTCTGACTCATAGTTACCCTCCAACTATGGTATTAATAATGCGAGGATCCCTGTTGACGTAGTGGCTATGAGTTGACCTACTGACCATTAAGTCAGCAAGTCAAAACCACCAGCTATACCTGTTAAAGGTGACAGTCTCAGAAATTCACAAGCGCAATTCTACTCAGTCTTATAGGAATGTGATGAGTGGGCATCTACTTGATGGCAGTTTACTTCCGTTTTATGTTATGTTTCTATATTTAATATTTGATAATACAATATAATTTAACTTCTTTATATTCATACTGTATATACTCATGTATAAACTGAATTTTTCAGCACATTTTAATGCAGTTTTGGGGATAAAATTAGGTGCTTTGACTGATATTCGGGGCGACTTATACTTGAGTATATATGGTATATGCTTTTATTGTATTCATTTGAAAACAGAATTCTACAGAGTGTTTCATATCCTTCACTGGATGCCAGAGGACCAGTGCAAAAATAGCGAAGAGCCCTGGTTCTACAAGAGACCTTGTCACATGCATTAAAAAAATAAAGCAAAAGAGAACCCCCACAATAAACAGACTGTGATAGTGAATATATCGACCTCATCCGGGAGAAATGGACAGACAATGTTTGACTTCGTATTGAAGCCGGCCGAGTTTTTTCATCAGCAGGAAAATGGGAGAAGGACATACTAAAAAGAGAAATGTAGGTGCAAAGTCACCTACCAATAGCATGCCAGGTCAGGGAACAGAACACAGCTTTGTGTGGCAAAGCAAACAATTCCTAGATCACTACTAGGGCTGCGCATGCTATTTCTCCATCCATTTGTTACGATGCAGCACTCTGTTTGCCAAGTCCTTGTTATTAATCCTTAGCGAGTCAGAACTGTTCTCAAGCTTTTCATTTTAACTGACCATTTTTTCATAAAGAGCACTGTCTGGCAGGCAACGGCAGGCTACATCAAAGAAGTGATCAAAGCTCTGCGTCAGCTTTTTAAATCTCTCATTATTTCAATCAACATCTACCTGTAAGGGGAAGAGAGAAGGAAAGAAAAGATGAATCTGTTTCACCTTCGCACTCCATCATCATGTTTGCAGACAAATGATCAGTCACTTTCCTGGCCTGTGGGCCATAATTGACTACTGCTAAATCTCGAGATTGCAGCACATAACTGGAATATCTTTTAAAAAAAAGACACCCAGCGGGCTGCTCTCCAGTTATAATGGTCAAAGGCAGCTTTATTTTCCATGCTCAGACTTTCTAAATTTGTGCTTTCTCTGTATTTCTGGAGGAAATGTCGATGTAACTAGCCAGGTTACAGTGAAGGTCAGCCAAAGAAGCAGCTATGAATTTGAGGCGACAAGGAAACAAGAGAGGCATGAAAAGACAAAGGAAATATGTTTAATGGTTATTTTCTAGCATTCCCCAAAATGGGTAACACCACCCACTAATGGCCTCTGGGATTCATCAGGAAATCTGCAAAAGCAGATACCTACACTTTATCCTGGATTATGAACTGTAGTGCACAGGTTTTTAGTTGCCAGAGGGGCACAGAATAATTTTCTTTCTGACGGGGTAGGAAGCCAAATCAATTTGGGAACCTATAAGCTTGCATTCCTTGTTGAGCCAGAATATCACTTCTTAAGCAACTCTTAAAATAATTTGAATTTAAGAAATGCATTCCTGACCATCATGACCATCACATAAACCTTCATGGATATGGATGTAAAAAGAATTCCCTGATAATAGAATATCTCCACATGTATTTAATTTACATATGAGGAGTTACCCCCGCCCCAAAATCCAAATTTTCCCCATATATATATAGTGTATATATATATATATATATATATTTACAAAAGAACCTTATCACCTTCAAAGTACTCTCCACTAAAGACATTTTTCAAATCCACAATTCCATTCTTGGAAACATTTTTTCCAAATCATCTGTTTGAATGACTGACAATACCTCTCTCATTTTTTCCACCTCTTCTACATATTCAAATGCTTTCCTCTCTTGTCCCTCTGCATTCACATGGAGGGAGGTCAGGTGAGGCAGGTATGTGGGGCAAGAGAGGCATGCTGTTTTTGCCAAAACCTGGCACATTGAGATAGATGGCTGTGTCAACAGGTTCCTACCATGGTGGTAAAACTCGTCCCCCATCTGTCACAAATCAGATCTTTTTTTTGCCCCACACTGTTACACAAAATTCTCGGAAACTGAGTAGAAAGATTGATTAACAGTCTGACCTGGTCTATGCACTACTAGTCTGTTTGGGAAGTGGACAGGTGTCTAGAATGAGGTTTGTCATCAATTGACATTTCACCTTTTTGAAAATGAGAAAAGCACTTATATACTTACATTTTCCCCATAGCACTGCCCTTGTAATCTGTATTCGATATCACAACAGTTTCTGTGGCATTTTTCCCAAGGAGTAAACTAAGTTTCACAGCACCATGCTGTTCTTTTCAATTGGCCTTCACAGAAAACAAGGTTTGAGTGACATTGCTGTTATGAAAAATTTACTGTCACCAGAGAGAAACTTCACAGGTGATGTCACTAGGTTCACTAACTCAGAGTGAGTTGCTGGATGCTCACCTAATAGGCAAAAAATGAGTACGAAAGCTCTATCAGCAGAGCTTTTTTCCCTGCTGTTTTTGTGGGGGGCTTTTTTTTGGGGGGGAAGGGGTACTCATTCAAAATCTTTAATTTGCAAACATCCTGATATTACAAATAAAATGATCTTATATTTTATTTATCTAAGTAAAAATAGTTTTAGTGGTATATAATTCACATCATACCATCTATTGCTAAGTCACATTAAGAACTGCAATCACTATAATGTTAGCTTTTATTGATGGAGTGAATGAGTCTTTAGGAGCTTGATTCCTCTTGAGTATAGTTCACCAATATAATACTGTACTTGAAGCTAAACTGATACTTAAGACTAACAAAAATATAAGCTTGGAAATATTTGAAAATGTAGTTCATGTGGGGAAACCAGAATAAAAACATACCCAATGAAAATATGTAACACCTTAAAATGTAGTCATACATCATTAAATTGAATTCTATCATTGGAAATTCTAATCTTTTTTTCTTATATTTTAAAATGCCAATAAAATTGACATTATAATTTGAAATACAATTTTCATCTTAAGAGTATTAGTTTCAAAATTGTACTGACTTAGCTCTTAAGTCAGATCTATATAATTCTGTGCAAAGTATCATCTTTCTGAGCCTCAGAAATTGAACTAAAAATTGTACTAATTGAACTAAATTGAACTAAAAATTGTACTAATTGAACTAAATTGAACTAAAAATTGTACTAATTGAACTAAAAAAAAACTAAAAAAAAATTCATAGGGATAAATTTTCCTCAAGCGGTTGCTATTTTGTAGGTACTTCAAATTGTTATTGTTTTAATTATTGTTTTTTAATGAAAGCTTAGTCTTCTTATTTTAAAACAATATATTGTTAAAGCTTGCATAATTTTCTTTCTTAACAAATTGATCAACTTCTTTTTTTAAGTTTCTTTTAAAAACTTTTCCAATATTTTTCTCTTCTATCAACAGATATACTTCTAAGTTTAGAGAAAAGCTGCATTTAAAGCAAAGTAACCCCACAATAAAAAAATATGTGGTATGAATATCACATGCATTTAATTGAAATATCTCATGAATTTATAAAGATCCTGGAATTTAAATAACATAATCATAATTGTTTTATGAATGGGTGAACTTTTAGGAGCTTGACTCTTCCCAAGTACAGCTAAAACTTCCTTGAACATGTTAAATATTCTGTTGCTTTGTTCTCATGTCTACCTTAATGTTGGGCTAATTATTTGCATCTGAATCACCATGCACAAATTGATAGACAATATGTGCTTTTAAATAAAAGTTGCTACAGAATTTGCATCTACTAAGTTGTTTGAATCAACTGAATTTGAGTTTATGACTTTTTATAGTGAAAAAATGTTAGTGTATACTTAGTGTTTTTTTCTTCTACATACTGTAGTGAACTGTCACAGGATTTTCATTGATTGATTTTCTGTACTAGATTTCCAGTTATTTCCTCTCTCTTTGAGACCTGTTGAGCATCATGCACCACACAGAGATGTACTCACCAGGGATAGAGTCCACATCTCCTACATGAAAGGCGAGGATTTTATACACAACCAGCATTGATCTAAGTTTTTTTTTTATAAAAAGATGCTGGATTATAATCTCATGGAAAATATATACATTAAATATTCAATGAGCACCTATCGTGTGAAATTAAAAAGTTTCTAGGTTGCTTAAATTGTCTACACTCAGCTGCTAGACTGGAAGTTAATGGTTCATCTACCCCATTTGCTGGCATGCTTTATAACCTGGATTCACCATGAATTGTAACCAATTCTATGGCAACTAACCACAAAGAAAAATTCATTTAAAAATAAATCATGGCCTATATTTGACTATATTTGTTATCTTGATACTAGAAGAATATTTTCTCGACAGTGAATGCCATTGAATGTCACATTTTGGTCCAGTCAAAATAACTACACTTGATTATCTATCCAGTAACCCCAGACCAATCTCTTTTGCAATTGAACTGATCTTGTTCATCTATCCATCCATTCTACTAGTCAGTAGTCTTCAGGAGAGAAAGGGTTCTTTCTTTCATTATAAGAATTGATTCATAATTAGTTTAGTCCACTTATGAATTTCCATATTCTTGAGGTTTAAGGAAGGTAGAGCATGCAATTTGGACCAATGAAACATGAAGATAAGTCGTGCTTACTGTGTTAGTCTGGATAGACAAGAGGGACAAATTCATGGAGATACTCATATGGATATAACAGGGTTTTATATAAAGGGTAAATGTACATTAAGAAAGCATCCCAACCCAGCTCATTCCAAGGTTATAAGTGCAATATTAGCCTATATGTCTGATACCCATCTAGAAAATCCTCTTCTGACCCACGAAACACATGAAATGATACCAAATACAGAACGACCACAAGCCAGTGGGTAGAAAGTCTCTGAATCCAATGGTAAGCATACCAGAGCTGGAAGGAGTCTCCACTTGGCTTCTCTACATGCAGGTTTCGGGCTGCATCAGGGTAGGTCCATGTATAAGGTGACCAGTACTGCTTTTTAACAATTTATCTTGCGTTCTGTGGCATTTTAAAATTAAATAAATATGTTACAATAATATTTTGTGTTCTATGAACATTTTTGTTGCTCCATATAGACCAAATTTTTAATCAAGGATGCCCCCCCTCCCCAGTCAATTGTGTCCTGCTTAGAATCTGGTTATGACTTCTGTCAGGAATATATGGAAGGGAGCCAGCCTTGTCAGTTGAGTGTCTCCAAGGTAGTGAGAGAGTGTCTCCTGCTTCCAAGAAGGAAGTACCAGATTTCCCAGAATTCTAAAAGGAAAAGGCCATGTTCACACAGAGGTGTCATCAGCTATCTTCAGATTGACAGGCTAGACTCCACCTCTACACTCTTAATCCTCAAAGTGACACCAGATTAGGTGACTGTCACACTTACCAATGAAAACGCACCGCGTAGCAAATACACTTGTAATTTTTGCTTCAAGATATATAAAGTCATAAAGGAAAGGATGCTCATTGATTTATGTATGATTCAAAATGTATTTGATTCAAAATGTAATGGATAAAAATGTTTTTAATGATATCTTATTATATTTGAAGGAGGGTGGGTGACTTAGTGGTTACACGTTGGGCTTCTGACAGCGAGAAACAGCAGCCACTCAGGAGAATATAAAGCTTTCTTCAACCATAAGAAGCTGCTGTCTTAGACCGTCTTAGGGGTACTTCCACCCTGTCCTATAATGTTGCTATCAGAGTTCATTGACTCTATGGCAGTGAGTTTATGAGATTTGATGAACTCTGGATCTGAGATACTAAGCTGAGTATGGTAACATTTGGAGAAATAGCTGACCAGATTTGGCATCCACAGGTGTAAACTACTATGATTTTTTTTATTTCTCCCACTTTGGGAAGCTTTTATACCTCAAACTAAATGTAAGCTTTTCTTTTCATAAGAAAAGCACATATATATATATAAAATCATTCTCCATTTCTTGGAAGTTATTTGGTGAGAAAATGCATTTTAATAACAAAAGCAATTAATTAGAACTTTCTCAAATAACATTGCCTTTTGATAGCCTGAAATTTAATATATTATTCTCAGTGAAGTGTAACATTCAAGTATTCCTTAAGTGGAATATTAAAATTAAAATGTTAGGTTTCTCAGATAACATCCCTTCTTAGGGGGATTCTCACATAGAAAAAAATTAATAGTGTACTATTGAAACATATTTTGTGAATATTTCACTTAAAAGGTAGTTATTTTTGGTTAATACATTTTAGACCCAAGTCCAGGAAGCAAAAAAAAAGAAAAATCTTCATATTTCAAGAAGAAGAATGCCGATTGTGACAAACAGCAAACTAGAACTAAAGGAAATAGGGTACTTAGAAATACATATCAAGTTCCATGAACTAAGAGAACAAAGGTCTTCAACTGTCTTAGAAAAAAATTATGAGGTTTGGATTTAAATTCAGTCTTGAATTGGAATATCTTACCTCAACTTTGAGTTATTTGGAATGAGCATTGAAAATATGCTTTGAATCAAAGTGATACAATAATTTGAGCCCAAGGATGATGGAAAATCTATTTATATTATCTGAAATATCTTCAATTATCTTAATTTGAACCATTGGCAGGGAGAAAGAAGTAGGTTTACTGAAGTAGAAGCATATATATATATATATATATATATATATATATATATATATACTAGAAAATAAACATAATAAAATAAAATGTAAGAAATAAGATACTATTTATATAATATGTATCAAAAGGAAATAAATTATACTTACAATAATATATGGAATTTTATATTGAATGCACAATAACTAATGAAATCTTCCTAAAAGTCATGATAAAAACTTTCCCCATTTTATCAATAATCTAGCCTCACTTTTCAATTGTACTCTATCCAATATTTTGCTTTTATAGCTATAGCTTGAAAAATGCTGGGTTATTTTACTTTAATGATCTATATCTTGCAGAAATGAAAAACTTCATGCAGGGCAAGCGTTATACTGTAAAGGTTAAATTTTTAAGTCTACTTGGCTGGACCCCAATTCTCTAGTTGGACAGTTAGATAATGATGTAATTGGGCATTTTCAAAAAATGATGATGATTTTTATGTGGCCACCTGATCCTTGGAACTTAAAAGTGATGACTGGTATTACCAGGTTTCTGAAAGTTTATGCTCAGGAACAAGATTTTATAGTGACTAAATGGTAGAATCTTGTCTTAAATCCAAATCTGAGCCCAAAGCTTTATTTGCACCTTTACATATGCATTTTGCTTTAATTGGTGTTGACCTGACATCTAATATATACACCAGGGGATAAATTTCTACTCTTCCTCTCTGATCAGTTATTTTCTGAATGGTTGTGGTCCATAAAGTTTTCACAGATTGATTTTTAGACATAGATAGCCAGGTCTTTCTTCTGAGTCTGCTTTAGACTACAAACTCTGCTGAAATCCATTTAACATGAGAAGTGTGTATTTTTCTTAATAAACGAAAAATAAAAATAATAAGGAAGCAAACATTGCAGTCTACACTTGAGTATATAAAAAGTAATGTTGAATCTGCTTCACTAAGTGCTGGTCACATGGCTACAGAGCATACAATCCACGTTCATCCTCTCCAGGCATCCTACTTGTCCATTTGCTTCATAAGCTATTTTTCACTTGCTTGTTTTCATCTATAAATATGGAAGCAGGTGATTTGATTTCAAACAGTCCCACTGCCATGGAGTTGATGTCAACTCACAGCAACTTTTAAATACTGATACGAGCAGGAGCCTCATCTTTTTCCCAGGGAGTGCTGGTGGGTCTGAATCTCCATCCATGTGGTTAGCTGTCCAGAGCCTCTCCCACAGCAGCTGGTAGGTATATTTAAGCATGAAAAGATGACGTTGGGATAGATTATTAAGATATTCAGTCCAGAGGTATGTGTTTTTTAAATTATGTTTTAGCCTCAATACATTGTAATATTATTAAATATTCTACATGTTTTTTTGTTTATTATTATTTTCCTTTTAAACTAATTTCTTTTGTTTTTCATTGCCAATCAGTCATTTCTAAATCATGGCCATGCCAAGGGTGCAGAGTAAAACTCTGCCGGAAGGTTTTCATAGCCGTGGCCTTTTGTAAACTGAACAACACCAAGCCTTATCTTTCTTCTGAAGCAACTCTTGATGTGTTTATACCAATGCACTTTTAAGCAGTAATCTCAGTTCTTTTATTGTTTGTTTGTTTCTGTTTTTTTGGGGGGACATCACTGCCCTTTGGTGGTGGGAGTAGGAGGCCCAGCCTTTGCTCCTGTGGAGCCGCTGCTGAAATTAAACCTCCATCCCAGAGGGCTGCAGTCGCGCACACAACCACTACGCCACCGGGCTCAGCCCACACCACCAGGGCTCTGCCCATAAGCTCAGTTTTTAACCATTTGTTCAACCCACAAATTAATAACAAATGAACGCACAGGAGTTATAAAAGCAGCCTCTTAGAGTGACCTCGGGTATGCCAGAGAACTCTGTTCCATGAGGATTTGGGGGGGGGGGCTGGATTTTCAGAAGTAAATTGCTAGGTCTTTCTTCTGAGGTGCCTCTGTATGGATCTGTACCTCCAGCCTCTTGTTTAGCAGCCACTTTTGTGAAGCATGCGCACCACCCAACGATTCATGATAATTATGGGACATTACAAAAGTATGATTTTGAAATGAAATGGGAACACTTACAAATCTAACTGTTGAACTATTTCAGTGGCTTTGTTGACTGCTCATTTTCTGACATAGTAATAATTCCACAGTGAATTCTGCATAATTAATGGCATTTCAAACAAACCTTTTGGGTTTGGGAGACAAAAAGTAGTCATTGTCGTCATTGTCATGGAGTAGATGTCAACACAATAGTGACTCTGTAGGACATGGTAGACCTGCCTTCCAGGATTTCCAAGGCCAGGGATATTTATGCAAGCAGATTGCCAGATAGTTCTGCAGAATACTGATGCATTCAGACTGCCAAACTTGATTAGCAACCAAACACTAAATAAAGCACGTTGCCATCAGAGTTCCTGCCGAGTTTTGGAAATGGAATATTAACACATGGAAACTCCAGAATATAAATGTTTAGATGTTTGGAAAGGAAACTCATTGCAGTGGGTACTTTATTTACAATGCTGTATTTCCCAAAGGAGTCCTGGTAGTGTAGCTGCTTACAGTATGGGTTAACTGTCTACTCCCATAAAGAATTATAGCTGAAACCCAAGGGTCACGTCTCCCCTGTCCTATAAGCTTAACAACAGTTGGAATCAACTAGATAGTAATGAATTTCATTTGGTTTGAGGATCTTACTTTCATTATTTTCAATAATTATATAAAGTTTCCTTTTTTCTTTCTTTTTCTTTTTCTCCGTCTAATTGGAACATCCTAGAAATCTCTGTGTGAGTAGATTGTGGACATTTTTAAAGAAGGAATTGCTTTTAGAATGTTTTCTCTTAGATGTCTTTGAGTTTATAAAAGTTATAAATTATAGTTTAAAAATATAGTCCATGCATTATATTTCAAATATAGCTGTTTTTCTCAAATAGTAAAGACTCAGGACTTATTTACATGTTGGGATTTCCTTATGGCAAACATGTAGACAGACATTGTTACTAAAGTGGTGTATTTTATGTAATTTTAACTTCCTGTTATTGCTTTTTTTAAAGGGCCAATGTTGATTTTCAAGAGATTGAAAATAGACTGGCTCTGAAATATAAAGCATTTAGAAGGGTGTGCATTGCCATTGATTTATGAATATTTCTATGTTTGACCTTACCAGAGGCCCTGGAATAAGGCAGCTTAGGGTTAACTGTGTGCTGGCGGTTGCTGTGGTTACCTTTCCCATCATAAGGTTTCCTTAACAGATAAGGAAATATTGTCTTTAGAATATAGCATAGGTCTAAAAAGATTAAGTTATAGATTTAAACACATGCATATATGTTGGAGACATGTTATTTATAAGCATACTTTTCAAATCTTCAAAGTCATGGAACAGGATAAAATATGTATTCCTACAGAGCTTCCTTAATCACCTATTTGTTTTATGTCTCTCAAAAATTCTCGAGGAAGTCATGTTTGATTTAACACTCTGAGAAGGCACCATCAATTTGAATCTGTGAAAATGAAATAGCTTACAGATTTCTATTAGATTTCCATGAACTCTCCTGGCTCATCTTGGGTATCATGCGAATACATGTGATAAGTAAGAGATGATTGAGTTTGACCAATCCATCAGCCTTTCGAGATGGCTTAAAAAATATTCAGTCTAACAGTTGATGCTTCTACTCCAACCAAATAATAAGTCCCATTTAACTTAAGGAAAGCTACAGCTCTGAAATGTGTGAGATTTTAAAGTATGACAAGCTTATTTTCTGTCCACTGTCCCTGTCCAAAACAAAACAAAGCCACTGCCTTGGAGCACATTTTGACCCCTAGTGACCCTCTCTAGGGTTTCTGAGGCTATACGTCTCTATAGGAGCAGGATGCCTCATTATTCTCTGAAGTATTGGCTCATCAATAACTCACTTCCATATAATCTAGCCTGCCCCTTGTGAGCATACAGGACAGGTTAGAACTGCCCCTGTGAGTTTCTGAGGCGATAAGTCTTTATGGGAATTGGAAGCCTCATCCGTTCCTCACAGAGTGATTGGTAATTTTGAACAGCTGACTTTGAAGTTAGTAGCTCAACCCACTATGTCAGAGATAGCCAAAATATCTGCTGAGACAAGTCTGTGCATTAAAAGGAAAATAATAATAATGTTTTGTTTTAAGTTTCCACTGCAGTTTCTACTGCAGTGCACTCCCATTTCTGATGCTTGATACAAATTGGATGCAAATTAGTGAACTGCCTGTAAGCATAACTTGAGCAGCGACTAAGATTGATTGTCTGTTTCCCTGTTAGGTGCCCCTGAGAGGGTTCTGCTTGCCTAAGAGAACCCTAACAAGGGATAGAAAGAGATTGTTTATAATGTGTCTGCTGCATTGTTTACATGCAAAACGACAGGCCATAAAAGGCGCATGTGCCAATGCTCATATGTATGCTGTTCACTATGCCTGTGTACTCGCAAGGTTAGTGTGAGTGTTGACTGATTTGGCAGAAGTAAGGAATTTAGAAAAGTAAGTGATTGAACAAATATATTTATTTTCCATATGTACATACTTTCCAGTTAAGAGTTCATTTACTTTTGTTTAAATATTTTAAAATATCCATGTAAGGGCTTGAGTTGTATGGATTTGAGATTTACGTATTTTTTTTTAATGGACATACAGGGTCACTATTAAAAAAATAGTTTCTTATTAAATGCCAGAGTAATCCAAAAGAGTTGGAGATTAAAGATGTCCCAAATGTACAACTCTTCCATGATACTATTCTGCTCCTTCCCCACCCACCTACCCACCGATCACCCTTGAGTGTATTCCCTCGTGGCCCTGAGCTGTGAAATCCACTGCTCTGTCCTACACAAACCCATGACATTTTGAGGAAATTTCTCACGTGGTGCTGATGGGGCTGTTCAGTTCTAGCTCAGAAAGTCATACAGAGGGGAGCCCAATACAGGCTCCCGAGCCAGAAATCAAAAATGGTCCAAAGTCACACAGCAATTCTTGTTGCTGCCAAACATCAACTGGAAAACGGGGTGATCGATTTCCTCATGAGCTGATTTATGCTAGAAGCAGCACGTCAGTCCCACAAAGAATGGAGGCAGATTGGACTCATTTGCAGCCAGTGAGTCTGCACATATATGTATATGTGTGTTTGTACATATAGGTAAGTTTTTCAAAACACAAAGAAAGATTGGCACACTGTTTATGTATCTTAATATGCATGAACGACAGAAAGGCCTGTGAGAATGGCAGCTTGCTTTCCTGGGTCTCCCCAGTTTTTTGCTTTTAATAGGATTATGCTACTACCACCAGTTTCATGAAAAACCTTTTGAACCAAGAGAAAAACCTTCTCTGACCCAAGCACTATTCTACATAGGCTGTGCCTTTTGCAAGTCTTATTGGATTTAACACAGATTTTGTGTGATATTGTGCTTATTTTGTTAAATTTATTTTTGTAATTAAGAATAAAAATGGACCCCTATAATATTGAAATGGATTTTTATTTTGCATCTTGAGTATAAGATTTGTTTCACTTTGTAGCAAGGTACATAAAATCTTTTCTAAAAATCAACATTTGTGGTCAGGCCAATTGTGACTGGAGAGGACTCCCCCACATGTCAGAAGAGAACTGGGCTCAGTAGGGTTTTCAGTCGGTCATCAAATGGAAGTTGACCACCAGGCCCTTCTTTTGAGGCACTTGTAGGTGGACTTGAACCTCCAATGTTTGACTTAGCATCTGAGTCTGCAAACGACTTGCTGTACTCAAACTGCTCTTGACCCCAGCCATGCAAAATGTCTTGCTTTTTCTTACACATATTATGTAATTGTGTTTGTTTTTGTTGTTTTTTAGTTGTTATGGGATTGGTTCTAATCCAGTAATCCTAATGAAACTTCCCCATCCCCATAGCTGTATAGCATACACTTGTTTTTTCTGACTAGGCCTCCTTTTGGTGGGACACAAATCAATGCTCCAAAAATGATGACTGTTTAGCCAAGCAGGTGCTCTCCTTTAAACCTCGGGCTTAGAAGAGTGATACCCTTCCACATGAGAGAGGCAGGGCATCCCGGTACCGCCACAAAGCATTTTGCGTGCCTCCTGCTCACTGTCCTTATATTGAGTTTTATTTTCTGGTATGTTGGCAACTTTTCTTGAATTTTGGCAGTTAAAAATCAAGAGTCATTCCGCGGGAGATAGATGGGGCTTTCTACTTCTGTGGAGAGTTATAGTCTAAAGGCAGGAAAGCAAAACAAAACAAAACATTGTTTTTTGTTGTCTACTAGTTGGTTTGTTGCTGTTGTTGGGGTATTTGGTTTTCTGGGGCTTTAAATTTGTTATAGTACCACCAATGTAAACCAGAGTTGTATATATTTCAGGAACAAGGAGATGGATTCTGGGCCACACTGGACTCTAGTCCCAATCTAATAACAGTCAGTCTTGATAACGTGGCCCTGCTTAATATTTACCTGCATGAAATGATCACTGAAGATAGGGATACAAATCAAAGTAGGGGAGGAAAATAGATGGTGCCAGGCTATCAAGTGAAATAGTGTCTGTGGTCTCAAAAGCTTTTTTTTTTTCAAATAAGCAGCCATCTAAGTGAGGAGTCAACTAAGTCCTTATAGAAGAAGCATGCCAGCTTATGTGATCCAAAGAAAACAAAAATAAATTCCAAATATGACAAAGGGAAAAGTATCAGAGTCTGAATTGTGAACATGCAAATTGTAGAAGGTTGTGGAGGACATTGGGGACTCAAATACATTTGCAGAGTATCTGGTCCGATTAAGTCATTGGCAAGATCCCCACTGGTCATAGGCAAGAGTCCTGAACAAGGAATCACTGTATTCAAGCTAATACTGGATCGAACTTGATACTTAGTCAGTTGATCTCTTTCTTGACCCAACCTGAATGGTCTCGAGGTGCAAGTATTTTTTTGCTACTTTCATTACAAAAAAGTCTTCCTTTTAAATATTCACAGTGGTCTTTTCTTTTTCACTATTGTATTTTTATCTTTGTATTATTATTTTATATTGACCACTTTATTTTGTTTCTGTGTTTTAAAAGTTTCTGTTGAGTTTTCCAGCTTGTGGAACACAGAAGAAGGAGAAATTGATGTAAGAGTTTATACGGGAGGTGGGGTTGGGGCTGGGGTGGGAGATAGGGTGGGTCAGTGTGAGGAGCAAACAATGTATGTGGGGGGAGTTGGGAGCACAACAACTGATGGTGATTACACAACTCATTTTATTATGTCTTGTACCAAGTACTCTCCCTTTACTCTTCTGTTGTCCATCCTCCAGGGAGGGGGTTATATATAGATCATGGTGATTGGTTCCCCCTTTCTCCCCCCACCATTGCCTTCCCTTCCTTATATTGTTACTCTTATTATTGGTTCTGAGGGGTTTACCTGTCCTGGATTCCTTCTGTTTTCAGCCCTTATCTACATCCTTGTACATGCTATGGTCTAGCTAGACTGGTAATTTAGAATTGCAGTCATATTAGTGGAGGTGGGGTGGGGGAGACACAGGAGAAGGGAAGGTGAGGGAAAGGTAGAGGGGTGTCAACAAACCTAGGGAGAAGGAAACAACAAGTGTTCTAAAATCACGGGTGAGGTGGGCATAGGATGCCTTTTGAGGAAGTACTGAAGCTTGAATGAAAGCCAAAAATGATAATGGGACAAGAGGAAAGTAAAAGTAATTTGACATGTACATATGTAAATATGTTTTTATATAATGATAGAGGAATAGATCAATGTGTATATATTTATATGTTTAGTATTATGCTATCAGACAGACATTGGGCCTCTACTCAAGTATTCCCTCAATGTAAGAACACTTTGTTCTAATAACCTGGCATTCTGTGATGCTTACCTTCCTGACACGATTGCTGAAGACAAAATGGGTGCAAAAGTCAAAGCAGTGAAGAAAGTTGATGGTACCAGGCTATCAAAAATATAGCATGTGGGGCCTTAACGAGTTAAATATAAACCAGGGAACATCTAGCTAAGAAGCAACAAAGTCCACATAGAAGAAGCAAACCAGCCTGTGTTATCTTGAGGTTTCGATAAGATCAGGTATCAGACTTCAAAGACCCAGAACAAGAATTCATATGCATGTCATTGAGGAAGAGCACAGAGGGGAGACCCAAAGTCCATCTGTAGACAGTAGGATATCCCCTTACAGAAGGGTCCCAAGGAAGAGACGAGCCAGTCAGAGTGCAGTATAACACTGACTAAGTAGACAATTTTCCTCTAGCTCTTTAATGCTTCCTCTACCCTACTATCATGACCCCAATTCTACCTCAGAAACCTGGCTAGACTGGAGCATGTACACTGGTTTCTAGGTTTTAGTAGCCCATCCCTCGCCAGCCTCACTACCCATATAAGTGAGCCCAAGAGTGCCCCCTAAAGCAGAAACTATCCTGTCTAGCCTCTGCCAAAAACAATACTGCATCCCTGTCCATCAACTGCTACAGCCAGAGTCCTGCCTCCTCCATACCACTTCACATACAATTATCTCTCTCACAAAGATACTTGGTCACTTTTTAAATCTCTTTACCTATGTATAGAAATCCTCTTCCCTGATTGGGGGTTGAGTCCACACACCCATCCTGACTACACTATCCTTTGATTTGTCTAATTTAAATTCCATTTTCTCTATGTCCCTTGATCTGTCATTTGGAGATTTGTCAATTCATGGCACAAATAATAACTTCATGTGAGGGAATGACTTTAAGAGACAACGGTAATATATCTAAAGGTAGAGAAATGAACTCATACACCATGACTCTGTTACCAGCCAACAATAGACAGTTTGTAAGCAGAGCAAAGCTCTAAGGTATAGAAAAGGCGTTACCAAATTTCTGGCTGGTCAGTCATATGTGGTTCTTTCTGTTTGTACATGTGACTTTGAAGTAAAATTGAAAATGGAATAAAACTTTCATAGCTTCATTTTGGAAAAAAATATTAAATTATATTATTCAGATATTGGAGATTACATTTGTTCATGAAAATATATTTATGGCACTAGAATAATTTATAAATTATTGTAAAGAGCAGGATTGACTCTTTCATTTCGTAAGTTTGCTGAATCTGCTCTAGGATAATCAACCATTTTCAATGAAAAGGACAAAACTTCCCAGGAAATGTTCAGAAGGGTTAGCAAAGAAGGAGGACACAGGGAAGACATAGGCTAAGTGATGACACGTCCCTTAGGGATGTTACATCACAGGGAAGACGTGGGCCAAGTGATTGCAATCAATGAAATGGAACAAAACGTGTAGGAATGGCTGTATGGAAAACTGTTCTGCTCTGTAAACCTTCACCCCACTCACAAAGTTTTAGAAAAGCCTAGAAGTTAATTGCTGGCATATGAAAAGTCATTATTAGTACCCTCCCAAACTAGCACAGTGTTGTTATGTGAATGAAAATGAACAGAATTATTACTGCTTTCTAAAGGTGATTATGTATAAACAAAAAGTCAAATGATCAATCTTTATGTAAGCAAAGGTAGCTGTTAAGAGTGCAATTAAACCTGAACACGGAGATGGAAGTGCATTAGTAATAATGCACTTAACGTGTTTTCAATGTTTCTGTTCTTATAGAAACCCATCATCGTGCAATCAGCATTTTTAAACATTTCTTTTAAGGTGTATATTATAAAATCATGGGGAATTTATGTTACTTCAGTGCTTTTCATGTTCTGAACTTTCAGGAAAATTGGACATAGTTTAAAACCCATTGTAAGATCAGTGAACATGTTTCATTGATTTTAAGAAAATATGTTGGGCGTTAGTATTCATGTAGATAGGAATTCCAATTAAAGGATATTTCAAGAAGATGACACACTTTTAAGATCATAGATATTATTAGAACCTGTCTGTAGTCTATGTGAAATTAAAGTTTGGTTCTGAATCAGTTTTCCATATTTTAAATGATTTCATTTATAATACAGTATCATGACCTAAACTAATCTGAACAACCCATTCATAATACAAGAATTTATAAGTTATATTTGTGACTTCCTTTTTCTCCATTGGATTCAACAAAGTTTCGGAGGACTTATAACATGTGCAATAGTCAATAGAAGGGATTAATAGGGAGATAATGGAATGGAGCATAGACCTCAGCTCCAATGCCATCATTCATTTATTCATTAATTCAAATATTTATTGAGTACCCAGTACACCAAAGGCACGAATTACTGTAGTGTAGCACTGGAGAAATAAACAGCAAAGCATGATCCACATACTGCTTCTATCTAAATTCACGGAATGTATTGTCAATGGGGAAGACATACCTCAGACAAAAGTGCCCTTGTGTATTTCCTATGTGAAGCACTCTGAATGAGTAAGAGCATATAAAAAGAGTATATCATAGTACATCATATAGTCTCTGGAGTTAGGGTGGACATCCATTAGAAAAGAACTCTGAAGATGTGATTTTTTAAAATATATTAATCCTTTATTCCTAGTTTGAACTTGCTGTTCTAACTTTCTATTGCCATCTGAGTGATAAAGGAGTAGACGTTCACAGAGCATGCTGATTTTTGTAGGCAACAAAAGATGCATGACAGCTAACTCAGTGAGGTGGAGTGAAGCCCATGCTGTAGAAGTAAATAACTTTAATAGAAGGAAACAAACATCCGTGTGATCACACTAAAGAAAGAAACAAAATGCATTCTAGCAGAGGTGAATAATTACACATGCATATCATGCATGGTCCTGAAGACCATACCACATCATCCTTAAGGTCAATAGGGAGCTCTTAAAAATTCTGGAAGAAGTCATGTTTGATTTCATGCTCTGAGAGGGCACCATTACTTTGAATCTGTGAAAATGAAATAGCTAACAGATTTCTATTAGATCTCCACAAATTCTCCAGGCTCCTCTTGGGATATCACGTGACCACACGTGAAAAGTACAGCGTGATGGAGTATATTGTAAGGGGGTGACTTTGATCACACTGTGCACACTGTGTGTGAAATAGTTTTTTCTAGGTATGATGTTGAGATTGTATTGAAGGGGCAGAAGCAGGGGCATAGTGGGGGGTCTCACTCACAGGCTTTTCTATCAATTCAAGGAGAGAGGATGATGGCTTGGAATATGGATTTAGGCTAAGAAGGTGGGGAGTTGTGTGTCTTACTTTGTTTTCTGTCCTCTGGAAGTGAAAGAATATAGGAGATCATTTTGACGGTAAAATTCTTATGTTCAGAATGGAGACATTTCATCAAGAAAGGAAATGACTTTCTAAATTGAATCCCCACTTGTATTGCTTTTCCATAGCATGTCTTTTGTTTAGAAAATGCATCTTCATTCATAACTAAGTATTTCCTTATGTGTTTCTCTAAGATCTGAGAGTTTTACCAAATGAAAGCCAAGGAAGGCAAACTGTCTTCTAACTAAATTACTTTTAACTAAATTACCTCCTTGACTTCTCAAAGAGATTTCTCAATTGTGACTTTATTGACATGCAGACACAATCTAGCTTTAAGTGCAATCAATTTCCGAGAATCATTTTGGTGTGCTTTCATTTAATAAAGCTTAAAGTAAATACTGTAAACCTTTATGGCAGTGGCTGGAGCTTTTGAACTGCTGACTTTGTTGTTAGCAGCCGCAGCATGTATTCCACTTCAGTCACAAGGGCTGGGAAACCGACAGAGGCGGGTCTATTCTGTGCTGTAGGGTCACTCTGAGTGGGAGAGCATTCAATGGCAGTGAGTTTAGTTTGAAGGTAACTACTAAAGCCCAACTTTTAAAAAGCAGTTTCAGCAAAACAGTGTCTCTTACTTGTGGTCTATAGAACATGACTTGTTTTTTGTATAAATACCATTTTGCATACTTTAATAGACTAAATAAACAAAAAGAAACCTCAAAGGTACACAACATCCAATCCCATTCCCAAAGAAGGAGGGGCCAGGGCTAGCGTGAGGGCCTTATATCCTGTTCTACACACATGAATGGGGAGGGAGTGGTCAGGGAACCACTAGTAAACCGTAGTTGCCAAGCCCAGGTGGGCTAGGGTTACTCGAGTCATGGGGATACTATAGAAAGGGCACAAGGTTTGAGAGTACAATGTCCTAATCTACTTCTTCCATGCGAGATACCTCTTTGTCATCCTCGAGTAGAGGAATCATTAGAAATAGCAGTGCTGGCTCCTCAGCTGTCACCTGATCTTCATCAGTACCTAAGCCAAGCTGGATCATGTGGTAGATGGGGTTAGAGTGGGTCTGAGGATCTTCAAGGAGAAGCTAGAGGAGAGCAGGGCAGTTTCAAACAGCAGCATGACCAGGTCCTTGACAGATTTGTCAATCTTATCAACCTCAGTGTCAGCCTTATGGCGCAGCATCTCCACAATGGAGAGGTCGGAGTTGATCTCCAGGTGCTTTTTGGCCATCATGTAATCCATTGTGGAGTTGTCCCAAAGAACTTTCAAGATCTGCTCCATAGTGGCTTTCCACCATATATACTAGTCACAATGCATCAGGGTGAAGACACAAGTCTTTTGGAGATTGTCACCTTCTCAACCTTCTTATCAATTTTTTTTTCATGAACTTGCGCAAGTTCTCAAACTTGGTCTTGCTCGCCTCCATTTTCTTTTTCTCTTCTTCATCCTCTGAAAACTCCAGCCCCTTTTTAGTCAGAGAGACCAAACTCTTCCCATGAAACTCCTTGAGCTGTTACATGCAGTACTTGTCTATCAGCTTGGTAATGTATTCCAACTCAAAGCTTTCTATCTGTACATGGTCCACAAAAGCAGAATTGACCACCTGCTCGTTACTCTGAAATAATAGATCAACTTCTGGGTCTCCTTCATGCAGGAAACATTGTGAGAGGGAAGTCATCTCGTGTCCAGACTGGGAGGTGTGATAGCAGAGCAACTCTGAAAGGCATGGCCAGTTGGTGGGATCCTTGTGGATGCCAAGCTTCAGGTTTTTGGAGAAGGCTTCATGAAATTTCTTATAGTTTTCCTTGTCTCTGCCAACTCAGAGAAGAGCTCAAGGCACTTCTTGGCTAGGCTATCGAGGATGAACTTCAAGATCTTGCTCCTTTAGGGAGATGTTTAGGGGTAGGTTCTCAGAGTTGACCACATCATGGATAAAGTTGTGATACTCTGAGATTAACTTGTCACAGCTGTCCATGATGAACACTCAGCAGACATAAGCCATGTTGATCTTTTCCTTCTTGTTCTCAAAGGGGTCAATGGGAAACGGGCAAGGGATAAACAACAATGTCCTGAATTCCAACTGACCTTCTACAGAACAGTGCTTGACTGTCAAATGGTCTTCCGAGTCATTAGTAATACTCTTGTAGAATTTTCCATACTCCTTCTGGGTGATAGCATCAGGACTTCTGGTCCAAATGGACTTGGTCTTGTGTAGTTTTTCCTTGTCAGTGTACTTCACCTTAATCTTCTTGGTTTTCTTCTTCTTGTCCTTACCTCTAACCTCCTCCTTGTCCGAGCCCACATCTTCATTCTTGGGCTTCTCCTCATCATCCTTTTCTTCTTCTTTCTCACCTTCCTCTTCCTCAGTTTCATCATCACTGATTTCCTTCTCCTGCTCCTCTTCCAGATAGAGGGTGATGATGGGCTAGCCAATGAACTGTGAGTACTTCTTCACTACTTCTTTGACTCGCCTCTCTTCTAGGTACTGTCTGGTCTTTTTGCAGGTGCAGAATCACTTTATTTCCCCAACCAATGGGCTCAATATGGTCAGCACAGATAGTGAAGGAGCCCCCAGCAGAAAACTCCCAGGCATACTGCTCATCATCATTGTGTTTTGTGATCACAACCACTTTCTCTGCCACCGAATAGGCAGAATAAAAGCCAACACCAAATTGCCCAATCATGGAGATGTCTGCATCAGACTGTAGAGCCTCGATGAATGCTGTGATACCAGACTTGGCAATGGTTCCCAGGTTATTGATGAGATCAGCTTTAGTCATGCCAATGCCTATATCCACTAGAGTCGGGATGTGCTCCTGGGGATTAGGGATGATATCGACCTTCAGCTCTTTATTACTATCCAGCTTGGAAGACTCTGTCAGGCTTTCAAGCAAATCCTGTCCAAGGCATCAGGTGCATTAGAGGTCAACTCCCGAAGGAAAATTTCCTTGATAGACTAGAAGGTATTGAAGGTGACTGACATAATCTGGGCAATCTCTGCCTGAAAGACAAAAGTTTCCACTTCCTCCTCTCAATGGTGTGCTTCCTCAGGCATCTCCAAGAGCATTGGGTACCAAAGAGTAGTGAGTCAGAGGGAAACATGGTTTTAAGAGATATAAATGTTTGTTCTATGGCCAAGCAAGTGGATGACCATCTCAGACAACATCTTTTAGGATTTATTCACTCAAAAGAACTAACTTCAGCTTTTAAAAAAATAGTTGCATTGTTAGATATACATCATGACAATCAGTTCTAGTACATCCCCACCATTCATTCTAGTACAGACACATTCATTCTTTGTCGCCCAGATCCCCTTGCACGCACACACACACACACACACATCTCTGGAAAACCACTGCGTCAGTTACTATCTCTGTGCATACATTCCTTTTGTGTTTCATAAACTGGGGAACATAACAGAAACAATAAAAAACAGAAAAAAATTAATAAAATAAAGAGGAAGAAAGAAAACCCCTCTGGCACTATTAAAATAAACCAGAAAGAAATTTTCTGTTGTGGTAAAATTGAGAAATATTTAAACTTAGAGCAAATTCAGGTTGGGTCAAGAGGGAGGTCAACAGACCAGGTACCATATTACACCTTTATTTCATCCACCATAATCAAGTTTAAGATAACCTCTGTCTGATGGTAAAGCTATCTGTGCCACTGACTGTGGCCAGAGCAGAACTGCCGGTGGCTTAATCCAGCTAGGTACAGTGCAGGTAGATTTAGGGCTCCTACTGCCCTCTGTGGCCTTTTACAAATTGGGTGATGGCAATTCAAGCTCTGATACATTTCAGTTCATCATATGTGAATTTTGTTATTGTCATTTTTGGATAACATAGGCTGGTGTGCTACTACTGTATGGACTTAGTTGGCACCTCACTTAGATGACTATTCTTTTTAATACAAGCCTTTATGGCACCAGATATCATTGTGATTGATAACTGGGTACCATCTGCTTTCTTCATCATATTTTGCTGTCACACCCTTGTCTTCAGGAAACACTTCATGAAGCTATAAACTCTGCCCTTGTCTATCATGTGCCAAAACACTTGCCAGGTAGTAAGCATAAAAGATAAGAGATAGTTTGCCTTCTTTGAGATTCATTCAGTTAAGCCATTGGATCTTAGTCAAGCACATGTGGAATCCATAGTTATGAATGAAGACAAATCTTCTAAACAAGAGATGTGCTGAAGGAAACACTGATAATGGGGATTCCATTTAGATTTGGGATCACAAAAAGTGCCCCTGTAGAAAAGCTATCTGGAATGTAGAAGAGAAGCCAGAAAATGAGCACGAGAAAAGCGGGAAGGAAACCACTGTCACTGAAGTCAAGGATTTGTTTAGTTTCCATGGCAGAGATGTTCTTACTTGCTTACTTGTTCTTACTTACATTGCAATAAAGAATCCAGTATCCTGAGCTCAGTTCCTAAACTGTGTAGCCCCTTGTCGTGCGGGGTCACACTTGGCTCTCCAGGGTCACTTGGCCTTGACCTTTTAGAATAGCTCGCCAGAAATCACTACTGGACCCTGCCCCATGTTTAACATCGGTTGTGGATCAGACCATTGTGATCCGTAGGATATGGGTAAGCTGGATTGTTTGTTTGTTTGTTTGTTTGTTTGTTTGTTTTCGCAGTAGATCGCAAGGCCTTTCTCCCTAGTCTGAAAGCTCCACAAAACAGTTCAATACTGTCGCAAAAAGCATGCCTCCAATGACAGACTTCCTTTAACATGCATGGTCAAGGGATCTAGTCCAGATCTCTTGCAAGGAGCAGAAGAATTATACCACAGAATAGCCACGTAGTGGGGAGAAGGAACAATATCCAGTTCTAGAAACAACATGCACAGTTTTTCTCCACCTTGCTCACGCCCTACAATGATCAGCATAAAGTAAACCAGTGACACAATCTCCTACTTCGCTGGAAATTCCTAGTGACCGTCGAGGATCGAGGAGTTGGATGGGCCTAGTGATGTTCTGTGGTGCTAAGTCTCTATGAGAGCAAAATGCCCCAGAGCGGCTGATAGGGGTGAAATGCTGAACTTACAGTTAGCAGCCCCATGTGTAATCTACTCCTTGGCAGTAAATTTGGTTTGAGTCACTGGTAGCTGGAGGCAAGGTGACTGCAAATTCAATTTTCACAAGATTTTATTTCTCTGACTAGGAAGAAGACAGTAGAGAGGGTAGAAATGGGTATTGTTGTTAAGTACCATTAAGTCAATTGTCCAAGTATAGCAGCTCCATGTATCACAGTTGAACTGTCCTATAGGGGCTCCTAGCTTGTAATCTTTATGGAAATAGGTCTCCAGGCCTTACTCTCTTGATGCCAGGTTGGAGTCAAACTGCCACCTTTCAGATAGCAGCCTAGACCTTACCTAATGAGCTACTAGCACTCCTTTAAACAAATAAACAAACGTGTGGTCTACTGAAGTCCAACTCAGGAAATCTTATAGGTCAGAGTGCAACTGCCCCAGAGAATTTCCAAGGTTGTATGGAACTTTGCCCAATCAGATTGCTAGTTTTGTGTCCTACAGAGCAGCTGGTGGGTTCAAAGTGCTGTACTTTAGGATCATAGTTGAGTGCTTAGCTATGGTGCCATCAGGATGCCATCTTTAAAATGTAGCCATTTATAAATCATCACAAGGCTGTTGATGTCTCCATGTTTATGCAGAAAAATTCCATTCCCTAAAGATCCTATTTCCTCTAGATGACTGAAAAATCAATTTCCTATAACGAGCATGTTTTACAAGCTAGTGGTCATCATCTATGGTTAAAGGTTACATAGATAAATATTAAATAAGAACATGGAATTCATAAGTTGACTATTTCAAGGGATTTTATAGTTAAATGCTTAACTATATCTGGGAACTTCATACCTATATTGTTGGATATATTAGAAAACTTTTGAACCTTCTCATTAAAAACAGGACATAGGGAGCATTTGTGGATTGAAACTTGAATTGTACCCTATCTTTTTTGTTCCCTGAACTTCATTTGAGGGAGGGCAAAAGCTTGTCCTTTTGTAGGGGCAGAATGTAAAGACATAAATGCTCCCTAGGTTCTACTTGTTCATTTTTTGAGAAGAAAAATAGTTTATGTTTTCATTTCAAATTTTTTTTAATATTAAGATCAGAGGTTCTTTTCCCCTGGGAGCTAACAAATACCCCGTGTAGACTCCAGTGTCTTGTTTCATAGCAATGATTTTGGATTTATAACTTTTATTTCTCCAAGAGTCTCATTGTATCTCCTTGTTATTTGACTTTTATTTTTTAAAATTTGCAATGAACAATCACTTATAATTTGAATAGATTTCTTGAGTTTTCTCATGGTCAAAATTGGTTTGAATGCTTTGCCGTTACATTTCATTTCAAGGGGAATTCACAAACTTTAAAGAAATTTCCATTATCTTTTCATTTAATTTTTTCATCAACTTTTTGAAGACCTATTTTATGCATTCACTTGACTAGATGGGTCAACATTTTTGCTTCAATCTTATTTTATTAAAGAGTAAAATAGGGTACAAGGCAAATAGCCAAGCATTTCAATACTGTCAGGGAGAGTTGAACTTTTATATAGAAAAGTGAGAAAGGGCATATATGACCACAACCTTGGAGGCAATGGGTTAAATATGATCAGAAAACCATGAATTTTAAAAATGACCATTAATTCCAACTCCGTGACTCTGTGAGATAGAGTAGAACTGCTCCCCTGGGTTTCAAAGACGGTAAATCTCTATGGAAGGGGAAAGATTCATCTTTCTCATAACAAGATAAAATCCCACTAGGTGACCTGATTTGGTTTCTCCCACCAACTTTTGGATCCAACTTAACAAATGGTTTTCTGAAATATCTACATACATTATCTTTGAGGGATTTGCTGCACAAAGCTAATGATGTGACCATGTTGACAAACAGTTTCCTGTGATACATTTCTTTGCGGGCTAACATTCTTCAAGAAGTCGCATGCAATTAAAGGCCAAAATGAAGGTTCAATTTTCAGGAAGGCAAGAAGGAGGAGTTAGGACAAAAAAGTGAATGAAAGATAAATTTCAAAAGATACTGGAGGTATTCTCTTCAGTTATGGCAAGTGCCTGAATATTCAGATGCCCTTTCACAATTTTGATCATCCCATTTTAGCCTTTCTCATGATATATTAACCCTTACATTTTGTTTTACATTTATCTGAGCCAGTGGTTTTCAACCTGTGGGATGCGGCCTTTTGGAGTTGAATGAGGCCCTTTCACAGGGGTTGCCAGATTCATAACAGTAGCAAAATTAAAGCTATGAGGTAGCAATGAAAATAATTTTAGGCTTGGGGTGAATCATCACAACCTGAGGTGATGGCATTAAAGGTGTGAAAGGGTTGCGGTATTAAAAGGTATGAAAGGGTTGCGGCATTAGGAAAATGGAGAACCGTTCATTTAAGCCAAGAACTGTAGCTAAGTAAGAAATGCCTTGGTTAAAATATGAAAGAGTTCTATTGAATTTAAGTAATTATTTTTCAAGTGTCTCATATTAAACTTTTTGTTATGACATAAGTTTTAAATATTAGAATTATAATAATATTCAGTGGGTCATTTAATAATTAATATTTACTCTTAGGAGCTATTTCCATTCTAATTTTCCTCTCTATTTTGTTGTATTTCCTCTCTAATTTTCCATCAGCTCCTTAATATAAGCCTATTGCTATTTAATGGAGATAATATTTTAGCATGTTAGTGTATCCCTCCCCACCTTCCTTCATGTTGAATTCTACTATGTGCCAGGTTCTATGCTGAATTTTAGATCTGGTATAAAAGGATAAAGCTGTTTCTTAGCCTTTGTGCTATTCAGTTGAAAAAGTGCTTAAAGAAAAACTCTAAATTAAATATAGTCAGCTGAATACTAAAATCTAGGCACCTTTAGCAGATTAAGGAACACGGAGCAGGGAATGATTAATTCACTTTGGGGGCACTTTTCCTTAAGACTAATTTCATAAAGAAAGTGATATCTGAAAGATATCTATCACTTGAATAGGTACAAAAAATGTATGCTAAGCAGAGGGACTGTACAATAGGAAGAAATCCTAAATATGCATGGAGAATCTAGTGATAGGCAAGACATTGAGTGTAGCTAGAGCATAAATGCAAGAATCAACGTTTTTGAAAACGTTCTTTGCCATGTGCCAGTTTATGCATGTTAATAACATCGAAGTCAGTCATTGAATGCTTAAAATAACTCCTATGTAGCATGATCTTATCCTTGATAAAGTATATGAGTACAAGCTATTACATTTTGGTTTGCAAGATAAAATTTCTAATTGTCTAGTGCTTTAAGGCAGGATACTTGAAAGTTGGCTTATCTTCTCCATGGAAACGTGGAAGTCAGGGTATGAGCTTCCTTGATGATTGCATTTCAAAGGATGACCCCCAGGTCCTTGAGAAAGCGTCCTTGATTGACATACTTTCAAAGAGAAAGAGAAAGAATTTGCAAAGACAAGTTTTCTAAAATAACTTTCTGAAAGAGAAGAAGAAAGGATGTGGGAGCTTCTAACCTTATTTTTAATAGGGAGAATTACAATCTCTAACTTGTTAATTACTTTTGTTCTTAAATTTGCAGCTAATTTTTTTAGATATAAAATTCAGTGTAGTCAGCAATGCTTTTCATTTACCCAAGAATGCTCTGCCATTTGTTGTAGTGTCATGGTGTCAGTGCAGCTTCATACTGATCTCATGTCCATCAGAGGAAACCACTGCCTAGTCCTCTCCCATCCACACAATTGCTGTGTTTGAGCCCATGATTGTAGTCATTGTGGCAGTTTATCTCCTTGAGGATCTTCTCTTTTCCAGAGTTCCCACTTGACCAAACATAATGTCCTTCTGCATGGAGAGGTCCCTCCTGATAACCCTTCCAAATTACATCTCACCATCTTTGCTTCTAAGACGGTTACCACAATTCCCAACACTCTGCCTGCTCTCAAAGAAGACTGCATTTCTTCACTTGTGTCTGTCGGGATAGCATCCTCTCAAACACCAAACTCACTGCCCTTCAGTCCAGTCCAACTCCCAGTGACCCTATCGGACAAAGTAGAATTGTGACTCCTTAGTGTTGTTTTGTGTTCTGGAGCCAATTGCAACTCCTAGTAAGTAACCCCATGTGACAGAGTTGAATTTTATAGGTTGTGATATTTACCAGAGCACTCTGGTGGATCAATGGTTAAGCTTTTGGTTAATAGGAGGGTTGGAGTTTCGACCCCACTAGCAACTTATGGCAAAAAATTATGTGGAAATCTGCATCTTTTTAAGATTTACAGCCGTGAAAGCGCTACAGAGAAGTTCTACTCTGTCCTAAAGAGACACTCATTGGAAATGGTGCTTTGATTTGTTTTCTTCAGGGCACCATCTATCTCTGAAAGAATGGCTGGTGGTTTCAAATTGATGACCATACCTACTTACCCTTCACAGCCCAATGCATAGTCAGTCACCATCAGTGCTCCTATAAAGAGTGACTGGTTGGGCAACCCACAGGGGCAAGTCTACCTTGCCCTCAATGGCCATGAGTTTGAGGTTTGAATCCTTAAGGAAGCAGGTCACCAGGTCTTTCTATTTCTTGTTGAGTCCCTGGCTGTGTTCATATCTCTAACTTAATGATTTGTAACCCAGTGCTTAATTCTCACAACACTAGGACTTCTTCCTTATGCTATTGAGTTGATTCAACTCATAGCTACTCTCTAAGACATAGTACTACTGCCCATTACAGTTTCAGAGGCTGTAGCTCTTTATGGAAAAAGATGGGCCCAAGATCTCCCATACAGCATAATTCTGATAGGTTTGAACCACTGGTCTTCCTTGTAGCAGCTGTGCACTTAACCACAACATCCCCAAGACTCCATTATCACTTCCATTAAGTCGACTTCAACTCATAGCCACTGTATGTAGGGTTTCCAAAACTGTAAAACCTGATGAGAGCAGGGGGCCTCATCTTTCTTTTGAGTCTAGCTGGTAGGTTTGAACCACTAACCTTAAAGTTCGTAGCCTAATCCTTACCTGGCAGCACCACCAGAACTCCTTTGTGGGCTCCCTTGGAGAAATCAAAATGCTGATCTCTGGTGATGTTTTACTTTCCAGCAAGCAGTGGACTCAGAGGCACCTGCGTTCCTAGGCAAGACATTTTGTACTTGTCGTAGAGTACAACCATTTGCATTCCTCCCTCTGCATTTCTTTATTGGAAACTAAAATGGTGTATTCTACTTTGTATTCTGTTAATTCTTGGGAGATACATACAGACATATAAAATGATGGGTTCAGCTAATATAATTGGATAAATGAAGCCATTCTTCTAGTTACACACACACATATGCACACACATACATATACATACACAAGGGGGTGCCCACTCCTGAAACCAATTATTTTTCAAAGCTTTATATTTATTTTTTTCATGTAACATATTATCACCTTCAAAATATACTCCATTGTAATAAATATCTTTGTCAAATCTATGATTCCATTCTTGGAACACTTTTCAAAATCATCTGTTTGGATGGCTGACAGCACCTCCCTTGTTTTTTCCTTCACCACTTCTAAGTTGGTAAGTTGCTGTGCCTTCATGTGACTCTATATTTGTGGAAGCAACAAGAAGTTGTGCAACGTGAGATCAGGTCAGTTAGGTGTGGGGCCATGCTGTTTTGGGCCAAAATATTGAGATGGCTGCATGAGCAGGGGCATTGTCATGGTGGCAAATCAAGTTCCCCCCAAAAAGAGAAATCCAACCTTTTTGTTGCACAGTGACACAATATATTAAGAACCTCTGAACAGAAAGCTTGAGTAACAGTCTGACTGGGTGGAATGAACTCCAAATGCACTACAAGTTGATGTTTTTGTCCGTTTGGGAAGTTGACAGACATCCAGAAAGAGATTTGTCATCAAAGAACCTTTCACCTTTTTTGAAATGAGTAAACCTCCACACACTTTAGTTTAGTTTAGCTTAGTTTTGTTTTCCATAAGGCTGTCCTTGTAAGCTGTGTTCACGTTCCCTACAGTTCCTACCACATTTTTTCTGAACAAGAAACAAAATTTCACGGTCACACACTGTTCTCTGAAATCAGCCATCACCAAAAAAAAAAAAAAGGTGAGGTTTGAGTGAAACTACTTTTACCAAAAAATTCACTGTGATGAGAGCGAAGCTTCCCAAGCGATGTAACTGGATGCGTTAACGCACAGCAAGTTTCTTGATTCTCACCAAGAAGGAAAAATAGTGTACTGTCCAGCACAATTTTGATTTTGTGATATCCTCCTATATAAATACATGTGTTTTTTAATCTGAGGAAAAGAATATGTAAATAGATATACAGAATGCATACATACATACATGAGGGGGCTTTAAAAAGTCACAGATAAGTGGAGTTAAAAGATAATTTAATTTTTTCATGAACATTTTGAAGCCCCTTTATATATACATAATGTGTATATAAGTTTGTGCATATATATACTTATATTTATATAGTATTCAAAATGCTTTCAAATATATAATTTATAATACGCATCCAGGTTTTAATGTCTTAGATCAATCTTTCTAAAATTTATTTAAATAGTTTAATATTTTAGTTTATATATATTAATTAGCACAATGGATATGAATGAGTTCCTTTGAGCTATCACATTTTTCTTACCACAAATAGCAAGCTTTTTGCAGTTTTTCATGTAAAAAATGCTGCATTCCATTTTGTAGCTCTGAGTTATCAATTTCTATTACTTGCACAAAGAAAATGGGAACATATGTTAATAGCAGGCATTTTTAAAGCTATTATTGGTGAATGTCCTACCATTTTTGGCTTCTCCCTAAAATTATCTTGAAACCTTCAAAAACACTTAAGCTATTCACATAAAGTTAACTTTTTAAAGTTCTGTATGATCAGATCTACACTGGAAAGACATTTTATATCAATGCTTTAATGTTCTGGTACTTCTAAACTGAATTTGTAAAGATAAGAGAATCATAAAGTCCAGTCCTACGATTCTCAGTGGTATTTTGCAACAGGCTGATTTATTTAATAAATTCAGCTAAGACATCGCTTGTAGTGTGCTGCAGGCTTTCTGGGGACTGCTGGTTCTACAAAGTTCTAACTTATAAATGTTAGCAATTCCTTTAGAGCAATCAGAGGATATGTACAAATCGGAGGGTTTTCCTCTTCATTTTGTAATAGTAATTGAAGGAGTCCTAGTGGTAGAGTAGTGGTAGCTCTCAAATATCATCCAAAAGTTGCATATGTTCAAAACCAACATCTGTTCAGTATGAGAAAGATGTGACAACACAAAACCCTATAGGACAGTACTACTCTTCCTGTAAAGAAAATTAAAATCATATAGACAGCAATGGTTTGGGCTCTGGCTCTTGGTTGCTTGTATTTCCATGTCTTGGCATAGAAGTAAATGAATAATAAACTAAGTAAATTCAAAGTGTGAATAGTGTGTTTACCTATAAAGTAGCTACTCCCATTATTTTTTTTTCTAATTCAATTGTTATAAGACAAGCTGGGTTTGATGGTCACTGTTGCTTTGGACATTATCTGCCTCTATACAATCTCATTCCTTTAATATGTGGGCAGAGATGGATTATGAGACTGAATACAACTGCTTCCAACTGCCTATTGGTAATATAGCATTGCTTTGTCTTTGAGCTTTACCAGCTAGGGCTATTAGTAAGGGCAGAGCATAGTGGGGTGGGGGTGGGGGGATCTGATTAGAAAGGAGAGTCAATCCGATTTGACATTTTCTAGCCATTTTCACATATTCTGGATTTACAAAATGAGATTTTTCTGTATACTTGATTAATAGGACATAAAGTGAGTTGTTTTAGTATTACCTGTCATTTGGAATGAAAATACAGTTTGTCACAACCCTAGAGGCAGTGTGGGGCTGTGAGTTATAATGTTCTGGTTCTTATCTAGAAGACACCATATTTTATAGAGAACAGCTGCTCAATGTGTCTTTTAGAAATAAGTATAATGTGAGGAGTGAATGATAATTAATATTGGTGGCACTTAGAACTGTAGTAAGAATAGAAATATAATTAGAAACAATTACCATAAATACTGAATAATACCTTTGTAAGAATTTTAGAACTTCATTCACTAACTTAATATACAAGTGATTAGGCTAGTATTAATTTTTTACCATGAAGAAATGGTCCATTTATAAAGCTGCTGGAAATTTTTTAGGACATACCGTGTTTCACATCAAGCAAGTTCTTTCACTGACAGACTCTTAAAACAACATAGCACAATATGTACTTCAAACATTTGTATAATCCTGAAGACTTAGTTTAATGAAATAGAAAGTAATAAGCTTTCATCTCTCATAACATTTAAGGTATAATAAAATAACCTGGTAAAACTGATACATTACTCCTCCTTTCCTTTTTGAACTCACCAGAATGCAAAAGTAAAATAACTTTGTTTACTCCTGAGCAAACCATGCTGAGGCCCTATCTGACCCCCCTCCAGCTTCCCTATTGCCAGGAGGCAGAGATGCCCCTGCCTCCCCCCTTCATCCTTCTTTATTTATTCAGACACCAATTGTTCCTCTCAGAGCACTCTACAGCTACCATGGGTTCTTTCTCATGGTCACCTGGCCTCAGCCTCTGCTCTGGGCCTGGCTCCTTGCTCTGTGCTGCGGTCTCGGGTAGCTCTGGCTTTGGCCTCTTAGATCTTAGTCACAACTATTGAACATGCTCTAATGGTGGTTCTTTTTCTGAAGGCTCTGGGACTTTTGTTCTTCCGAGGTGGTTCTTGTATACAGAAGTATGGCTTTGATGAATGTGTGAATTTTGTCCTTCAACACACCATGTCCACAAGGAAACCAAAGGCGGTGACTTGGTTCACACCCTCTAATAAGGAGGAGACTCAGAATACGTTCCATGTCCATCCTGCCCTTTAGAACTCTCTCCAAGATGGGATTAATACTAGTAACAGACGCTAGAATTGATCATCCATCACACTAGGGAGTGTGCCAAAATGAACTGTGAATATTTCGAACCTATAAAATCTTCACTTTCTTCTTTAGCCACATGTAAATATTGTACAATACCCCAAACCTTGGAATTATTGATGATGGACTCTACCGAGTTGGTTCTGACTCATGATGACCCTCTCTGCAGGATAAAATAGTGTGTGGGATGCTCACAATCATTATGCTTGGGTTCACTGTTGTAGCCAGTGTGTTAATCTATGGGGATGGGTTTCCCTCTTTTCCACTGATATTCTTCCACTTCCACGGTAGTGAAGACAGCATATTTGGTAAAGCAGTGGGGCAGTGAAAGGAGAGGAAGGCTCCCAAGAAGAGGAGTTGACACTATGGCTCTAACAATTGGGCTCAAGCACTGGACACATTAGAAGGGTGATGAATGAGTGGGTGGTACTTCTTTCTGCTGTGCATAAGGTCTCTATGGGTTGGAAGAGGCTTCATGTTACTTCACAACAACACTGCCAAGCAGGATGTCATTCCTCAGGCTCTGCCCTCTCCAACGTACCTGAGACACAGTCTTGCCATCTGTGACAGTCAGATTATTTTGTGCCAACATGGCACCTGTAAGAAGATATGTGTGGAGTTTAGCCTGTCAACCAGGTCCAAAGCAAAGTAGGTATAACTGAGATAAATAGTTCTCTGTAGGCTGCTGCTTCTCTCTCTCTCTCTCTGCCTTCACCTTCTGACTGGTATGCCACTTAGATAACTGCCAGAGTCCTGAGATGCTTCAACTCCACTCGTTCTACAAGACTTTGCACCCAATTGCATGTGATTTTCCTGCGTTCTGGTGCATCATTGCCCGTGGTTGCCTGAGGCTGAAAAGGGACTTATGGACTAGTAATGGACCCTCGGACATCAGTTGGACTGGGCTGGGTTATTTTTTCTGATACATAAAACTTGATATAGAGCTCATTCTCACACATGTAGGAGTGTCACTGGATTTGTTTCTTTAGTCAAACGGGCTTCTAAAGAGCATTTTGGTGGTGTTCTTTTGGAAGTCCAGAGTAATTTCTATAGCCTCTTCAAAGGCATCCATTCTTCTTGGGTTTTCATATACTGTCCAACTTTTGCAAGCCTATGAGGTGGTTAAAGATACCACAGCTTTGGTGAGGTACACACTAGTTCTGAAAGTGAGACCCTTGCTCATGAACCCTTTAAAGAGCCTGTGTGCAACAAGTGTAGCCAGTGCAATGCATCATTTGATTTCCTGTGGCTGCATCCCTAAGTATTGAATATGTAATCAAGTAAAATGAAATCCTTTACGACTTCAATCTTTCCTCCATTTATCATGATGACGTCTAAGGTCCATTTTTGGTCTTCCTCACTTTCCATTCTCCTTGGTCTATGCTATCTCATAGAAATCTTGTTGCATAGCTAGATTCTACCAGCAGCCAGATCCACATGATGCAGCGTTTCTTCAAGAAGATTCTGACCCCCTAGTACATCTGGTATTCACAAGCACTCAAGAATTACTTTTGAATACCTCTGAGTGAAAATAACTAAGAGGTTAGATGAAATCCCCAAATAATTATCTGCGCCCAGACTGTTTTCGCCAATACATACATGCCTTTGGACTCTCTGTTCAATGTTCCAGCCAGTTGATTTTGCTGCCTTGAAAAATCACTGTGAACACATATAAAAATTAATCTAGCTAGCTCCCATTTTCTGGAGTCTGCTAAATTGCCCTAAATACAATCTGTGGTTGTACCACTGCTTTTGCTTCAATCTCTTAACTATTTTCCCAAACATATATAACTTAATGGAAACATAAGTACAGCCTTTTCACTTGAGAGCTCTTTGAGACATATAAAAGATACTTTGCAAGTGTGGCTAGTTAATTGAGCTTGACCACCACTGTGCCACACGAGAGGTAAAAGCATGTCATTGCCAACTTCTTGTGTCATAAATAAATTTAAAGGGAATTCATTTAATTTGACTACTATGTAACTTCCCTTAATGAAGTAAAATTGGGCATATAATTAGAGCTAAGATCAAAGCACAATAACTGGAGTTCATATGGAGAGACTCACACAATAATAGTTGGGCAACAAATGCATGCATCTATTCTACCTTAGACACAACTTAGGTTCATAGCTCTTGATCATCCTGATATAATAACAACCATACATAAATCACAGGTATAATACTTCATCAGTGTTATATGACATATTTTATTTAAAGTTTTTCAAAAGACAGAGAGATGGAAGTATGCAATTCAGTCTGAGCTGTTGTGCTATACACACAATTCAGTGTGTCTCCCCCACCCCACCCACCCAGGAAAATAAATGGCTGGAAGGAACCAGTTCAATGAGGCTCTTAATGAGAAAATGAGCGTGAAAGCTAGAAGACCAATCATTCGCTAATCTTAATGCAAGTGACTGATCCTTGTCTTATCCTTTAGAATGAGCTCCGTTTATCAGCCTATGAGGTAGCCTCCGGTCTTCCACCCGCTGGCAGCCATTTTTTCTTTTGAGATTTCATTTAGGAGAAGCCTGCTGGTGCACTTGCCTGCTCACCAACCATGCAGAGGTTCAAATGGACTACCTGCTTCCCTAGGAAAAGACTTTGGCAATCTGATGTTCTAAAGATGACGGGCTTGGAAACCTATGGGGGCCATTCTATTTTGTCCTATAGGATCACTGTTAAAATGGAATTGACTGGAGAGCACAAATATTCTTTTTCTTTGAGGAAGGAGCTAATAGTTTTGTTGTGGCTTTTCTTTTCCTGTCAGAAAAGCCAAATGTACATTACTATAGATCAGTTTCTGGAGGACAAAGATTCCAATGCTTTTCAGGTTGATATGTGTGGGTATGAAAATCCTGAAAATCAATGGGAAGCGTCATGTATTAATTTTTCTATTCACCAACCCTTATCTTGCATCTAAGTGATAACATTTGAATCTTTAGAGAATCCTGGAAAATTGTATGTCCGTTTTCCAGATTAGATAAACAGGGCTTGGGACCAGGAGTGAGTTGGTTTCAGCTTAACCCCATTGGGAAATTCACACTTCCACCCCAGAGCTACTGAATTAGAATTTACCTGTTTAACAATAGCCCCACATGATTCCTTTGTATAAATAGGAATCATTTGTAGAACTGCAAGGATCACCTTGGGGATTTGTTAAACTGCAGATTCAAATGACATCTCTCTGGAGTGGAAATGCAAATTTTCAGCAGGTGTGTGAGTGCATGCAATTGTACACATGTAAGTATATGTATATTTGAATTTATACACACAGAAATAATATGTACATGTCAATCCATCCTAAAATATATTTAAATAGGAGTGTTTGCTCTGTAAATTGACAGTAATGGATTCAAGTGTTGGTATGGCATTTCAAAGGATAAAATGGCTTTATTATCCTTTATAGGCAATCTGCTTTTCCAGCAGCCTACGCCTTGCCCAGTTTTTGATACTACACCAAGAATTATTTTTTCCCATTTTGTTGATGTAATTACCCTTGCATAATTTTGAGCAAGATTTCCTGGCAATGCAGATCCTCAAAATTGGTGATATGGCTTGAGCTCAAATAGTGGTTCTATCCAATTTGTTTATCTTTCAGCTTGAGTAGAGTGTGTCTCAAGAAAAATAGAAAAAGATGACATTATAATAGATGAGAACTTTTTTTTCTTTTGACCTGGAATTAAGTCAATATTGGCTGTAAGGCATCCTGGAATTTTGCCTTTTAACCCGGAATCCTTTATGATAGAACTGTAGTTGAAAACAGACTTTTCTCAAAATATGGTAAAACAGATAATTATATGAATTCAAAGTGACTTCCAAGGCTACCTTGGAATAAACTGCCTATGAGTTTGTCTACATATACATGAACTGTTCATTTATTGTTCATTTCCACCAAATTGAGGAAAGCTGTTGTTCTTCAATTTAGATAGATGTTGACAAGGGCTTCTTCAGAGCAGCAGGTGTTAGGCTATAATTGGTCATTATAGAATTATGCTTTGCTTGAAGGAATCGGGAAACAAGAAAAGCATGGATTTATGTACGTTGACTTTGGTTAAAAATCAAAAGACTGGCAGTAGGATAATATGCAAATTAGAGAGTTTATTCTTTAATGAGCAATCAATATATTAAAAATGCATGAAAATCAGCAAGAACATCTCTGAAAAATTGCTCTCTGGAGCCTAACCTACAAACTTTCCCATCTTGCCATTTTAAAAGTTTATTTTAATGAAGAAAGGAAGAATAGAAGAGCAGTGCAGACCACGTGCAACCAGATGACCTAGAAGAAGAGCTGAGACGCTAAAAGCAATAGAAATAGATTAGCTTATAGTACTGAGGAACTACTCAATGGAAAATCCCTTGCTTTTTCAAGCAATGCATAAAGCAATTAACACAGACATTTTCATTAGTTTACATAAATTAATATGACTTTTTAAACACCTATAAACAGAGATTGCCCAGATAGTCTAAGCTCTAAGAAGACTATTACTGAGTAAAATAAAATGCTACTGATTTAACATAATAGGTATGAAACATTGTATGGAGGGTGCACATTCATATAATTAGAAAGGAAATGGTGGTATAATAAAACAAGGTTCAATTGCACACTTATCATCCATCCTTAAGGTAAAAAAAAAGCTTTGCTGATGAAGATGATACTTGGCAACCCCTTGCTGATTGTTTCAAAAGCCTTAAGCATGTTGAAGACAAACAGCACCTTTCATCTAGCAAACTGAAGTGGACCGTATTTGATTTAGCTTCTTTCAGGCCTTTTAACTGATTCAATCCAGTCGGAAACCTAGTTGAGAATTTGCGTTTCCACCCCAGCTGTACGGAATTGATGCAGAATTTCAAAGATTCCCCTGGTGATTCATAGACATTTACTGAGACTCACCTGGGAATGTGTCACCCAAACAAAGTTTCCAAGGATGCGAATCTTTCCAGGAAAGGAGAGCTTCATCTTTCTCCATTGAACTGATTGGTGAGTCTGGACCACTCACTTGGGGTTTAATTGGCTGCCACTTACTCAACAGTGGCACCGGGGTTCCTTCGAGAAATCAGAATCCCAAATCCACTACCCGGAAGTCAATTCGGACTCATAGCAACCCTCTTGGATGGCATATAGCTTCCACTTTGGGTTTCCCTTCTTCACTGGAGTAGATAACCCTTGGCATGCCAGCTTTGCTATAATGAAAAGTCAGCAGCCTATTATATAAGCAACACTATTTAGGCAGCCATGTCTCTTTTCGAATTTGTACGGAACCAAACCCCCTACCATCAAGCAGATTCTGATTCACGTTGGCTCTCTAGGAGAGGGTCGAAGTCCCCTGTCAGTTTCCAAGACTAGAGCTCTTTATGGGAGTAGATGAATCTTTGTCCCTCAGGACATTTGGGGATTTGGAACTGCTGACCTTGTGGATTGCAGCCAATGTATGCACAGTAAATAAATGGAAATGAATGTTCTCAGCAAGGTGGTCAAACCAGCACGAGTCAGTCCACAGCCCTGGTTTCTTCTGCTGCCTATGTATTTTCATGCTTGCATCCCATAATTCAGTTTCCAACTCACAGGTGTGATGTCCTATCAAGAGTGTTGGAAGATAGTGAGCTGGCTCCTGGCCTGTAGACGTCAAGAACACAAACATATATGCACACTATTGTGTTGCTGCAGTGTCCTGGGGTGTCGTTCATCATGAAGGGCATGGTGTTTGTTATGAATTTACAAGTGCAATGAGGTAGAGTTTTGTTATAAATGGAGTGCTTGCCGATATAAAATGTATCTGTATATTTACATGGCAAAGAACAGTACCGTCTCAGCTGTGCCTGCAAATGGACAGGTGTTCCCAATCCTGGCTGCTCTTAGAATAACTATGAGAACCAATTTAAAATATTGCAGACTTTGTTTCATGCCACCCAGAGTCAATGATAAGATCCTTGGCCTAACCATGCTTCAGGGCCTAAGATTTAGGCAGTCTTCTTAAACTGGACAACATAAATAATCCCTTAAGGAATATTTTAAATAGATATCTCAGGACCTCATCCCCTGATTTGGTAGACCCTTCCAAGTCAAGAAAGAGCCCTGGTGATACCGAGATATAGCAGCAAACGGAAACTTCAGCAGTTTAAACCCAACAGGTGCTGTGCAGGACAGAAAAAGTTGGCAGCTGTCTTCCTTAAAGATGGCCACCTTGAACACCCTGCACTATGGGGCCTATGGGAAAGTTCAACTCGGCCTTAGAGGGTAGCCATTGTCACATCCAACTGTGAAGTCCTTCCTCTGGAGCAGTTGCGCGCTAAAAGGTTTTCTAGCCTTCAGGAGTTCTACAGGACATAAAGAGTCCTGGTGACATAGTAATTATACAATGAGCTGTGATCTGCAAGGTCAACCATTTGAAACCACCAGACAGGTACCCTGTAGGAGCAAGATCAGTTTTTCTATTCCAATCAGTGATGGAAATCCACAGGGGCAGTTCTACGCTTCCCTAGATAGCATCACAAGGAATCTGAATCAACTCGATTGCAGTGTGTTCGCTTTTCCTCTGACAGGGATGTAGCAACTTTACAGGATGAGGATGCATTGAGTAAACAGCAGTAGGTTTGGCTTGCAGTCTCTAAGTCCTATACTTATACAGTAGTTCTTGGAGAAACACGGCTGCAAGAGAGGCTTCTTATTCCCATTTGGGGTTTGGATTTGTTATCAAATTGGAATTCAATCTATGGAAGTATGTAATAATTTCTGATAGTACTGTGACTTAAGTATTGGGCTTAAAGTTCAGTTATTCCCACCAGTCTCAAGTCAGAGAGAGAGAGAGAGAGAGAGAGAGAGAGAGGTTGGAGGGAGGGGTGATGAGATGTACAGCTTTGGAACATGTTGGAAACAGTTTTATTCTGGTCTATGGGGTAATGAGTAGGAACTGACTCCACAGCAATGGGTTGAAATATATAAGTATATATATTGTAAATATATATATGAATATATATATATATATATTTATCTTGGAAGAAATTTAAGTTGGTGACTAGGGTTGTTGCTGTTGCCTAGTTATTGTGGTGAATGCATAACAGCACAATTTAAACACAATTTGGAAGTATTAAATTAATACCAGGGACTAAACCATGAACACTTCAATTCACAGAATAATATTATGTACATGTTAACCATATTAGATAAACTTGAGAAGAATGGGAGTTCCAGAACCCTTCTTTGAACTCATTCAGAACTTGTACATAGATCAAGAGGAAATTGTGAAAACGGAACAAGGGAACAAGTGTGCAACAGGTTTTATCCCCCCACCATCTTACTCAGTCGGTACGCTGAGCAAATAATCAGACAATTTAACTTATTTGAAAA
This sequence comes from Nesogale talazaci, assembly GCA_004026705.1. NCBI lineage: Eukaryota > Metazoa > Chordata > Mammalia > Afrosoricida > Tenrecidae > Nesogale > Nesogale talazaci. The sequence continues at coordinate 195,915 of PVJH01000366.1, forward strand.
AGAGTGCAGCATCAGGGTTGGAGGAAAGCTTATTATAAACCTTGTGTATACAGATGAGAACCTTGCTTGCTGAAAGTGAAGAGGACTTGAAGCACTTGTTGATGAAAATCAAAGACTGCAGCCTTCAATCGGGATTAGAAATCAATGTATAAAGACCCCAATCCCCACAACTGAACATATTGATGTAGGATCATGATAAATGGAGGGAAGAATAATGTTGTCAAAGATTTTTCCTTGCTTGGATCCACAATAAATGCTTATGGAAACAGTAACCAAAACATCAAAAACCAAGTTGTATTAGGTATACCAGCTGTACACGACCTCCTTAGAGTATCATAAAGCAATGATTTTACTTTGAGGACGAAGGTGAGCCTGACCCAAGCTGTGGTATTTTCCACTGCCTCTTATTCATGTGGAAATTAGACTTTGAATAAAGAAGTACAGAGGAGAGTCTATACATCTGAATTGTGATATTGGAGAAGAATATTGATGGTATCATGGACTGCTAAAAGAACAGACTAATTTATCTTGCAAGAAGTAAGACCCAAGTGCTCCTTAGAGTCAAAGCTAGTGAGACTTCATCTTACATACTTCAGAAAAGTTGTCAGGAGAGACCAGAATCTGGACAAGGACATCAGTTGGATAAAATCGAGGGGCAGAAATAAAGAGGAATGCTCACAAGGAGGTGGATTGAGGCCATGACTACATCGATGAGCTCAAGCATGGGAAAAATCGTGAGAGTGGTGCAGGAACAGGCATTGTTGTGCCTAATGTCACTAGGGGTCGGAACCTACTCAATGCAGCCTAGCGACATGAATAGTAATGTTAGTTTTAGAATTGCACCAACACACACACACACACACACACACACACATATATATATATATATATATATATATATATATATATATATATATATTTATCACAGCCCAATAAAATAAATCAACAGCAATATTCTCTTAAAAACTCTGGCTGAGCCCTGGTGGTGTAGTGGTTGTGCATGAGACTGTGGCCCACTGGGATGGAGGTTCAATTCCAGCTGCACAGGAGCAAAGGCTGGGTCTCCTACTACCACCACCAGAGGGCAGTGATGCCCAAAAAAACCCAAAAGAAGTGCTAAAAAAGCTCTTTTTATTGTTCCCCACCCCACCCTGCCCTGTTCCCATGCCATCCCTATCTTCTTCATTGCCATCAAAGTCTTTTCTTTTGATAGGTAAACCACATTTCTTCTTCTCTGTTTTCCTTTATAATAATGGTGATATTAAATATCTTTGTAAAATTGACTTTGCTAAGGATAATGATCTCTACTTTTGTAAATATTTTCTGGTGTCTAAGATAGTTATTGTTTTTTTAATTGATGCTTAAAATTCCACAGTATGAATATGCCAAAACTTGTTTATCCATTCTTCTATAGTTGGTTGTTTCCATGTTTTTGCTATTGTGGAAATTGCTGAATTAACGATAGATATACATACATCTGCTTGTGGTATAGTCTTAACATCCTTAGTTATATGCCCAGTAAAGAGATTGTTGAATCATAAGGTACTTGTATTTAAATTTGTTTAAGGGTGTGTGATATTAATTTCCATAGTTGTAGTACTCTATAGTCCCAACAAGCAATGTGAGTGTTCCTAGCTCACCACATCCTCTCTAGCATTTGTCATTTTACATTATCAAATTTTGCTAAAAGTGCCAAAATTTTGCCCAAAGTACCAAAAGTTTGAAAAGTAGCTCCTTAACCATCTTCTAAAGAACTCACCTCCATGATAAATGTATTTATATATTTCTTTTTGTTGTCCTAACTTGCCCAGGAGTCAATTCAGACTCAAATGATTTAAGTTTTATCCAAAGAATTTTGTCTTTGTTCTCTGTTCTGGAGATAAGATCTCTCAAAAATCTTGGAATTTACCCAAGTGACTGAAGTGTCTTTGATGAGGCCTTTAGACTCCACTTGAAAGTTTATGGTAATGAAGTGATTCCCTCAGGGGCAAAAAGGCCTAGCAATATCAGCTAACATCTGGGAGAGAGGGGGAGCTGAGTTAATGAAACAAGCCTACATAAAGAAGTCCTAGTAAAGGCTTGGGACTTCCTAGTTGACAGTCAGGTTCTAAACTTCTTAATCAGTAAACATATTTCATTTCTAATCTCTGTGAGTCATTCTGGAGAATTACAGAAGCCAAAAGCGAAGTGGGGAATGAAGATTCAAAGGGAAGAGGCTACAGATCTCTGATGTTATGGCTGACATTCTGAGGAAATGGAAACCCGGGGTTTTGAGGTGACTCTTCTCTCAAAGTTGCACTTCAAGACAGAGTTGATCAGGAGATTGGGTCCTTGGTTGCTGAAAATGTGCTTGGTGTGTGAAGGGGGGAGGGGGAAGAACACCAGAGTTTTTAAGATTGCCTATGCTTGGCACCCCTAACTTGCTGGCTATAAATTCTTGTGGGAATTTCCCATTATATTTCAATTCTGTGATTTACACATTGAGATGCCAACAACAAAGTCAGTCAGTCATCAGGAGAAAGAGAAGGCCTTCTACTCTTCTACCAATTTCAAGTCTTGATAATCTCAAAGACCCATCTACTCTGAGAGTGCCTAAGACCTAGAAGAGTATTCTTGGAGACACTGAAATTTTATGTATATGCTATATTTTGTTTTTCAAGCCATCCCTTGAAATGCCCTTAGGTCGTTTCCACCATTTTGCTATTGGCCATAATGCAGCAAGGAGCATAGATTTGCTTTTATTATTTAAATCACTGCTCTTCATTGTTTAGGATACATAGCAAGCAATGAGATTGCTGGTCATACAATATATTTAGTTCTAGTTTTTGAAGAAGCAACATATCACTTTCTGTACCAGAGGTAATGGTCAATCTACATTCCTTTTGCTTTATATGAAGGTTCTACTCATTAGATTTCTTGGGTGGGAAATACCTTGGTTCTTGGGTTCCCACGAGAAAGCGTTCACACTGAAACCTGGTGGATTTTTATAAAGGACAGATGTGTCAGGTTTTATAGTTACCAAATATGAGCAAGCTCATGGGACTGCACACCCACACATGACAGCCTGAGGCCATACAGAGAGAGACCTGGGCACAGCCAAGAAGAAAAAAGGGGAGAATCAGCTGAAGGGAAGAGGCTGGTGGTCTCCAGGTTCTGGCCTTCAGAACACCTGGCTGGGAGGCATGGTCAATGGTACTGGTTGATCCCATTGGCTGATTTAAGTCCAGCTGACCTAATTTGGGCCTACCCAGATGTATGACTTCCTGGCTCAAGGGACTCAATTTGGACCATGTCCAGTAGATACCCCTCACCCCTGCCCCTCATCCCAAACATAATCTCTCCACATTCTTGTCAGCATTTGTTGTGTTCTGGATTAAGATCACATGTATCTACCACTTTAGGTAGCATTGATATTTTGACAATGTTACGTCATCCAACCCCTGCACTGGGTGTTTTATTCCATTTATCTAGGTCTCCTTTAGTTTACTGAAATAGTACTTTGCAGTTTTCTTTGTATGTCCCTGCTTAGATTTATTTTACTTAATGGCTATTATAAATACTATTGTTTTCTTGTTTTTCTTCTTGAAGTTCATTTTAGTAAGTAGTAGAGATTATTTTTTAATATTTTATTTTGTTGAGTCTGTACCTTAGTACTTTGTGGAACCCTTCTATTAGTTCCAGTAACTTTCTTTGGGAATCTCTGGATTTTCTATGAGCAGGATCATGCTACCTTTGAATAAATTAGTTTTGCATATCCCTTACCAAATTGGATACCCCTTCTCTTCTTATTACTTTTGCTAGGACTTCCAGTACAATGCTGAATAAAAGTGGTGATAATGGGTATCCTTGTCTCATCCCTGTTCTCCCCCAAATGCTTTCAATCTCTTGTGATATATTATCCTGCTGAATTATGCTGGTTAAAGTTTCTAAAATAAATTTGTGTCTATATTAATCTTAATGATGGGCATTTGTAACTTTCTTCTAGTTTTCTTTGTGATATATAATTGGTGGCCTAGTAGGTTAAACATATAATTGCTAGCCACATGATCAAGAGTTTAAATTCACTAGCTGCTCAGTTAGAAAAAGAGTTTGTGGCAATATTTTTCTGTAAAGCAGTTCAACTCTGCTCCAGAATTCCCACGCTTCTGTCTGGCGGCACTAAGATTAGAATCTATTCTAGAGTAGTGGGTTTGGGTTGATTGCCTGGTTTTGTTACCAGGGATATTCTGGCTTCATCCTATGAATTAGGAAGTATTCCTTCCTTTTCTATGTTCTGGAATAGTCTGATTAATTTTGATAGCAACTTTTCTATGAAACTGTCTTGGTTTAGGCTTTGTTGTGTGTTGCTATTGTTGCAACTCTTTTTTAAGGACATCTAGAATGCCTTTTTTCTGTTATGGGTGTTTTGAAGATTCTGTTAGTATATGTAGGTAGTTTGTTTCTAGATATTAGCCCATTTCTTCTAGGTTTTCAAATCTGTTGGACTCCAATTTTTCATAATATTTTGTTATGAACCATTTGGTTCCTGTTTTCTCCGTTTGTTTAGCTGTGGCGTCTCATCTCAGTTCTTATATTGGGTATTTGCATTTTCTAACTTTTAAAAGTTGCCAGTTTGACCAGTGGTTTGTAAAATCTCTCAATCCTCTTAAAGAACCTAACTCTAGTCCTACAGATTGTTTCCAGTTTTACCCTGTTTCACTCATTTGTGCTCTGATTTTTCTGGTTTTATTTTTTTTTCTCCTGGCTGTGGACTTGTATGTAGATCCTTTTCTGTTTGTGTGAGCTATAGGGTTAATGTATTGACTTTTGTTATGCCTTCTCTTTTGATATGCGCGGTTATTAACATAACTACTTTCCTGAGCACTGCTCTTACTGTGCCCCAGTGGTTTGGATCCGTTGTATTTTCATTTAATACTAGAAATTGTAAAATTTTCATTTTTGATGTCTTCTATTAATCTACCTCCTGCTATCAAGTGAGTCCTGACTCAAAATGATCTTCGATAGGGTTCATGAGATTGTAAACCCTTATGGAAGACAACAGAGCCTAATCTTCCTTCTATAGAGCAGCCTCAAACACCAACCTTGAACAGTCCAAGGGCTAGCTCCCAGCAACCTCAAGGATCCTCATTTTTTCTATGATCCAAATAGTTTTAAAGTACAGTTATCTCTTTTCCATGTATTTAACATTTTACTTTGTTCTTCTGGTAGTGATGTCTAGTTCTATAGCATTATATTCAAAGCAGGTGTATTATATTATTCTGCTTGTTTTGAAGTTATTTGCCTTCGATGTGTTCTATTTTGTGGAATGATTCAGGTTTGCTGGAGAAGAATGGGTACTCTTCTGCTCAAGCGGTGTGTTCTGTATGTGTGCATGAGGTCAAGTTGGTTGATTAATTTAGTTAGATAGATTGAATAAATTGATTATTTATTTTACATAATCTCTTTGTTGAATTTCTTTGTATTTGTCAGTCCACTATTGAAAATGGTGTGTTAAAGTCTCCTATCATTGTGGAAGCCCATGCTTCTCTTTATAATCTAGTAGCAAGTATGTACTTTGGAGCTCTTTTATAAGTTACAAAAATGTTATTATGGTCAAGTCCTATTGCTTGATTGACTCCAAGATGCAAAAATTTGCTATATTTTTACTCAGTATCCCAACTATAGAGTGTGACACTTTCCCTCATGCTTACCTGAAATCTTTGTCACTGTTATATTTTCTTTCATGTTCTCTGTCCTCTTGGTAGAGCTAGGAGTCAAGTCTGACCCTACATTAGTGGCACCTCTGTCTTATGCCATTGTGCTGTAGCCTCCTAAGTCCTCGTTACTTTTTCCCTCAATGTTATCCCAAATCCACCTATTACTTATCTCCTTGCGCCTGCTCTCTGCTAAAGCCTCTGAAACTTGTTTGAAACTATTTTCAAGTCCATATGAGATAAAAATCAGTGCCTGAATTTGTAGTAACATTCTGCCCTAAAAAATATTTTATTGGGGGCCCGTACAGCTTTTATCATTATCCATCCATGCATCCAGTGTGTCGAGCATATTTGTACAAATGTTGCCATCATCAGTTTCAAAGTGTTGTCTTCCTACTAGAGCCCTTGGTATTCACTCCCTTTCCCCTCCTTCCCTCATGAACCCTTGATAATTTATACAATTTTCCACATCTAGTAATGCACATGATTTAACAAGTATGGGGAATGTTTCCTGCTTGCTTTTATAGCAATTGTCTATTTCCACTTAGTGATCATTCTTTGTAAAATACTGACAAACCTGTTTCTGTAGAGTCAATTCCAACATTTAACAACACTCTAGGACATAGCAGAGCTCCCTGATACAGTTCCTAAACCTGGAACCCTTTCTAGAAACAAACGGCACCTCATCATTCTCCCATGGAGCAGCAAATGGGTTTGAACTGCTGTCCTTTCAGCCAGCAGCTAAGTGCTTCACTACTCTGCCACTGGGCTCCTGTTTGGAGAAATACAGTTCACAATTGTGGGGTTAGACACAAATTTGTGACTTTAAGGGATTTCATCCCAGATAGAACATAATGGTATTTCTATTGGATGTTAACTTGTAGGCAAGTCAATAATAATGTCTTTCAGGTTGACAAGTGAGAATGGCTACCTTTGTAACTTACAGCAATCTTGGTCCTTCCCATAAACCAATGGAAACAGATAACAGAAATATGGACCATGAAGTCGTTATGATACACTTGACTTCCAGTGTTTGTTATAAGTTTTCTGGCATAAGAATCCTAAACATAGAGCAGACTTTCTTTGTGAAATAGAGAGATGATTGCGAGTATAGTCCATATTCTCTTCTGCCAGTGGGTAGAACACAAATTTTATCTTTTTATCCCTAATGTTCAAAATGTTGCAAAATGTTCTGTGTGTCTGCTCAAGAGCTACATAGCCTAATAAATATATGTACATACATTCACTGAAAAATGATACTTAATTTTCGCTAATGAATTCAATTAAGATAGTGCTCCTATCATTAAAATAATGTGATTTGTAAGAAACAGCTATATAAGTCAAATAACGTAATTCTAACTTTATGAGATAATTATGTGGTTTTCATCAACATCAGGCATTTGCAAGTCTGGGTACTATAAGAGAAAGTACTTCTTATCATGTTTGAACATAAGGCATCGATTTTAATACATCTGAAATTTGTATAGGTTTATGCACTATTGGAACCAACCATAATACTTTCTTTACAAGTGGTATAGATGCAAATTTTTAATTAATTTTTTATACAAACCATGAATGGAAGTATCTTATTATTTTATGAAAATTTTTGATGCTCAAGTCTAAGCCAGCAGAAGAAATTATTTTTGCCTCCTCTGCTGCATTTTAGCACCTTTCCCATTGTAATATAACTATTTGTGTACATGTACATCTCATCTCCAAGCTCCTAGGAAGTAGTGGTCTTTGTTTATTAGACTTTTAATTCCAACTGCTTAGCATGGTAGCTGGAAATTCAATACATTTTGGGGGGGCATCACTGCCCTCTGGTGGTCATGAGAGCTACCCAACCTTGCTCCTGGAGAGCTGCTGCTGGATTTAAACCGCCAAGCCCATGGGCCGCAGTCCCGCACTCAACCACTATGCCACCGGGATTCAGCTCCCAATTCAATACATTTTAGAAGAATGAAATAAATAATGAATATTATTTAGTGAGAATGTGTGTGTGTTTACATCCCTATTTCATTCTAAAATATACTAGTTGGTGATGTGGTTTAACTGAAAAGTTAACAATCTATAGTTTAAGAAGGTTTACTTGAGAGTGATTGCATGTCAGTGTATATATTTAAAGTGTTTAATTTGTTAGATGAAACAAAAGATAGAACATGTAGAATGTGATAAAGAAAGGATCCCAGCTATTTTTAGACGACTGCAGTGTCCAAAGACATTGCTTCTTGTCGTCACCGTTTTTAGGGGTTTGTTTAGCTTTTAGCTTAAGGGTAAATTCCCTTAGTATATAATGTATTAAGAAAAATTCAATTTACTTCATAAAAGATATAGTAAAGTCATTGTATAAATAACGAATGGATGCTTATTCAGTCCTGAAATTACCACTGTATTTGACCAGAATGCAAGGGTTTCCCCCACCCCCAACTTCCAGCAAGCTCTCACTTCCTAAATATGTCTCATCAAGATGACTTTGTGTTATGTACATTTTAGACCAATTAATGCTGCATATTCTCAATTTTCCCTGCGGATAGAATTGGTCATTTAGTCTCCAGTTTTATCTTGATTGTGTTCTTCAATTGATATACACATATAAAAATATAGGAAACATCTGGTCTTTCCTTATATGCTTAAGACAGAAGGAATGGGGCTATTATATGAAGTAGAAACCATTGAGTTGTGAGTTGCGTATATTAAAAAAAAAAAACCTCTGCAATCGAGTTGATTGTAATTCATAGTGATACCTTGGACAGAGCAGATCTGTCCCTGTGGGTTTCTGATAGTTACTTTTTGCAGGAACAGAAAGCCTCTTCTTTTCCTCTTTGAGTGTTTGGTGGTTTTGAACTACTGACTATGCAGTTAGCAGTCCAACACATAACCACTGTGGACTGTTGTCATCAACCCTAATCTGTAACCTCAGCTACAGGAGAAATCTTAGATTAGGACATGAATATTATTTAGAGATTCCCTAGATATTTGCATTAATCCCGGCTAGACTAGAAAGCAAAGTCATAAGCAGGCCTATGTGTATAATAAAGAGATTTATATATAAAGGCAATTGTACATTAATAAAACACACCCAATTAAGTACAAGGTCATAAGTCTGATATTAGTCCATATGTTTGATACCAGTCTATACACTTTTCTTCAGACTAACAAAACACATATAATGACTGTGAATTCAGAATGATCACAAGCCATATGGGTAGAATGCTCTTGGATCCAGTAGCATTGTAAACATCTCAGTGCAGGCAGGAGTCTCCAAGTGGCTCCTTCAGCTTCAGAGTCTGGTTGCATCCATGTGGCTTGTCCAGTAACTCTATGTGGCTTCTCACGGATATCTTGTAGGAAGTCAGACTTGTCAACCAAGTGTCTCTAGGGGAATGAGACCCTCCTCCACGAAGAAATTTCCACATTTCCCAGAATCCTCAGAGGAGAAGGCCATGCCCACACAAAGGTCTCATTGGCTATCTCCAGATTGACAGCATAGACTCCACCCTTACACTCTTAATTCACAAATTGACACAAGATTAGTTAACTGCCACAGGATTCTTTAAATAATTTTAGTGTCTAGTAGGAGAAAGGTGAAGCTGCCCACAAGGGCAGTTCTAGTCTCTGCTATATTATGAGTCAGCATGAACTTAATGGCAGGAAGTTTCATTTTTGAGGTGATTTGAGCATATAGTAAGGACTAAAACAGCAATTCTAGGTGTTCTGAGACTATATTAATAATCAATTAGAAGAGTCCTGGCAATGTTTTTGATCATAACCTCTACAGAACTCTGTTCTACACATCAGTCAGGGAACAATGCCAGAAAATCCATGAAGTGTTCCTCTCCTAAGATCCATGCCCTCAGTTTCTGTCATCAAGAGCTAGCATATTTGAGTGTTTATAAATTGTTCTACTTTCCTCTTTAAGTTGGTCTTCCCTCCTGTTGAAAATCATTCTCAAATGTGTCTGTTTTACACTCATGGTGACCTTGGACAGCTTGTCATTTACTACCAGATCTGGTATTTTCATTTGATTTTTTGAATGTCAGTGAGTAATAGAGAGTATCAGAGACAATGGAATTTGTTAAAATCTCTGATACTCAAAGGAGATTTTATATATTTCTACATTATTTTCTTTATTATATTTAGTCAAAATTAATTATCAGCTTATGCTAAAATTTCACTAACATTTGAAGAGTGCTTTAAAAGTTGATAAAAAATAGAAATAAAAGATAATGGAATTTTCCCAGGAATTTTTGAAATATATCTCATTTTTTATTGTGTGTATATATCTATATATATAATGCAATAAGTGAAACAGATTAAATATATTTATATTAAGAGGGAACCTAGATATAAGTTTAGAATATAATGATGTGTAATGTCCTTTTATACTCATATGTCAACTTTCTGTTCCAATTAAGAGTTTTAAAAGTAGATTCTGCATGGCTGCCACAGATGGCAGAATGATGCCATAATTTCCAATCTGCTCTACAGTGGAGATATGTCATATGTTTATTGATGATTGCAAGTATGTTGGCACATTAAAGCTTCATATTTAGTATTATAAAGCTTAATGTAAATTGTGATAAGAAGTTGCTACTTTAATGAAAATTATGAAATGGGTTCCTTGAATTACAGAAAGAAACAAAAGATGTCTATTTATGCAATTATTATAGATGAGACTTAAATGCACGTAACCAAAGTGATAGTAAATAATACACATATTCAAGACTAGCATTTGGATCAGAAATTCAAAATTATTCAATATGAATTCAATTCCTTCTGTTGTGTCATTTGAGTCCTATTGCCAAAGATATTATTCTTCACATAAAAAATGAAACTCTCAATCCAGAGTCACTATGCATCTTCATTTATTCCTATTAGGGGAAGAATTCTTCCATTTCTGGAATATGGTCAACTCCTACCAAACCAAAAAAGAAGAAAAAGTAGAGCAAAGTGTCTTTAGTCCATACTGAAAACATATGCTTTCTTACCCTTAATTTATATGACAAGTGATCAAATCATTCATAATGTATGATGTGCTTACAGAGAGGAAATTTCAACTACAGCGAATGCTTTCTGGGTTTGTCAATATTGCTTAAGTTTCACCAAATCATTATAGAACTATTGTATTACAGTTGTGAGGGAAAAGTTTTAAATAAGAGAAACTTGGAATTAAAGTGACAACAGTCTCAGAGGAGCTGTTGAAATTCTGATAGAGCCCTCAGTCAAGGAAAAGTGGATAGCTAACTTCAAGGGTGCCTCAGAAAGCCTCAGAAAGCACCACATGAATGAACTTAGAGTGATCATCTGACTCGGGGGGCAGGTACTATTGGAATGAATCCATTCCAATCACACTTAATCTGTAGTAAACGTGTACAAATCTTGAATCTTTATAGAGGCTGGATCTTGGTACTTCCTCTATGAGAATCCCGCCCCCCCCCAAAAAAAAAAAAACCCTGAAAAATAGTACTCAGCTTATGTATCTAAAAATAGCAGATTATCAAATCTTCAATGTCTATTGATCAATTTGAATATTGATTAATAAAGTCTTAACATTCTATCGTCCCTTTGAAGCTTACTACAGGCTATTTTTAAAGAAAAGAAAACAAAAACCCTACAAATGTCATTGTTCTTTATGTGAAAGTATATAGAGAAAATCACATATTATTATGTGGCATTAGTTGCAATTCAATCCCCCAACATTCACCCCTACCCCCCTGCTCCACTCCACACACCTTTTCCTGAGTTTCTTGTTTTGTTTTGTTTTTCTCTCAGGTGTTTCTATTCCTTCCTTTGTCCTCATCACCAGTTTTGGGCCAACGTTGCCCTTTTGATCTTGCATAGTTGATTTTTCTAAGAAGCATATTTCCCTCACAATTACTGTTTTTTATAGGTCTATCTATTCATTAAGGAGCCCTGGTGGCAATGTACTCCTGTAAAGAGTTGCAGTCCCTGAAATTCACTGGGACAGTTCACTCGTGGCCTGAAGGGTCTCTATGAGTTAGCACCGAGTTTGGTTTTGGGAGGGGTTGTAGGCATTGCTGGGTAAACTTTGCACTGCTAACCACAAAGTTAGCAATTGTAACTTACCAGCTGCTCTGGGGGAGCCTGGTAAGGCGGCCTGCCCTTGTTAAGGAGTGCAGCCTGAGAAACCCTATAGCTATGAGTCAAGATCCATTTGATGACATTACGTTTGGTTAGGTGTTCGATATATTAATTGACTGGAAGGTGATCTCCAGTAGTATCCCAGTTCAGGTAAAAACTTGTCCTGGGCTGATGATAGTCCTATTGTTTCCATCCTCTTTCAGACCAGTAAGTCTGGCCTTTTATAAGATTTGAAATTTACTCAATTTTACTTTTTTTAGCTACAGGCAAATCTTCCAGGCAGCATTTTCCAAAACTTAGCGTGACCAATATGAAAATACTTATTTTCCTTCACCTCGAAATCTGTATACTATGATGTTTATTAAGAGCAACTAACTATATCCTATTCCAAATATAATGCCAATATGCAAGTTTCTGTTGCAAGTCTGAATACCTTTGTATCTCTCAACAAAATAATTTTCAAATTAAGTATTTTTTTCTTTATTTAATTCTCTCTTGATGCTAACAAAATGGTATAGCAAGACCCAAAGTGTTTTTAAATTTCTTTCTTGAAAGTAAGCTAAAAATATTTTTAACCAATGTTGTCTTAAACGTACAGATTTTTCAGAGGTTATAAACAATATCTATTGAAAGGTATTATCCACATGCTTCTTAATTAGTCTTTTTCAAGACTTCAAAAATATACATTCTGATTTGACCCCTTGCTGAGCATTTGAGTTTCCGCCCCAGATGTACTGAATCAGAATCTACATGTTAACACAATCTCCAGGTGATGAGAAAAACCACCTGGGCTTATAGAGGAATCCTTATGTCTTTCTTTGGAGAGTCACAGTGTGCACACTCAGTGGCTTGAAACCTTCAATTAAAAAAAAAATCAAAGCCCAAACTCTTCCAACTTGGTTTAACTGCATAATGGTTCTTAAATTTATATCACAAAGAATCTCTTTTCTTGGTTTTGGTCAAAAATAATAATTTCTTATGGGACTGGAATTTTAGGAAACATACTCTCACACTCACATGGCTTGACTTGTCAGTACTCATTATTAAGTATGTTAGAACTAGGCTGGCACATCCATTTAACATTGGTGTTGAAGGATAGCATAAAATGACTAACTGAACATAAGCTATTGCCCTGAGAAATTTTTACACCTTCAACCTTAAGCCAAAAATATGCACTTAAAGTGTTCTTAAAACAAAACATAATTCAACTAGTCAAGAATGTCTGCCTTGAGCGTTGGACTATTTTTAAGAAAAACATTTTTCATAATAACAAAATATGACACAACTTAAAATGTTCATCAGTATTAGAATAAATAAAATGTGGTATACACATATAATGATAGACTGCACAACAAACAGAAATAATTAGACCTTGAAATGACTTGGATAAATCACGTAGATATTATGTTGAATGAAAGATAAAGTATATACATCTTAAAAGTCCTTTTATAGGAAGTTAACATGTGATGAAGGTCACTTATAATGCCAGAAGTCAGAAGAATGGCTATTTTTGAGGGACCAGTGGGGTAATTGCATTAATTATGAAAGAGCATTTGTGAGTCTTGTGTTGCTTCTGCTGCTGAGTTGATATCTACTAATGGTGACTCTATGTAGGAACAGAAGGAAGCGCTTCCAAGTCCTGTTCTGTCATATCTTTAGGAGTTAGAGTCAAGTTAATGAGAATGGTTTCCATCTTTATTTATTTATTAAAAAAACATTTTATTGGGGTTCATACAACTCTTATCACAATCCATACATACATCCATGTGTCAAGTACATTTGTACATTTGTTGCCATTGTCATTTTCAAAACATTTTCTTTCTACTTTAGCCCTTGGTATTAGCTCCTCATTTTCCTCCTTCCTCCCTCTCTCCCTCCCTCAGGAGCCCTTGAGAATTTATTAATTATTATTACTTTGTCATGTCTTACACTAATTGATGTCTCCCTTCATTTACTTTTCTGTTGTGATCCCTTTGGGAGGGGAACATATGTAGATCACTTTGATCACTTCCCCCTTTCTCCCCCAACCTCCGCCTTCCCCTCTTGGTATTTCTACTCTTAATATTGGTCCTGAGGGTTTTATGTGTCCTGGGTTCCCTGTGCTATGAGCTCTTATCTGTACCTGTGTACATGTTATGGTCTAGCTGAATTTTGAAAGTAGAATTGGGGTGATGATAGTGGGATGACAGAGAGGAAGCCTTAAACAACTAGAGGAAATGTGTATGTTTCACTGGTGTTTTACAGTGCCCTGACTCTCTTGTCTCTACCTTGTGACTCTTCTGTAAGGGTCTACAGATGGGCTTTGGTTTTCCAATCCACACACCCCCTCCTTCACAATATTATGATTTTTTGTTCTGAGTCTTTGAAGCTTGATAACTGATCCCATCAACACCTCATTATCACAGAGGCTGGTGTGCTTCTTCCATTTGGGCTTTGTTGCTTCTGAGCTATATGGCTGCTTGTTTATCTTCAAGCTTTTCAAACCCCAGATGCTATATCTTTTAATAGTTGGGCACCATTAGCTTTCCTCACCACATTTTCTTATACACCAATATTTTTTTTCTTCACTGATAGTGTCTGGAAGGTGAGCATCATGGAATGCCAGGTTATTAGAACAAGTATTCTTGTATTGAGGGAGTACTTGAGTAAAGGCCCTTTGTCTGCTACCTTATACTATATATATATATATATATATATATATATATATATATATGTGTGTGTGTGTGTGTGTGTGTGTGTACACACACATAGATCTTTTTCCCACTCATTCTATATAAATATATTTACATATGTCCTTGCCTATATTTAGACCTCTATATATGCCCTTTGCCACCTAGTTTTTTTCCACTATTTCTTTTTATTTTCCTTTTGTGCCACTATCATATCTGTCCTTCATTTAGGTTTTAATAATCCAAGTTATATCCTCCACACCATGGATTTTAGAGCCCTTGTTGTTCCCTTGTCCCTGGGTTTGTTAAGACACAATTTCTCCTGCCCCTATCCCTCTCCCATGTCCCCTTGAAACTGTCAGTTCCATTGATTTCTCCTCCCAATTGTTTATCCCATCTATCTTACCTAGACAGAGCTGCATAGATAGTAATAAGCACAAAAGCAAGGTAGAGAAAAACAAAGAAACAAAATAATAACAGAGAAAGAAAAGCCTATAGTCTACAGTCTGTTTATTGCTCTTTAGGAGTGTTTTCCAGTTGATTCTGATGGGGTGCCACACCCTGGGGTGCCATCTTTATGATCACTGGTATGCTTGATTCCATTCATTGTCTCTGTTCACCTCACTGAGCAGTTTTGATGTCGTTGCTGACCCTCTGCTTTGCCAATCTTGATGTCCTCCTGTAGCAATTGGTTCAAGTCTGAGATAATTCTGTTTGATCATTTGGGTTTTATTTGATTGAGTGTCAGAAGTAGAACACCAAGTCTTTTTATTCTATCAGTCTCAGTGGTTCTCTGAGTCCTATGCACCACAGGTGACCCTGCTGATGGCATCGCTTTCAGCATTTTAGCTTTATTGCAATTGTGGATCCTTGCCTTTCCAAAATATATCTGTACTTTAAGAGGAATGGTGTTTTTTGTTTTGTTTTTTAATCTTTCATGGAGAATTTTATTGAGCCTCCCAGGAGAGAGAGAGACATCCAGACAAGAGAGCATAGTTGGTTCTCTGAAGTTATTCCCACCCCCACTCCCACCCCCACCCACTTCTGTGCTCATGAAACAAGTTTTAAAAGCATTCCCCAGCAAGAGATTGCTGTGGAACTTCTGCTAAGGTTAGCAAGGGTCTTCTGGGAAATGTAGTCCCTAGGTACTGCATGGACTCTGTGCAAACCTATTCTTTCACTCCCATACTCTGTCACAGTAGCAGCACAAAAACTATCACAGTATGAAAACCAGGCAGATTGGTGGGGGTTGGAGACTTATAGAGAGCTGGACCTTTCGGGGTAATTCCTTCTAATCTGATTAGAGAAATGTATGGAATCTTGATTTCTTCTCATTTTCTATGAATGTTTAGAATCTCTATAAGCCTTTCCATGAAATAAACATTCAACCTCTCTAAAGGACCTTCTATGATAGAGGAAAATGTCACCTTTTATCTAGTCCTTTTTTTGTGGGGCCCACATGCCTGCATCCATATAAAATAAATACCCCATTGATACTCTTAATTTAAGTCACAGTTTACAAAAACAGCAGCACAAGTATCTTCTCTAAATATTTCTGCCTGTCTGGGGCTGTCAATGCAACTGTCTCACTTGGTTCTAAACCTGAATGGCAGGTACAGCCACTAATAGTGGGGCCATTTTATGTGTCTTAAAATGATCACATGATGATGGATTTTACACGGTGAGAACCTTTTGAGCAACATCATCTGGTACCTGCTTATTCTGCATAAAAATTGGTATGGCTCATATCATTGATGTATGGAACTTCCCAGAATGCTAATGTTAGAAATGTCATTGAGCTGTGAAGAGTCATGTCTAATTTGATCAATATGTGCTTCCACATATGTCATTAATTGCTGTTGCTTTCAGTCACTAGTGGATGTTTTATGTTTTATAGTCCATGAGCTTGCTTCACTGTAACAGAGACTGTGAGTTAAAAAAGAAAAAAAATACAGTTATCTTGTCAGTATAATAATACCTTCATCAATAGAGGGCAGAGTTTGCAAGCAGCACATTGTCAGAAAGCCCATCACAAGAGCTAGATATGAGAACGAGGCCTATTCCAGGATGCTATAAAATAGAAGTTTGGGTAGAACAATAAAGTCAAAGCAAATGTTCCAGGAAAAAAAGTTTAATGTGGAAATGACTACTATAGCAGAATTGCTTTGTTCTATGAAAAGAAGAATCAGGCATGGGGGGGGGGCAGGGTTAGATAGTTGAGGGAGTGGGCATGCTGTCAACAGAAGGAAAGATGGAAGGATCCAGGCATTTTGGCTGAAGGGAGCTCAGGCTTTCACCCACATGAACCTGGAGGACTATCTTGCTGTCACCAGCTGGCACAAAGCAAAGAGACCCTACGAATGACATTTATGGCATTCTTACAATGTGACTGTCAGTGTACGAAATCAGAGCCCTTAGTGTGGAGCCTGCTTACCCTGAAGGCTCTGAGAAATTTGTAAATCAAGAAATCTGTTTTTCCCTGCTTCATTTACCATGCCAAGATTATCTTTATTACTAGAATTCTAAGGAAAAGAATTTGCAAACACAGTTTTCCTTGAAATGTTAGGGGACACCATTTTCAAATACAACTCTCATTTATGCAAAGGTGTTATTAAAATTGCCTGTGTGTGAAAGTAAATTTTCAACACAACATCAGATTTTCCGTTTTGCTTGAGCTCATCGGTTTTATTTACTAATTCTATAATTGGCCACTTTCTGGCTTGGAAATCAGACTAGAGCACAGAGAAGTGATGCAAACCATTAGATTAGGCCACATAGAAGCAAGAACCAGGAGGCACTACAGTATCAAAAGTGACTGGCTACATTTTAAGTCCATTCTTGGTGGAATATTCGAAACTTTTGTATATGAGTCATAAACAATAACGGTGGGTGTAAGAACAAATTGGTGGACATATGTTTAGGCTTTTAGGGAGGTCAGACATTTACAGGAAATAGAGACTTCTAGTTTGCTTTGCTGACATAAGACTTGGGTTCCTCCATTTGTATAGTCAAGCAGAGAAGTACCGGTGGTGTATCGGTTCTCATGATAACCAGCTTACTACAATGTCACTAGGGTGAAAGCTCAGGCAACTCCAAGGTCACAGATGGGGCTTGCTACTCCCGGAAGGCGTTATAGTCTTCGAATCGCACAGCAGGCAGCTTCTCCCTGTCTTACAGATTTAACGATGACTCAGAATTGACTCCATGATAGGGAGTTTGATTTATAGTCAAGCAAATGCCTGTATTAAGTTTTATTTTCTTGATTTTATTTTTTACATTAAAAGAAAATGAAATTGTGCACCTTTTTCAGTCGCGTTTTAGTATGTTAGTTTGTTTTGTGAAGAAAGCACAAGACGGGCCTTGGGGAATACGATGACTGTGCATTGAAATCTCTCCCGACATGGCTCGTGAGAAAAACAGGAAAGAAATCTCTAACACCGTGCTCTATTATGACTTTTTTCTAACCCCTTTTAGATTTCTAGATGACCATGTGGATAAATGCACAGGAACTAATAAAAGCATTCCTTTTATCTTGTTATGAATGCTGGGATTCATTAGTCTTGCATCTTCATCTCTACTAGAATTATGTCTCGTTTTTCTGTCTTAACAGTTTTCCATTTTAATCAAGCTTTGTCATGGACTGTGGGCTGAATAGCCCTGTGAAAGACTGATTTGCTTCCAATCCTTATAATCTGTCCCCTTGAAGGCTAGAGATTGAGATCATTAAGGCACAACTGTTGCCCTTGATCTCAGCTCAAAGCCGACAGAGATTGATTGGTTGACAGCTCTTGTCCCAGATGACTCAAATGAAGTAGAGATAAAACAAATTCAAGTGCACACATCTCAGAATATTTGATAATGACATTTCTTCTAGGTGCTTTAAAAATTGTTTTGGTCTTATTTTCTCATTTTTTGTTTCAGTTAGCTTTTGGTATGAGGATTCCACATCCTCACCTCTAGCCCTACTCTATGTTTACCCCATTCCCACCTCCAGGGAATCTCAAGACCACTTTAATTTTCTAAGTTAGTAATTTATAAGTTTCCAAGCATTTTCAGAAAGCAATGAGCCATAGAGAGCAGATTGCAGATGTTACCGAAGAAAAGATTAGACAGTACTGTGAAAAATATTCTGATGAAGCATGTTGATCAAAAGCTGACCACAAGTTATTGGGTAAACTTCTTGCTTTCTAATGCATTAAGACTCACAGTAATCACAAGGACATAGTAGAACTGCTTATAAGGGTTCAGAGTCTGTAAACTTTATTAAAATCCGTCACCAAATGTTTCCCCCTTGGAATGACTGGTGGGTTGTTATGCACTCACCTTTTCATTAGCAACCAAAGCTCTTAGCTACCAGGACACCTGGAATTATCATAAACGTTATTTAGTAGAATAAATATTTATTCTCTGTCTATAGCTTTAAGCTTAGAAGGTGAGACAAATGTAAACCAATTCAGGTAAGAAAATGGAGGTCCCTGTAGAAACAGACAGCTGCCTTTAAATATGCACATTATGATTTCTATTTTAGTTTTCCCTTTAGAAGGATAAGGAGGCGTATTTTAAAGAGATGTATTTGCAAATATGCTAGGAACATTTAATTGGACTATTTTGAATACCAAGACAGTAAAATGAAATCAGCATATTTGGTGAAAGAAGAAATTGGAAGTTAGAAAGGATTGGCTTAGTTTAACACTCTCTGTGATCTGAATAGAAGCGTCCAAGTTCATGGTGACCCTATTTTATATTAATAATGGCAATTAAGATTTTTTCAAATTTCAAAAATACTACTGGTGAGTGCTAATAATAGGCTTCTAAATATTCACATGGTAATAGTCCATGGTGACCAGTTCTCTGGAGGGAGGTGGCCTAATTTAGGTGAGTTTAGTATTTAGAGCAAAAGACTGCAGCCAAGGAACAGGATGGCGTGCATCTTAAATGTGTTCTCTCTCTCTCTCTCTCTCTCTCTCTTTCTCTCTCTCTCTTGTCTTTCATTTTTCATTTTCCTTCATTATCTTTTGCTTTTATTTCCTAGACTTAGAACTTAATATTGCCTCTATTTTCCTCATTTTGTCCTTTTCACAATTCAAATATTTTCCCCATTGCTACTTTGATCCTACAGGCTGAGAAAGCAGCAAAGAGCTCGCGTAAGGCATAGTAGAGTCTATATCCAGGAGAATCGTGTCCTCTAGAAACTGAGCTATATTTCAAGTCAGAAGTCTGTGAAGATAATAGAGAAAGACAGAAGGAGACAGAGGCGGAGAGAGGGGGGAGGCATGGGGGGAATCAATGTCCTAAGTAGACACCCCCGCTGCTCAGACACACGTTGCGGCACCGTGTTTCAAGATTTCTGTAAAAAATTTAGAAATGACCCAAACAGGAAAGCTCCGTGGAAATCATGGTACAAATATATAATTTTTTTACTCTATGAACTGAGTACACCCAGCCTCCACTGTCGAACTTTCATTTGGTAGACTTCATGCAATGCACGACAAGGACCAAGATTCATCCCTTTCTTGGTTCAACTGCCCTGAAATGTACAGCCCCTGGTTTGGTGAATCCATATAGATTTCTTAGAAGTCTAGGTGAATAAGCTAGCTTTAAAGTAACAGAAGAGGCCTGGTGGTGATATTTGGGGAGGTATTGGATGCTAAAAGAAAGATTAACTGTGTGAACTCTCGGAGAGAAACATGAGACTCTCTGCTCCCAGAAAGAATGAACAGGTTCAGAAGCCCTATACAGAGTCACTGAAAATCGCAATTCACTTCAAGGGCTTGGAAATTAGACTTTTGTTTTGCTTTGATTTTAGTTGAAGTAGCAGAAGGGTTCGCGCAAATAAGGAGGTATGGTTATAAAACAGTGATTATAAATCACATCGCAGACCAAGCTTTTGATTCCTGGAAAGAGTTGCAGTCTCTGAAACTCATAGGGCACTTCTTCCTGGCCCTTACAGGACTGGCCAAGAGTTGGCATAGACCGAATGGCCCTGAGGTGTTTTTTTTTTTGGGGGGGGGTTTCTTTTCTTCCAGTGCTCTCCCCATTCCTATTTGCCATACTGAGTGTGTAATCATTCTCCCGGGTGCTGCCTGACAACTCTCATTTATGCTCAAGAATTTTTCTCTCTTAACAACTTTCAGTGCTGACATCTGCTGAGCACTTGAAAAACATGGGATTGTGTCACCGTTAGTGTTATGGAAAGGCTCCATGAGTTAGTTACTTTTGCCAGCAATGTTAGATAACGCATGTAAACATTAAGGAACCGACTGAATCACTAAATGCATTCTTTTGTTCACCTGAGTCCATAAAGAATGGACATACATTAAAAACAATCATAAAATGTCGATCTGTATGCATCCATCCCTTTATTGCATTCATGCATTCTTTCAAAGCTTATAGTCTGTGCACAAATAGTATCAGGAGATATAAACTGAAGAGACGTCTCTGAAGCTCTCTAATCTCTGGAGTTAGACAGATCCTGAGTGATCCAGAATATTGGTATCAGATCACCAAAAGAAAGGATTTATGAATAAACAAGTTAGAATTCCTGGATAGACAAAAAAAAAAAGCAACAAAACACAACGTTGTCCCTGAGTCAATTCCAATTCATAGTTACCTAATAGAAGAGCAGAGAACTTCCCTGCCATTTCCAAGGCTGTGATCTATAGGGAAATGGACTGCCACATCTTCCATTCATGCAGTGAGCACTATTATGTGCCCACTGTTTGCACTGCCAGCAGCAAACCCAGAATCAGTGAAGAGTTGGCAGACATTATTGGCTTACACATGAAGTCCAAAATTCTTCATTTACATTGCTGTCCATCAATAATCCAATAGGTAGCTGGATGGCCTGGTGCAGTTATTGAGTCTCTTCAGTCTTTGGTTTCCTAGTTCTGCAAAACATGAAACTTGGAAATCCCTACTGAAACAAATCACATTTTTCTTCATAACATTCCTAGAAATTATTTTTGGAGTCAAGATTCTTAGAGGGTTGTAGGTTTAATTTCCTTTGTACTTATATCAATTGCCAATAATGGGGAGTAATGCTGAGAGCATTTTGTAGATTCGTTTTGCACTATCCCTTTTTCTCACAGTTGTGTATCTGAGTGTCTTTTTTAATATCTTATATTTTTAAGCTTTGAGTTATAATCATTCCAAAAGGTAGGAAAAAAAAGGGAATTCATTCTCCCCTTTTCAGGAAGTTTTTGTTGGGTGTTTTTTTAAAGGTAAAATATTATATTAATAAAATGTGAATTTTATATGTGTCAGGTCCCATAAAGCCCCCAAAATATAAAGTTATGCAAGGACAAACTTTAAAATATTCACCAGTGGTACAGGCAAGTTTTATTACCCTTCATTTGTAGAGCTGGAGGGCTTGCCATATTTAAATCCATGGCCTGCTTTAAGTATGTGGGTCAAAGAGAAAGGAGACAACAACTTTTAAAGTCCTACAAACCGAAGAGTCAAAAGCAAAAATGACTGGTATTGGAAGTACAGGAAAATAAAAAAACTGGGGGACCAGGCCGGACTGGCAGAGGTAGATCATATAGTTTCATTCACACAGTATTACTATGTGCCCACTGTTTGCACTGCCAGTGCCAAACCCAGAATCAGTGAGTAGTTGGCGGACATTATTGGCTTGCACGTGAAGTCAGAAAATCTTCATCTAAATTGCTGTTCATTAATTATCAAATAGATGGCTGGCCAGCCTGATGAAGGTATTGAGCCTCTTAGTCTTTGGTTTCCTAGTTCTACATAGGTATAGCCAAAATCCTTACCTTACATGATGGTTGTGAGGTTTTAATAGTTAATTTATTTAAGATTCTAGTTATGAAAGCCTAGTAAACATTCAACTTACATACATTAATTTATAAAAATATTTTATCGCTATATAGCTCACTTATCATATAGTTAATCACTTGAATGATAGTGAGAAAACATGTACAAGCATCACACCGTCAATCGTAGAACTTTTTTTCTTTCTTGTACTCATTGTTATTAGTTCCCCATTTCTCCCAAACCTCCTGTGTCACACTCCCAGCAAACCATGAATCCACTTACTGCCTCTGTAGATTTAATTATCCTGGATTTCATATACAGGAAAATATACCCCCAAACCTGCCACCAGCAAAAGCCCCTAACATCAATATCAAAGCAAAACAGAGGAAAACCTCAATGGAAAAGAAAGTAGAAAAATGGTGAAAACCAGAGCAAATTTAAAATGAATCCAAAGGGAGAACAAATTATTCCCAATACCTTTTCAAATTGTTTCTCTTCTCTCCATTTCCTCATAGGAGGATGACACTAAATTAGTAAATTTGCCGTGCTTATCAGAATTAAACACCCCCTCCTACTTTTCCCTTTTCACAACTCTCAAATGTCATTTGAGTGGTCAAAGGTATCCATTCTCTTGCTCAGCCCTTTGCTGGGCACTAGAGGAATACAGTTTTGTTTTGTTTTGTTTTGCTTTGCTTTTTGATTCCTTGTTTTCTTGCACTGCTACTAAAAGAGCAGCAGTTCAAACCCATCAGTCACTTCTCAGGAGACCAATGAGACTCTATTCCCCTATAGATTTATTAGCTCTGAAAGCCATAAGAGCAGTGCTACTCTACCCTATAGGCAGGTCACTGTGAGTCAGAATTGCCTGCATGGCAGTGAGTCTGTTTCCATTTGTTTTGTTTTTAAATAAACTAGAATTCATGGAGAATCAAAGTGGGTGTCAGGAAGTACATAGACAAGTGTACAATAGAATCTGGACTCTAGATTTTAGAGATTTATAATCAAGAGTAAAATTTTGAGTCCCCAGTCAGCTATCTAATATCCTGGGCAAGCAAGATATGATAAAGTTGATGATTTCTGTCTAACAGATGACAGTGCGACGATCAATAGCTTTCATTTAATTCCACAGATTTTGTACATTTTCATGCTCTGTGAAATTATTCCTTTCCTCTCCCCACTTCTCCTCCCTTCTTCTTTCCTCCCTTTGAGACTGTTGGGATTGAACTGCCTTTTACAAGCTTTATGTGTTTCCTTTTCAGAATATCTCCATGCAGAGTATATCTTAGAGGGTATTTCACCCTAAATCCTCTGGTGCCTCTTTTATATCTTCCAAAGATGGCATGTTTAGTATAATTAACGTGGTTTATTTTAAGAGAAATTTAAGCTAAAGTGAAAAATGAATTCCTGCTAAATTTCAGACAGACGTTTTTTTAGGAGAAGTAGGTCAAGAAACATTGAACACAGAATAAATTTATCTCTGAAAACAGCTTTTTAGCTCGGGATTGTTTCAGGATGGCCCAGAATCCACACGTAGCATTTTCTTGCATCTCCAGTTATATTTTTTTCTGAATTAATATTTGAGCATAAAGCATTTCCCTAGAATTGCTTTTATTTTTCTCCATATCTTCTGTGCTCCACTCTCAGGTGAGAAGGGAGCATGTAGCAGTCATTTCGAAAGAATCCCATAAATCATTTTCCATTCTAAGTCAGTATGCATCTGATTCATTCAACTGATGTTTCCTGGACTCACATTTCTTCAAATCAGCATGAACTCAAGAGGAAATGGGATGGTTACACACAGATGGGTCTGTAGGAATCACCCGCACAAATGTCCATCCCTATTGCCCTCACTTCTCTAGGCCCTGAAAGTTACTTGTAGCAGCCAGTTCAGGTAAAAAGATTTGGGTTAGGGGGAAGAGAGAGGGGAAAAGGTAGATGGAAGGAAGAGAAAGAGTTCCCTGCCCTCCATCATCAATTGCAAGAACGGAGCCTATTTTATTCCTTTGGGGCCCTAACTCTATCCAGGGGCAAGGAGCTGTGCGTGCCATTATGGGCCACTCATTAAGCTACTTTACTGCAAGTTCCGCAGTTTGAAAGATTTAGTCTTGGAAACCCATAAGGGCAGTTTTATTCCATTCTATGGGGTCACTATGATTTAGAATCCACTTGATGGCACTGAGGTTATTTTTTTAATACCTGTAAAGAGATAGAGTCATCTCAGAATTCAATTGGTATCCAAGAGGCTAGTGGTTGGGCCCACCTGGAGGGGGAAATCTGCTTTTCACACACAAATCACCCATCAAAGCCCCCGTGGAGCACAACTCTACATAAAGAACTAGTTATTTTAGTCGGCTAAGGATAAGCAGGTTCTGGTATTTGTGTAAAAGTTTATGATTTGTTTTTATTTTTCCCATAGTCACCACAGTTGTTTTCAGTGTATGTGTGTGTGTGTGTTTTCCTGAAGAGTAGAGAAAAATGGCAGAAAGCTTATCATATACTGATAACGCTGACAACTGCCTGTTTATTCTTTCTTCTGCCACAAGAATGAAAATTAAGAGTGGAACTGTGCAGCACTCTACGAATCAGTTGGAAAGAATTGTGCCTGCCTCACGTTTGAATGCAAAAACCTGCAATCAGTCAGTGAATCTTTTCATTGATATTAAGTAATAGAATTGGTAGAGGTTTCATTTGAAGGTAGATCCATTCATTTGTTGCTGGTTTTTTTGTCTGTGTGTTTGTTATTTTTATTGGAATGTTAAATGGAGAACTAACACTAAGGTATCCTCCACTTGCTAACCCTTGAATACGCCCAGGAGTATCGGTGGCAGAGTGGGTTCCAACGCCATTGAGGTGCTGTACACAAGGCCAACCGCTTGCAACCACTAGCCACGCCTCGAGATTAAGATGAGATCTTCTGTTTTATAAAGAATTACAGTCTCTCTAGTCTCACAAGGGCAGTTCTACTCTGCCCTATCAGGTTATTATGAACTAGAATTAGCTCGACTAGATTCAGTTTGTCTGTATGTTTTGTTGTTCTTTTTATGACTGTGATGTTTATCCTAGTCACATTTCCATGTTCATTTGTAACTAATCCCTGAAACTGCTTTAAAGATTCCAAGGAGAGCAGTAGGTATGCAAAAGAAGAACTTTCAAATGAAAGAAGCTGTTATATGCAATTTTATGATTCCTAGTTATTTTAAAAATCATTTTGGGGGCTCATACAACTCTTATCACAATCCATCCATCCATCCATTGTATGTAGAGCATATTTGTACATTTGTACATTTGTTGCCCTCATCATTCTCAAAACCTTTGCTTTCTACTTAAACCCTTGGTATCAGCTCCTCATTTTCCCCTCCATCCTCAGTTCCCCCTCACTCAATAGCCCTTGATAATGTATAATTATTATTTTGTTATATCTTACACTCTCTGATGTCTCCCTTCACCCACTTTCCTGATGTCTGTACCTCAGGGAGGACGTTATATATAGATCCTTATAATTGGTTCCCCCTTTCTACCCCACCTTCCTTCCACCCTCCTGGTATCATTGACCTTGAAGAGATCATCTGTCCTGGACGATTCTGATTCTCTACATTTCTGGTTCCTATCTGTACATCCTCTGGTCTAACTGGATTTGTCAGGTAGAATTGGCATCATGATAGCATTGAAGAACTAGAGGAATGTTATATGTTTCATCATCGCTACACTGCACCCTGACTGGTTCATCTCCTCCCCGTGATCCTTCTGTAAGGGAATGTCCAGCTACCTACAGATGGGCTTTAAACTCTGCACTCCCTCTCATTTACAATTATATAATTTTTGGTACTTTGATACCTGATACTTGATGTCTTCAATACCTTGTGCTCACACAAGCTGGTGAGCTTCTTCTATGTCAGCTTTCTTGTTGCTGAGCTAGATGGCCGCATGATGATTCCTAATTATTAATAAGTTTGAACAGCCTTCATTGACCCCTGTACATTGACTTCCCTGGGTCTGATACATACTAAATGCCTAATTGTTATTATCGTTTCCTAGGGCTGTCACAATCAAATACTGCAAGTGAGTCTCATTAAAGAACAGAAATAACATTTCTCTTAGTTCAGAAAACTAGAAATTAGAGCTCATGGTGTTGGCTCTAAGGGAATGCACTTCTTTGTATCTCTTACCTTCCAGACAACCTTAATATGCCTGGGTTTGTAGAGACATGCCATTTGTGCTGTGCCTTTTCTGCTTTGGGATAAAACACCATTCAAAAGGGATTCAGTTTAGAACCTGCTTTATGCCGATTTAAGGAACCCTGGTGGCAAAATGGCTAGAAATGTTCAGCTACTAAAGGAAAGATCATCAGCTCTCCCCACCACCTGTTGATAGGAGGAAGATGAAGCGGTCTGGTTTGGTAAATATGCCAGCCTTGGAAAGTCTTTGGGGCAGTTCTCCTCTGTATGCTGAGGTCTCTATGAGTTGGAATGTAGGATATGGCAATGGATTTTTGTTTTATACCACAATATGAGGTCATTTATAGAAGGAAAAAAACACAAGCACCCTATTTCCACACAGGGTCATATGCACTGGTACAGACATCAGGATTAGCTTTTTTTTTTCAAGGCTCTTGATTCAATCCATAGCAGAGATTAAGCAAAACCAAAATGCAACTAGAAACAATTATAGAATCATGCATGTACATGAGTCATATTTTGGGTATGGGTACTAAGAATACTTTCCTGACTTCCGAATCCCTTTGCAATCAAGTAGCTCAGAGCTGATACAGTGTAAACAATCTGATTTGTTAATGTAAATTAGAGATCAGAATAGAAGAAAATCCATAGTGTAGGAGAAAAATAGAGAAGGAACCCAGAACACAAACTATTAAAACAAGACATCAAACAATTTGCCAATTAAAGCAACTGGCAGCTTTGTAACAGAATCTAGTTAGCAAATTTGTAGCCATGATTTACTTTCATATTCTCTGTGAGTTTTCTTACAAGATCATGCATGGGTGTGATCAATGACATTGTTTACTTCTTTTACTTTAGAGGACATTCATTTTGTGTTGAAATCCAGTTTTCACTTCCTGAGAATTCCTAGCTGTACCCCATCCAGAAATGACAAAAAGGAAAAGAACAACTGTGGTTTTATGCACTATAGTAAAATCTATTCATGACACTCTACAAAAGGTTCTAAATTGGAACGGCTGAAATTCTCTTCTACCCTTTCTGCTGCATTTTAGGAATACCTATGAAATTTGAAACGATATAGTAAAATGGAAGGGAGTTTGAACAGGAATGACATATTGAAAATGTGACAAAAGAGGTAGACCAAAACATTTTAAGCAATTGAGAAGGGGATATGCTTCATAATTTTGCATTTTTTTAGACAAAGCCTTTCAATTTGTCTGGAATCCCACCTCGTGTTTCAATTTCTAGCCATATAGCAGAGAGTGGTAGAAATGGAATGATTCTCTTTCTCAGTGAAAATGGATGAATAAGGCTGTGAATTCATTTATTTTATTTTTATACTGTGAGTGGCACAGAGATAGAATGAAAATAATAAAGATATTGCAGTCAAACTTAAACTCGTGAGCTTTGTATCCATGACAAAAAAATGCCTAGTGTTTTTAGCATCAGTTTTCTCATCCATAATGTAAGGCCTGGGGAACATACCCACCATGCAGACACCTACAAATATCATATACATAGGGAATTCTTATAAATATAGTGGCATGTCTTCTATCCAACTCTGAGTACTAAGGTGTGAAAAGTGATAAGAATTCCCAGCATAAACTTTTAGTAATTTTACTCCTGTGTTATATGTAGGACAGTGACACTAATTCATTTCTAATTATAGTACTTTTCTATTGCTATCTATATTCACATTTTAAAATGATAATGATTTCTTTCTAGAATTTTCATTTGACTGCTTTATGACCCCCATAACTGCTGAAATCATCCATATGTCCATGCAAGTTGTCTACTTTTCTCTCTAAACTCTAAATGAATCGAGCTCTTCATTTAACAGAGTTATTTCAAAGTTCTTGCCTTATAGTTACAACTTCCAGTTTTTCATTGAGTGATGATGACTTCATTTCTGGAAAGGGGGTGGATTTTGCTTGTCTTTTTGTGTAGTGTGTATGTGCTTTTAGTAAATGCCAGAATAATGGAGATGGAAGTAAAATATGCTCTCTTGAAAATGGAAACAA
This sequence comes from Nesogale talazaci, assembly GCA_004026705.1. Lineage (NCBI taxonomy): Eukaryota > Metazoa > Chordata > Mammalia > Afrosoricida > Tenrecidae > Nesogale > Nesogale talazaci. The sequence goes on from PVJH01000366.1 coordinate 224,348, forward strand.
CTTATCTTTTTGATTTTTAATATGAGGGTTAAATCCATGGAGTTAATATTAGACTGGTTTTGTTGTTGCTAAAGAAACCTCCAGTGCAACTTAGCCTCCAAAGTCTTCAAAATCACCCGAGTGTAACATGGTGCCTGGGATGCTCAAAAGATATTGCTGGGTCCCAGTTTCAACACCTTCCACTCTCAGAAGATCTTGCACAGTTACCTTTGAATGGAAGAGTCTCACTCCACACTCTCCATGGTCACCAGCTCCTTATGCCAATGATGGGACAAAGGGGATTTGTTTTCCTGGTTGTGTCTTATTCTGAGCAGACCTTCATCTGCATGGACCTTGGAATTGGGGTTTTCTCAGCATGCTTTTTCTTCCCACAGTTTATGGCTATCAGTGTAACCTGATTCTGAGTGTGTGGGATGGTGTGGGGTAGGAGTGGGGTAAGATGTAGTGAAAAAGAGAAAATTCCTACTTGACTTCAGAAGGAATCTTCCCCCTTTCTCCTTGCTGAACAGCAGATCTTTGTCCAGGCCCAGGGATAATGGAGTTTCAATATTTCTACTAGGGACTTCCAATCTTTTCCTTCCTATTAAGGAAGTGCCGGGGTCCATGAAGTCAGATATTATACTTGGACATCACTGAGAAGGCCATTCTTCCAGCTTTTGGTCTGTCCCTAATCTTTCTCGTGCTTGTTCAATGGAAGCCAATGAAAAGGAACCAGAGAGTGAATGCAAACTCATTTGTTCTGCAGCCCGGGGGCTTCGAAACTGCCATGCCATTTACCCTTGATTTCTAAGGATCTGTGGCAATTTTAGCTAATGTCTTTGTGTGCCCATTGAGAATGCTAGTCACCGGGTCAATAGCTCGCACCCAAGCTCGGTGCCCTGTGTGACACAGACAAGGTTTTCTGTCCCTGTAAAGATCCACAGGCTGGAAAACCCTATTTATCTATGGTCACTTGACTTGAGATCAACTAGCCAGCAGTGAGTTTTTGTTTATGGTTTTAGAGTGCTATTTTGAGGTACTTGCCATAGGTGAAACCATCTGTGCAAACGAAGAGTTGCAATCTCACCTTGTCCATTTGTGCCCACAGCTCATGGTCCCCAAACATGCTTTTTATACCTTTTCTCAGTGTAACTCATTGAAAGCAAGCAACAGTCTACATCCTAAGCAGAGATGAAACTTGATTATTATATAAAATCCTGAAGAATTTTATCCTCTTTGGCTTGCCACCCTCTCATTTGTTAATGGTTAGAACTACCCCTGTTTCAATGCAAAAAACTGTCATGAATAATTTCTATTTGAGACGGCCTGCTTTGAAAAGTCCTCCATCAATAATTGAATTTAATACATATACATTGAGTACATGCTTTCTGTGACTCACTGACTGGACAAGGGGAAGCCTGATATGGCCCTGCAAAAATTTTAGTGCTGAAAAGAAGACAGGTGGAAGCAGAAATACTATATTTACTTCTGGATCTTTATTCTTCCTCCCTTTGTTGCAAATGTTCAATGATTTAATAACTAATTAGAAAATAATTGTGTCAATTGGTGGGCAATTCAGCTCAAGGCCCCAAAAGTTGGTTCAAAAGAATTGTGTATGATGCCCAGACAAAAAGCATTGCTATAGAAGAATAGGGACTTTTATTTAAAAGATATCAAAATGTAAAGTTATCATTTCATTATAAGGTCCCATGATTGAATTGTGTCAGGAAAATCTGTGAAAACTACTCCTTTGGAATACCCCAAAGCTATTGCCATAACCTTTGAGCTGACCTCTTTGCCTTGGATTTGACTGATCCAACAAAGTCTCTTTGGAAGCCACAGTTATATTTGCACCTTTCAAAAGAAGCATATTTTATACCATTTTATAGGGACATAATCCAAGTAACATACAGTTCAATAGTTCAATGATATCTAGAAGAGTTGTACAATTGTTGCCACAATTCATTTTGGAATATTTTCTTGAAGTCACTAAGGAGACTAAGACAAGTGTATTACTGAGAGAACTTACCTGAGTCAATCCACTCATCACAGAGACATGTTTACAAACAAAATCCAAGAACGAACCAAACCCAAACAAAACCCCTTCCTGTATGAACTGGAAGCCTAGCAGAAATCCTTTTTGACTTACCTGCGTACACTCAGAATTCATCTGTGAACCTTCATTTGTTATATAGAGAGTGATATGGCACAATTTTCAAAGTTGTATTCATTAGTGTGGACACTGCAATCAGACCGCTGAGAGACAGGAGGAAGGGAAGAAGCATGAGGAAAAAGTGTGTGCTATTGATGGATTACTCTTTACGAGTATAGCATCACCAGGCAGTTCTAACTGCATCTTACCCTTATCGTTGAAATATGAACGACAACCATAGCTTAGTTTCATAGAGCACCATAAATGAAATATAAAATTTGGATTGCTTTTAAAGTTTATATATTCTCTCAGAGTTCAGGAGGCTGGAAGTTGAAATTCCGGAGCATTGACTGCAGAGTTTTTGAGAGAAGATCTTTTTCACGGCTTCCATAATGCTACTGATTCTGTATTCTCTGGTGTACTCTTCTTGTATCTATCTATCCTCAACTCCCACTCTGCAAGCCTTGCTCTTTGGAGGACCTCAGAAGTGTTTAGGACACACTCCACATGGATGTGACCTCTTTACATTCCAGAGGACCCCTACCCCAATTGCGATCATGGCCATGGGCATAACTCAGCTCACTGCCACTGAGTCCATTCTGACTAACAGTGACTCACTCTATGAGGAGATAGGACTCCAACCTGTACTGTGGGAGACACAGTTTAATCCAGAATGGGCCCCAAAGCTGTCGATCTGAATGTTGAGAGAATTAGAAAAAAAAATGCTCCAAAATAGCTTGAGCAACTGAGAAGAATGTAAATAGATCTCCTGTGAGTTGGCAACATGCCTCAGAATAGCCTTAGGAAATTTAAAATATTTTCATAGTTTAATAGCTTAGTGCAGGAATCCAGGTGACCGACTGAGGGATGAGTATCATATTTCTCCTTAGTATCACCCCTCCGTCACATCATGCCAATTTAAATTCACATACCATCATAGTTAAGGATGTACCATACCGCAGGGTAAGCATGTCACGGTGACCAGTTTTAAGCATCCATCCTGAAGTTTAGTAGGGAGCTATTGCACGAACATAACATTAATTAGGAGAAAATAAATCTACCCATTTGTTTATTGTTGACTTCCCATTTAAGGTAATTATTTCCATTCATATGGAGCCTTTGCCATTGGCTACCCTCTGCCACTGGAGCCCTGGTGGCATAGTGAGCTGTACATTGTGCTACTGGAGGTCAGAATTTGGAACCCACAAGCTGCTCCAAATGCAAAAGGGAGGCTGCCTGCTCCTGCAAAGTCTTCCAGCCTCAGAAAACCAAGGAGACATTTCGACCCTCCCCTGTAAGTCGAGGTGGAATCAAGTAAAAGCCAACTCAATGGCAAAGAGTTTGCTTTGGGGAGTCAGCAAGTTAATTTCCGAGTTCTAGCTATGCTACCTAGAGTTTCTGAGGTTTTGTAAATTTTCATTGGAGCAAACAATATCATCTTTCTCCCATAGGATAGCTGGTGGGTTTGATCTTCCAACTTTGAAGTTAGCAGTTTGTTTTATGCCCTGACTCAAATTTATTTCTTAATAATGCCTTGTGATAATGTCTATGTGGTTGTCAGAGGATGGCTCTCATGCAAAGGCATGAGTCTAATATAAAACTAACCAACAAAAAGTTTGAAAAGGAATTTATACTTTCATGCATGCTTTTGTACATGCTATCTAGGGAAAGCCTTAAAATTGCTAAAATAGAAACCTTAAAACCTCCACAAATGTTAAAGAGTGAAGTAAAAACAGATGATTGGGCATGACTTCTTTTAGCAGTAAACACATTAGTAAGATATGGTAATTATTTGAGATTGCATTTTGAATACAACATTTTATTGTTCAGCCAAATTACAAAGAGACTGTTTTTAAATATGTGTGTCCATTTCCAGCTCCAGTTCATTAGATTAAAAAAGAAAAACAAGCAAAAAAAACTGGTTGCAGATTCTATTTCAAACCATGGTGTCCTCCCATGTTACAGAGTAGAACTGATCCATGGTGTTTTCTCGATTGTAGTCTTTACAGGAGATGATTCCACACCTTTCTTCCATGGCATCTCTTGGGAGTTGAGCACAAATGGATGCTAAACCCATCACCCAAAATACTATTAGGAGATAGTTGCAAGCTTAATAATCATATTCATATATTGATGTTGTCAATGAGTTCCATAATTTGTGTCTCCTTTCTAATGTGGAATAAAAAGAAACCACACTTCTGGATGTGGTATGCCAGTTTCCTTCAAAAATAACTCTTCACACAGGTTTTATTTTCATAACCATTTTATCTATTTTTCTATTCACGGTACTTTTAAACATAGTTCCTACCAAAGACTCACTGAGTATTATGTAAATTTAAGCAAGAAACTCAATAGAGCTTACAAGCCTGTCATCATTTCATTGCATTTTGTTCTGCTTTATTTTGTTTTTTCCTCATTAAACCTGGGTCTAATGCAACTAAATAGGAAGTTCTTCGTATATCCCTTGCCCACCCCATCTGGATTGTGAATTGTTATAATTGGCATGACTTGGAAGTTCTTATTATCACTGATAGTAACCCAGAGACAATTCCAATTTGGGTTTAATAGGCCCTATGCAGACAAGGATAACGGAATAAACCCAAATGGCTTTATGTGCTTGTGGCAAGTAAATACCAATTAAGTACTAGAAGTGCCATCAATTCTTTTCTGTGCTGTTTCTCATTAAGGAATTTTTTTTCCTGGAGGGTTCAGATTGAACATCATAACCTTCCAAAAGGAAAGAGGGCAGTGTCTTTTCTGAAGAGGAGATGGGAAAAGGAAGAGAGAGAGAGAGAGAGAGAGAGAGAGAGAGAGAGAGAGAGAGAGAGACCTATCTCCACTGGTAAACAACAAATTTTGTTTATTACTTGAGTTACATCCCATTGGCATTTAGTCACAAGAAACGTATACCAAAGTTATAGAATGTGTTCTAATGGACAACCTTATATGCCCAAGTCAATGATTTAAGGGTAGACTGCCATTGTGCACCAGGAACATGAAATGCTTTCAGGACTTTCTGTCAAGCCTCCTTATATCTGCACCTGTCCTGTATGGTTTCTCCTGTTACTCTCTAGGCAGAGAGTGATGGGCACCTCTTCTATAGTTGAGAGATCCAGGAGAGCAGGAATCTGCTCTTAGGTCCCAAGTTACTGGGATACCTTTACGTAAAAATCTATACTTATGTGGGGACTTCAAAAAGGCGCATGGAAAAATTACATTCTCTTTCAGTTCCACAACTCCATGAACATTTTGAGTCTCTCATATATGAACATGTATGTGCAAATATTTGCACATGCACACACACAACCAAATCTGTTCCTGCCAAGTCAGTTCGGAATCCGAGTAAGCCTACATGTTCCTGAGTGGAAGTACTCCCCACTTGCAATGTGCTCATGGCTCTAATCTTTGTAGAAGTAGAATACCAGGCCTTTCTTACATGGACTGTGTGAGTATAGACTTCCAAGTTCTAGTTAGTAGTTGATAGTAAACTACTTGTGCCCCCATTGTCCACCAATGTTCATATATAAAGCCGCTTGTACTTGAGTTGATTCTGACTCATGGCGACGTCATGAATGCCAACTTTTAAGTGTGTTCCATACGCTAATTTTTTTGGAAGGAGGTCACAGAGTTTTTAATTTAAGGAAATTCTGGGTAGACTCCATACCATTTGCACCATCCAGCGACCTTGAACACTTTCTCATCCATGACTGAGAGGAATGCGATTTTTTTTTGCAGACTTGTGGAGGAGTAATTTGAGCATATGCAACAAAAGTTGCAAGTGATTATTCACCTGGATCCATTAACCTCATTTTTGAGAATCTTTGCTAAGTAATAACTCTAAATTTAGTGAGAGACTTTACCTGTGTATATTATCAGTTGTAGAGTTATTGTAATTGCAAAATGTGTAAGATCATTTTTTATAACCTGTAAAAAAAGAATTGTAAATTTTAAGAGGTGGTTCAGGGGACAAATAATACCTAGCTATCTATCTTGTGTTTTAAGAACATTGGGAAACCTTTCTTGTTAAAATGATATGTGAAGAAAATAGGCTTTACAATTATTTCTGCAATGTAGTTAAATTATGCATGGAAAAGTTTAATGGAAATATATCAATTCTTCAATCATAGAGCTTCTACTATTCATGCTTCCCATATCTAGATTCCAAAATAATGTTCATTATAGATAATGAACATTAATTAATTTAGAAAGGAACAGACTTTGGCATCGTCGTAAGCATCAGGTTCAAAATACCACTCCATCTCTTTACTCAACTTTATCAGAGTTACATACACACAACATTACACATGCACACACATATTTACACTGATTCCTGAGGTAAATTACCTAAAAAACAGATATTTTCTATTCAGATTTCTATTTTTTATCCTTGAACATATTTCTTTAATCTCAGACTACTTGTCTAAATGTGGTGTTTAAATTAATATACACATTTTGCCTTTTCATATCCTTTTAGCAATCAATACCCTTCTTTCAACTATTATTAGCTCTTTCTATTGATCTCTGCTGAGAGATTGTTATTTTTGGACACTTGAGTATGGTACTTTGAATATCTTGGTTTCTAAGCTGTGAATTTAGGACATCTCTGCAAAAAATAGTGCTTCATTTTTTGTAAGGTATAGTTTCTTTTCATATGGTGCAAAGATGATCAATTCCACTTAAAGGATTCCTTCATTGACATGGACTGCTTTAACTAAACAAAAGCATGCATTAAAGATAAAGGCATAAAACTTCTGACACCGTTAACAGAGGAATCTTGCTGAGTCCCAATTACTGTATTACATGATGTCAATACCTAGCCCCAAGAGCTATTATGAAACAAACTGAACTCTTCTTTAAAAGGACATTGCAACAAAATGGGTTGCAAGAAACCTCTATCTTTTTATCCTTCCGTTTAAGAGACTAACAAGTGCCTGATCCTCTTCAGTTGAAGAGTAAGATCTAGAGGCTATTAAGAAAGCCCAATAGAACCTGGGGTGGTAGATGTGTTTTGGCTCTCTGAAGTGAAGTTGGGGTCTGCGTAATGGCGTGCTATTTCAAAAGTCATGGTCCTTTGTATTGTTGTCAGCTAGGTGGCTATGGAGCTGGCACTCATGCATGAGGACTTCACACAGTCCAAAACAAAACGTTGTCTACTTCTGTGCCATCTCCGCGATCTTTAGGATACTTCAGTCCATTCTTGTCACTGCTATGTTACTCCATCTAATCTAGGAGCTCTTTCATTTTCACCGACCCCATACTTTGCCAGCATGATGTTCTTTTGTAGTGATTAGTGATTCTTGGTTATGTGTCTAAAGTAAGCAACTCAAAGCTTTGATGCCCTCACTTCTGAAGAGACCATTACTGAAGTTGTTGTTACGTGCCCGTAAGTGGTTCCATCTCATCGCCATACTGTGGACAACCAGATAAAACACCGTCTGGTCCTGTGCGGTGTGAGCCAAAAATTTAGTTATTAGGGACAAAGGACAAAGGCATCTTTTAAATACCAGTAACACTACCAGCCACATCAAGTCATTTCCAACTCTTCGTGGAACCCACGTGTGTCAGAATAGAACTATGCTCCACAGGGTTTTCAATGGCTGATTTCCTTCAGAAATGGAAGTTTTCCTTCTTAGGCATCTTGGGGCCGGGGGGGGGAGTGGTGGGGCATTGAGCCCAACTTTTCCATTAGCAGCCAAGTATGTTGACTCTACCTTAGAATAGTGTTGAGAAGAAAAAAATTCAGGAAAAGAATAGAAGTGAAACTGTCACTTTTAATGCCTCTGCTCTTAGGAAAATGAAAAGCAAGGCACTTTAATATCCATAACAGACTGATGTATTTTCCATTCCAAACATTTTCATGCCCTTCAAATGACTAATTTCTTCCTCACCAAGTTCTGTAATGTAGCTACTATTTTTATGCCTATTTTTAAAAAGAGAAGAGAATTTAAGTTAAGCAATTTCAAAAAACAGCTATTTTATGATGTGGCTGAATTTTGAGTCCAGGGAATGTGGTTTCATAGTCTATGTTTGAACAAAAGTGCTTTATTGACTCCTGAAGAACAATTCAATGAAAGAATCAGATGACAGCGTTTTATATCTAGAGACCAGCAGACCTTTTCTTTCAGAATCTCCATGCATTTGAAATCAGAAGACAGCAGGTTCCAGGAAGGAAAGGAATATCACAGAGCTACAAAATGTTCAAGCCAGGGTTCAAGGGAGAGTATTCATGCAGAGTTCACCAAAACCAATGTGTGCCAGTATTGTTATCATTATTTTTCAGCTGAGGCAACTGAGGCACACTCTTAATAAGCATTGAAGCTACCATCAAAGCTGAGAAAATTTAGAGCAGGAACTTTCATATTATTCTAATCCAGGAAAAACTTTGTCTGATCCCTTTAATCATACAATTAACAAGTTACTATCATTTCAATTTGCCAACTTTGGACATACTCATAGCAAGGCAGTCAGACTTCATGGAGATTTCAAAGACCGATTTAGGGGAGGTGACTCTGCTGGTCTTTCGTATCAGGTGCTCCTCTTTGGACTTGAGTTTCCAAATGTTTGCAACAAAATCTCTAACCCTGAGTTGCCTTGAAAGGTCTTGTGGTGGATTAAAATATCAGCCATTAACCAACGAACTCTGTGGACCATACATAATGTTGCCTAATGTATAAACATTGGGCAAATCTGCTGCACACGCTCTCTTTAAAGTGTTGAAGAGCAACGATGTCCCTTTGAGGAATAAGCTGGCCTACCTCATCTTTTTTCCAATCGCCTCATAGTCATGTGAATGTTGAAGGGTAAATAAGGAAGATGGCAAAAGAGCTGATACATTCCAATAACAGTGTCAGCGAAGAATATTGACATTACCATAGACTGCCAGGAAAATGAACAAATGTGTAGTCAGGAAGTCGTCAGAATGAGACGTGAGAATGGCAAGTGAGAATGGCAAGAGTTCATGTCATCTACTTTGGACATGTGACCAAGAAGAACCAGTCACCGAAATAAAAGATATGATATTTGCTAAGAGGGTCCTCACAAAAGGGGATCAGCTTCCATTGTAAGGATTAACACAGCAGCTGCAACAATGGGCTCAAGGATAGCAGCAATTGTGAAGATGGCCCAGGAGTGAGAAGTGCTTTGCTTTGTTTTGCATAGGGTCGCTATGAGTTGAAACCAATTCAACCACACTGAATGACAATAACAAGCTAAACATAATGTTTTCAGTGTACTGTGATTCATGTAAATCTAAACATCATAATACAAAATTATATGTATGCATTGCTCACTGTTGTGCTATTGTTATTAGGTAATGCTGAAACATTTTCAACTCAGATATGAATTTTTGTTGCCATAGAGGAAAGTAGTTTGCCAATTGAATTTAATTAAAAAAGTTTGGCACATTGGTGATAAATAGAGTTTGTGAACATAAAATGAATAAAACAGATAGTTCAAACAACTCTTTAGACTTAGCAAATTCCATCGGAAGCTCCAACTATACTACTGTTTGTTCTATGTCATGTCTTTGATAAGAATCCAAAAATTTTCTGCACTTTCTAAATCTCTCAACAGTCTAGTTTATGTTTTCCTTTACTTTACCTTGATTGCACCTCACCGTGATCGGTGAGTTTAGTTTCATAATCACTTAGAATTATTTAATTCACATGAAGGCAAACCTAAGTTCACATCTTTGTAATTTATTAGTCAATCAAGCTAAGAAGTTTATTCATTGACCATATGGACAAATGAAAGTACTCTCAGTGTTTTATTGGCACAGGTATTTGAAAAGAAATAAATTCTTCTTAAACTTGAGTGACCTAAGACACTTGGCCATTTATCAGTTTATTGTACCTGATTAGAGGCATGCTGTTGTAATGCTAGAAGCTATGTCACTGGTATTTTAGATACAAGTAGGGTCATCCATAGTGGAAAGATGTCAGCAGCAGTTTGAGATTAACGTAGGCTAAGAAGAGGAACTTAAAAATTTGCTTCCTACAAATTGGCCAGTCGTTGAAGGCCACAAAGGTAAATCTTTTTATATACACAATCCTGCCAAAAGATCAATAGATATAAACTCTGAGTTAATACTTGATGGACATGTAGACTGAACAGGCATGAGCAGGTGAATAGGGCTCCATTAATGCATGTGTGTAGATTTGACAGAAACTACTTTTACATGTGTACCTATATGTGGTACAGATATATCAGTGAAGGTAGTAACATTCACACAGGAGGACAAAGTTATGAAGACACCCTAACCATATTAAACATGCACAAGGATTGAGTTGTTGACATGGCAATCAATTGACATAGCATAATTCACAAAGACAATTATCTACTTCCTATTTGTTGAGTGGAGGCTAGGTATAATTTTCTTTGCATTCTTTGAAAAATGATTTGCTCCAGATGGGTAGAGATCTGTATTTGCGCTTTAGAAAATACACACAACACTTTCACTAAAGTAAGGCAGAACCAATCTCCCAGCCATGGAGCTGATTCTGACTCATCCTGACTCTGTAGAGTCTACTTCCTAAAATATGACCAATAAACAAATACCCAGTGGGGCAAGATGAAGCTTTCTCTTCCCGTAAAGAATGAAAGTGTTGGACAAGCAAGGAGGCAGTCCTACCCTGCTTGAAAGAGTCTCAAAGCATTGAAGTTTACTCTGAAATAGTGAGTTTTGAGTTTATTATCTTAGACTAATAGGATGCCCAAGATTATGGCCCTTCAAATTTACAGCTGAATTCACGTGGCTGGACTTTCAGCCAAACAATAAACTGGTCTAATAGGTGGACAACAACCCCAGTAAGGTTGCTTCTGAGAACAAGCAAGCCAGGGAGTTCAAAAGGGCATAATTTGCATAAGGACATATCTCACAAGTGAGAAAGATTATAGGAAGGAAGAACAAAATGAAATTGTAAACACAATAAAGAAGTGTAAACACAAGAAGTGCTGTTTCAGAGGACAAAGAAGTTAGAGACAAAGAAGAATCATTTGTTGAAAATATGGCCTTGACGATAGAAGTAATGCTAGAGATTCATGTTAGAATTGGATTAATTTATTCCAGATACCTTTTTCCCTCAACAGCACAAATGGCAAGTGTACATGTGCACCTTGGCAGATGGAATGCAGTAGGATCAAATAAACTATGTTTTTGGAAAGAGATGATGGAGAAACTACGTATTAGGCAGATTAAGACCAGTAGCTAACTGAGGAACAAACCATCAACTACTCACATTCAAGTTGAAGTTAAGGCTATAGAAAATTAAAACAAGTCCATGAGAATCAAACTATAATCTTAAATATATAGCACATTTGAACAGAAAGACCATCTCAGAAATGGATTTGTCACATGAAACGATGATAACCAAAGACAAGACAAGTTGTCAAATGGCATCAAGAACATCATACACTAGAAAATCAAAAAGTTATTAAAAGACAAAGAAGAAAGAAAAGACCAAAACAGATATGTCAGAAGAGATGGAAATTTGCTTATTAACATAGAAAATATAAAGTAAGTGAGGGAGACAATGGCATAAAAGGGCTGAACAGAATACTTCAAAGTGGAACCAGAGAAGAAAAACTATTATAAGGAAATATTAGGGCCTAAATGAAGATTGTGGTAAAATTCCATTATTTTTAAATTCCATAGGTCCACAAAGGTCTTCCTTTGAAGACCTCTCATAGATAAAAACCTGGAATTAGATAACCAAGACTGAAAAATACAGTTGGCATTTCGCAAATAACTGAACAAAGGAAGATGAGCATACATTATTTTTTAAAGCAAACATCTATATACTCGTGCATAAGTTGACCCAAATGTGAGCTGAGACACCGAATTTTACTACAAAACTTGTATAAGAAATGTGCTGAACACTCTGCTTAATCACAAGTATATGTGCTATGTCACCTTGAGGAATAAGGTGTGCCTGGTACAAGCCGCGTTATATTCTATAACTGCATATGTATGTTCAAGCCGTACAAGGAATAAAGAAGCCCAGAGCAGGTTTGAAAGGTTGGAATTTTGGTGTTGGTAATGAATATTGAATGTGCCATGGAGTACCAGAAGGACAAATATATCTGTGTGGGAATATGTACAGCCAGAAGGTTTCTGGAAATGAAGGTGGCCAGGTTTTGTCTCACACTTTTTGGTCATGGAGAGGGAGATCATCCTTGGTGGCATCGAAGGTCAGCCAAAAAGAGAAAGATACTTAAGGAGATGGAGAACCACAGTGACAGCAGCAATGTGGTCAACCATAGCAACCATTGGGAAGTTCATGAAGATCCAGGCAGTGTGTTGTCCTGTTGGATGAGTCTATTCTGACTTACCAACAACAATGATGAAAACAAGAAATTTGAAGAATGAAATCTTTTATTAAGAGCCGGGGAAGAAGCTGCCCATTAACCACTTGTCAGCAGTGAATAAAAATTGATTGTGTGACACGGGACTTTCTTTACTCTGTCGCTTGGATCATCTCTTAGCACTGACACCTGATTAAATCTTGAAAGTGTCTCCTTCTTTGATTAGCTCCCAAAACTTCTTTTGTATTCTCAGTAATAATTTTCTGAACTCTGTATTACCAGACAGAATCAAATGCTATTTCACTGGCTACAAAATGTACCCGGTTTGTACTCGAAAAAAAAATTGGCCATGTCTCTATTTATACTTTTTTGGCTAGATCTCTCACAAACACTGGCTTGGATGCCCATATTTGGCAAAGAGGGAATGAGTGATTATTCATAAGCTTTATTTCTGTTTTTAGTGTATTCCGTGTTTGGCACCGAAGGAGAAATCTCAAAACTGTTTATTGTTGTCACAATAACTGACCGAATTTCCTCAGAAACAATTGTCCTTTAAAATAGCCTTCTAGATTGATCTCAGTCTAGTTTAATACTTGGCCGTGTAAAAGCAGAAAAGGAAAAAACCTTCCAAAATCTATGCTTGTTTCAATGTCTAACTAGTGAATGGGTTTGGTTAGGATAAGAACAGAATAGAAAAGACAGATTTTCAAAATGGGAAATCTTGAGGGAGTTAATTTTTTTTCCAAAATCATCTGTTGGTTCATTTTAAATTTAGATTTAATAATGGAATTTGATCTCTCTGTTTTATATGAAGAAGTTATGTGAAGTTCATTATTGATTCCCCCCTTCATAGGGCACATTTGCGTCTTACCTTCTCTTTGAGTTGTTTATGACATCATCCTTTATATAACACTCACCCTCCTCAAATCCAGGCACATATTTATTCTTTTTAATTTAAATTTTTGGGGGGGACCTCTTATAGTTCATATCACTATCCATGCATATACCCATTGTGTCAAACACATCGATATTTATGTTGTCATCATTTTTTTCAAAACATTCTTTCTCCTCGAGCCCTTAGTATTGGCTCCTTATTTCTTCCCATATATGTACACCAGACTTTGGTTGGATTCAAGCCTGGCTCCATCTATCTCATGTCTGCATTTGACAGGAGCAGCTAGGCGTATTCTGAGGCGTATTCTGCCTCTGAAAAAGGCAGGGTGACCAAAGAGGAGGTAAAACATAAGGTTCTGGTTAAGAACTGACACATTGTCAAGTCTTCCCACATTTCGTTGGCAAAGGAAAGTAAATTGACCAAATTCACATTGATATTCTGGGAAATGTAATCTTCTTGGGATGAACTAAGAAAAGTGGGGCTGGAGTGGTGGTCGTGGTTTTCGTGGTGATGGTGGTAGGGAATGAAGGCTTATTTTTAAAGGGAAGAGTTTTAGGTAAACAATCCAGTCTTCTGACATACTCATCCACATTTTATGCAAATCAGTAAACAGAAATACTAATAGCAATTATCTTTATTGACATCCTGTATAGAATACCTCATCAAAACAAAATGATGAAATGATTTATTTAAAAAGGGGAGAGGGAAAGAGGAGCTTATAGCGAAGACTCAAGTAGAAAATATTTGGAAATGAACACGGCAACATATGCACAAATATGCTTTATTCAAATGATGTATTGAATGATATAAGAGCTGTAAGAGCCCCAATAAAATCATTGGGGGGGAAAGAAAATATTTGCTCTATGGACAAAAATAGATAAATAAAATTAAAAATAAAAGAATAGTGAGTTGTCAAAAATGATTTTATTTCTTTAAAAATAGTTTTGTTGGGCGATTGTGCAGCTCTTATCATGGTCCATCCATCCACCCATTGTGTCAAGCACATCCGTACCTTTATTGCCCTCATCATTCTCATAGCATGACCTTTTTATTGGTGAGAAAAAGGTCAAGGAAGATGGGCTGAAGGATTTTTCCTCTCACAGAAATGTACTTATTCATTCTTTGTGTTGTGAATCCTTCCTCCACCCACCCTATAGGTCTAATCTTGCACCAACAGAATTCCTTTAGTTCCCGCTCCTCAACAAAAAAATTTAAAGTACATGGTTTGATCCCATCAAGGATGGCAAAACTCATTTCGATGGGGTCCAAACTGAAGAGTGCAGAATTGCAGACTTAATTGGGGAATGGTTCAAAGCTAAAAATCGAACTCTTTGCCATCATGCTTCTTCTGACTCAGTAAAGCTCCCTCGTGGGCTTGTGAGATGCTGTTAGTCTTTTGGGGGTGGTCTGAAAGTCTCATCTTTCTTTTGTGGAGCAACCGGTGGATCCAGATGCACCCAGGGCTCCATAGGGTCTGGTTGTAGAGAGATGGAAACACCGTTTTCTCAAGTGTGCAGACCGAATGGAGAACATGTTGAGAAACAACGGCATCACATTTTGTTATTTTTGTTTAAGAAAAGTTTCCATGATTTTTCAAAATAAAATCCGATGGCATTATTCCATTTTTCCTCATTTTGTAGATGTGAAAAATGAGGGTTAATGCTTCATTTCAGAGTGATCTATCTAAGGAACACAACTAGTATGTGCTTAAGCCCAACTGGGTCCACTGCCCATATGGGTTAATGAGGATGACCTCCAAAGCGAACTCTGGAAACAATTTACAGCTAACTCAGTTGAGGGGTGATATGCCAAAGTAAGAATGCCTGGGTGACACAAATGATCATCCCACTTCTCTGCCCACTGCAAGGTCGGAAGTCCCAGTCTACTAAGAAGGAGACAGGGAGAAAGGACTCGATGACTCTTTCCGCAAAACCAGCGCTGAAATTCCCATTTCAGTTCTTCTCTATCCCACACTGGGTAGCCATGCGTTGAAGTTGAGCATAGCAGTTGAAAGGAAAGACAAGCAGGAATGGGAGACAGGATGGGAGAACCGGTAGCAAGGGTGATATTGTCAACAATAGGGGTTCAATGTCCCAGAGAACTGTTGAGGAGCATGCTAGAATTAGTCTAACAAGTGTTTTGTTGGCCTTTTGGGAGCTATGATTTTGACCTTTTTATGTTGAGAACTGCTCCTGAAGAATTATTTCCCTAGCATTTCTGGAATGTCCAACGGGTACTTGCTTTGGACATTGGAGAAGCTATCATGAAAGAGCAGAGTGATATGCACTATTTCCTTCCATCCTTGTGGTGAGAATTTTAGCCACTATTATCACACGATTTAATGGGCTCACACATACCAATATTGGTGAGCATGGCACAGGATAGGGCCATGTTTCATTTTGTTGTGCATAGCGTCCTGGTAAGTCGGAGCCAGCTCAGGGGAACTACACTCAACAATTGCAATACACACTTAAAAGTGCCCAAGGTTTGAAGAGTTCTCTGCTACTAAAACATAAACCTGGATATAACAAAATGGCCATTGTGTGCACTTGGTTGATTGCTGGCCTTTCTAATTAAGAAGAATTTTTACTCCATATGACAAAGTAATATATTCTACTTTCTTTTTCAGTGGAGAAACTGAGTATGTAAATATTGAGCCAAATGAGGTATGGAAACAAATATCTACTTAACATTTCTGCCATGGTATTCAAGTATCTAATTCTACCTCCAAACAACATTGGAGACCTTGTTCTTAATTTGATTTATCTGACCAGTATGAGTCCATGATTATGATTTTCAGCCATAAATGGATACTTTGCTCTTTCATGACACACTACCAAAAGTATACTTCAAGTATGAATATTAAATAATAGTGACTTCTTTTTACCCTTAACAAATCCACACCCCCGTATTCCTGTTCAAACCAGAAGGGATATTTGAAATCACTGTAGATTATAAAGCACCACAAAATATTCATTATTCCTATTATTAAAAGCAGGTTTTGTTCTTTTGGGAACAAAGAGGTGTAATTTATACTAGTATTATTTCGTATTTTGTTATTATCTTTTACATCTAGAAGACTCTAATTGCTGCATATTTATAAATACTATAAAAGAACTTACTAATTGTTCCAATGCCTACCACCTAGAAATCATCTGTTGTACAAGATATTGCAACTTGTATTAAAGGCCCACAGGAAGTAGCAATCAATTCTAGGTGAAGGTTTACAGATTGCTTCTTTTTCTGGAACATTTTCAGTATTAATACCTTGCATTCTGTTGCTGCTACAGAGTGGGTTCCGACTCAGAGTGTCCTCAGGTGTGCAGAGTAGCACTTCTCCATAAAGTTTTGCAGGCTATCCAGTTTCAGAAACAGATCCTCATCTCTGTCATCCAAGGATCCTCAAGCAATAAGGGGAGTAGTGATCCGAGGAGGGTAAGTGAAGGGGAGGGACTGGAATAAGGCGGAACCAATCACAATGATTGATGTAGGCCCTGATCCCAGAGGCCTGACAACAGAAAGTGTGTGAAAGGAGAAAGCAGTCTGTCGCTGTGAGACATGAAAAAAAATTATCAAGGGGGCATGGAGCAGGGAGGATGGGGGAGAGAGGGGGAAATGAGGAAATGATGCCAGGGGCACACATAGAAATAAAATGTTTTGAAAAAGATGATGATAACATATGCATATATGTGTCTGGCAAAATGGATATATGTATGTATTGTGATAAGAGCCTCTAATAAAATAAAATATATTTTTAAAAAGAAGCAAAAAAGAACGGAGTAAAGAACTTCAAATGCAATCCATTTAAAGCAGATTTTTCAACTACCAAGTGTAATTAATAAACATTATCACTAACTCTAAAAAGAAATGAAAAGTGTTCAACTTGCAATATTTTGGATAGTGGCCAAGCAGTTAACTGCTATCTCAAAGGACTCAACTACAGATTATAAACAAACCCAGTGGTTGGCAAACTGCAGTTCGCGAGCCATATGCAGCTGTTTCGGTGTGAATGTGCAACTCTGAAGTCACATTGAAAACATTTGAAGGTTATGGTTTCACAGTGATTTCATTTGTTTGAAAAAAAACTTATTTAAGACTCTTGAATGATTTTAAGAACAGGATTGGCTCTTTGGTCCCAAGAGTTTGCCGACACCTGACCTAACCAATTCAATTTGGTAGACTCCTATAGGGATATCAACTGATTAAGAAAACCAGTCCATGGTGCTAGCTATTGATTTATACCTGTTAGCCAATCCAGTTCTGTACGTAAGGATGATTTTTTAAATTTTGTGTTCCAATCTGTTATTTTGCTAAAAGGTGAAACTATGACATGGTTTTGGTTCAAGGTTTTAAGAGTATCTCAAGGTGTTCATTTCAAAGCGTCCTTTAAACTCCAGGCCTACTAAGTCTGGTTATTTTTTAAAATGAGTTCTGGTCTGCACTTTTCTTTCATTCTATTAAGGTTCATCTATTATGGGAAATAGTTAAGCATTGGACTTCTGAGCACAAGGTCAGTGGTTTGAAACCATCAGCCTCTCCTCCAGAGAAAGGTCATTCCACTTTTCTGAAGAATCATAGTCTTGGATACCTACAAGGGTAGTCCTCTCCAATTCTATCCACTAGACTATAGTGAGTTTAGAGTTGAGAATTGTGGTCCTGGTACTCTGGCAACCTCTTATTTTTCCTGAGTTAGGATAGATGAGACCGCATGTTTCACATCTTCGGTGATCTTTCTCAGTTAAAGATGTAGAGGACTGAGGCTGAGCCCTGGTTGTGTAGTGGTTATGTGTGGGACTGTGGCCCACTGGGATGGAGGTTCAATTCCAGCAGTGGCTCCACAGGAGCAAAGGCTGGGCCACCTACTCCCACCACCAGAGGACAGTGATGCCAAAAAAAAAAAAGATGTAGAGGACTGAAACATAATAGTGAGAGAAAATGTTATGTATCAGAAAGTGGTGTTTGAGAGAAAGGTGGCAATTAGAACATGCAGCATGTGAAATATCAAGTTAGGTTGTTTAAAGTCAATATATAAGTTTGACAAAAAAAACCCTTAGGGTTTAAATGGAGAAAACGACATGGTTGCTCTTTTTTCTTTTAAGGTAATTAGGATTAATCTGAAGTTTGCACATTTTCAATGTTTATGGAACTCCAGACACTTTTAAAATGTATCCTTTTCTCTTCACAGATTTGTATTTCTATATAAATGGCTACATTAAGGCTCAGGGAGGTTAAGTGACTTGCCTAGGATTACAGTGCCAGTGATAAGGGAAGCTGCAATTGGCATCCAGGCTAATTGACTATTGAGTGAATAATCCTTGCACATGACTTACAGTGAAGCTGATAGAGGATTCTGGCATCAGAAAGGCATTGAAAGGGGAACATCCTGAATCATGTATACCATCTACTGCATGGCACTTGCCTGTTTTTCAGTATATGCTGCCTAGTGCCTTCATACCTCTTAGACTTCTATTTGTCTTCCATTACAATGTAGAATTTTGTTATTGTGCCCTATTTCATAGCAAACTTTATGAATATACATAAAATATTTCTCTAGTTCTTGTGCTGTTTTCAATATTTATGGCAGTGTTGATTATTTTTATGAATATGCAACTATGTGGTTATATAAGATTCTGGCCATAACTCCAATTTGTTAATATAGCATAAATTCCATGATTAAGTGGCTGAGGTGGAAGGGAATTTTTATCCACTATGAGCTGACACAGATTCCCAAGTTGTTTTCTGGGTCCGTAATCTCCCTATAATAAAAAACAATTTATTTACATGAGAAAGAAGCAACATTTGCAGGGGAGGTAAAAGACCAGAGTGGTCATCCACAGCATTTCACATTGTATTAGGAGCGACAACAGTCATTCGAGATGAAGAAAAGAGCAATTTCATCATATTCCAGAAAGCAATTACTTCTCCCTCAAATTAAAAGTAGTTAGTAAAAATATTCCCTACTTTGGCTTGCATTCTCTATAGCAATGCAAATAAGTGGAAATGCACCTGTAACCAGGGGAATAGATATTGAAAAGCAGCTTTATATCTGTTGGATGTGCAATGAAAATTTTTGGAGATGTGTTGAGAAGTAAGACTGAAGGTTTATAATTAGCAGAGTAGTTTCAAGCACTATAATGAAGTGGAGAGAGTAACATTGGTCATGCTCTCACTAGATCTGGGATTTAATTGTTATATTAATTAATTGTTTGATTATTTTGGCAAAGTCTTCAGTATCCAGTCTTGGTTTGAAGTCACCATTGTGGATGCCGCAAGTCACAAAAACTCTGTACATTTATGTGTACTTACATTTAGGATGTGATGGGTGGGATTTAGACAACATTATCAGAAAGATACCTTTGTGTATGTTGTCAGAATAATTGACTAATAGGTTCCTCCAGAGAAATCTTGACCCAGGGAACCAAACCCATTGCCATCAAGTTGATTGTGACTCATATCAAGCTGTAAAGGTTTTCCAAGGCTGTAATTATTTCTGGTATTCATATTTATACAGCAGAGTGTCTGGAGGGTTTGAACTGATAGCATTATTGTTAGCAATCCAAGAGTGTCAAACGGTGATCATGAATTCCTTATATTTGAAATTCATATTAAGATTGAGAGCTTTCAAGTCACATTCTAGTGGATACACTAAATACAAGTGAGAAAGAATATGGCATATTTATGGATAATTTGGATTGTGAGGGTAAGGCAGACCGAGTAGATATGATGTGTGTGACAATCATGGCACAGGATAAATAGTAAGCGAAGAAACATGGAAAAATTAGTGAAGATGCTCAATATGCCATTCTAACTTAGTTGGTCTTTTAGCTTCAGGGCAGGCAGTCCTCAGTTTTGCATAATGACTTAAGTTACTTACTTGGTCACTAGATAGATGATGTTGAAAGTAATTGACATGAGGAGGATAGGTGCATTAATTTTATTTGAGGAAATGGATGGCATTGTTAAGGTGATTGTAGGACATCTAGGTAGGAGAATTAACTAGAGTTGTCTATGTGAGTTTGAAGCCTTGGACATTACTCAAGATGAAACATGCATACTTAAGTATCATTGATATCAATGCTTAGGAGCTATTAGGTGGAGAGGTCATTTTGCTTAGGATAAATAAGCATATTAGATCTAGAAAAGAAGAGAAGGCTATACAAGACCTTGATAGAATGTCAATATGCCCAGCATTAATGGAAAATAAGTCCGTGGAGCAGATGGCTAAGGATCTCTGGTGTTATAAGGAGATGGTGGTATTTCAGGAGAGTAGAGCATCTGTACATTCCTCCTGGTAATATATTTTACTATAGGCGCCGCACTTATGAGTTGTTTGTATCTGCCAAACTTTTATTTTAAACTCTTTTCATCTCTTTATATTAAGAGATCTGTGTGCTATCCATCTGCTTCTTACTCAAAAATCCTAAACTCAATATTTCACAATTCTTCCACCTCCTCATTGCAAATATGGTCTTTTCGTTCTTGGATCTCGAGCCTCAAACCTGAGTAGTATAGATAATTCTAGTGTAACTGGTTCTTTCCCAAAGGCCGTACCTCAACATTTACTTAATAACGAATTCCTGACATTCCAGTTGGCTTCAACTGGATTCTGAATCAAGCTAACCCATATGTTTCAGAGTACAGCATTACTTCATAGAGCTTTCAGGACTGTGATGCTTTAATGCCTGTTCATTATATCTGGTAAACATTTACTACTCTCTAGCATCCTTGCCATTCACTAATACAACCTATCATCATTTCTCACCAAGGTTCTAACTATATACTAGCTGACTGTTTCCTTGTTTTCAGACTAAAACTCTCCCAACATACAATGGGGCTACAAAAGTGCTGTCAAAAAGAGGGATTAAAGATAATAAATTTTCTCAGAAACTTTTTAACACCCCCTCATATTCTTCATATGGTGAAATGTATTTCTAACGTGAAAACCTGCCATTGCCATTTCTCGACTTAAAATTCAGCTTTGGTTTCTAATAGCTTTCTGGCTAAGGCTCTTCTTAATTTGGCTGATAATTATTTCTCTTTCTCTACAGTCATCTCTGCCACATTTTAAGCTTTTTGTAATCTCTTGAAAAATAAAATGTGTTCTCTCACATTCTGACAGCTGCAAATGATCTTTTTGTTGTCTGCAGTTCTTTTTTCCATTCTGTCTGCCTACTACTTCATCAATGTTCAGAACTCAGCTGTTACTTCATTAAAGAAGTACAGGATATTTCAAGTTAGTTTTCTTCTTATTTGTTTTCAACAGAGTCCCATGCTTTCACATTATCAGGAAATTCATATCTAGCTGTATATTAGTGTGCATTATTTTTGGTCTCTCTCCTCACAGTTCTATGAAGAACAAAAATGTAGAAATACTATCTCATTCAGAGGTAGTCCTTGCACTTGTTGGGTGACAGATGTTAGCAAGTTCCTGCCAGGTATTTACTTTTTGACTAAATAGCATTAAAGAGGAAAGGTCACCACATGCTTGAAACAACTCATGTATTATCTAAAAGTTCTGCAGGTGGGAACTCCCACATAGGTCTTATTGGGTGAAAATCAAGCTAAGCTGTGTTTCTGTATGGAGGTTTTAGTGGATCAATTCTTTCTTGTTGATTATCGCTTTTATAAGCTGCTTGTTATCCTTGGTTTAGGGTCTCATTCCTCCACTTTAAAGCCAGCACCTTCTGGCTCAGGTTTTTCATGCAGTTTTCTCTTTGGTTCTTCCTGTTCTGTCACTATCTTTCCCTTTTAAGGACCCGTGTGGTTACTTTAAGAGCCCTGGTGCTGTAGTGCTTCCACATTGGGCTGCTAACCCCATGGTCCACAATTGAAAACCTGCAGGGAGAAATATGAGTCTTTCTATTCCCATCAAGATCTTCAGTCTTGGAAACGTACATGGGCAGTTCTACCAGGTTCTATAGTGTCACTCTGAGTTTGAATAGACACTATGGCAGTCAATGTTTTAGATTTTTATTTCATGGACAACAGTGGGCTCACCCAGATAATGCAGGGAGATCTTCT
This sequence comes from Nesogale talazaci, assembly GCA_004026705.1. NCBI lineage: Eukaryota > Metazoa > Chordata > Mammalia > Afrosoricida > Tenrecidae > Nesogale > Nesogale talazaci. The sequence continues at coordinate 246,697 of PVJH01000366.1, forward strand.
GGTCTAATAGCAGCTGATTAGAAATCTTCATTCTATTTGAAGACGTACTTCCCTTTCCTCATGTAGCCTAATTTACTCAGAGGGTCTGGGAATTAAGAGATGTGCATCTTTGTGTGACCATAGTTCTACCTGCCTTGCATCAATAAATTTAATATCTTCAGAGGGAAAAATCATAAAGAACCAAAATGTGTATTTTGTCTTATGAACTTATCCCATTGGAATCATGTCAATGCATTAACTCAAAAGCCCTTTATAAATGCATAGAATATGCTACACACTCTGTACTGGGTACTCATAATACAGTTGTAGCCAGGAGAGTCAAGGTCTTGGAAATTATAAAACGTATTAGAAAACCAAAATAGACATTAGAAAACCAAAATTAGAAAATTAGAAAACCAAAATTAGAAAACCAAAATAAATAGTTTTTGTAGGATAACACACAGTAAAACGTGTACACTGATTTCACAGTGAATTAGAAATGGAGAAATCTGTATGCAACTAGAATTTCTTTTCCCAGTGTAGTAATTTAATTATTCTGGACCTTTTCATTACAAAATGACCACTGATGGCAAATTCCTCCCCATAATTCTATAATTCTATAATCAGCAGCTATTAGATTTAACAGAAAATATTTTTTCATACCACTCTCATCTTCCCCACTCTGCATTGCCATGGTAAGTCCATTTTATAATGTCCTGAATTTCAGGTCTTCCTTCATAATGTTTTGCAGTATCATACAATCTTATCTAATGGGCACCATTAATCTTCCATATTTCTCATTTCCTCTTTTCTCATTTTTGAATGAAACAGTGAATAGACTTCCCCTGATATCTCTTCAATATTGCTTGATTGTCCTCTCTTGATGTGAAATAGCTTCATAACACTTTGTACTTCTTCACTATGTGCATTTCCTAAGCAGTTACCAACTTTAATAGCTCTGTTGACTCTGTAAATGGCATTACTTACTCCATTTAAGTGAGGAGAGCCTTCAGTTAGCTTAGTAACTAGCACTCTTCAAATCATCCTGTTGTCACGGATTACTACAGTCTTGTGTAGTGAGGGGAGTGCTTAGTGTCTGGATAGTTTCTTTCTAAGCTTATAACTGCTTTTTCTTATGATGGCATGTGAGGAGCCATCTCATCTCATGTGCCGCACTCCTCGTTGCTTGTTTCAGGTTGATTTCATTCCCATCGTTTCTTCAGATTTTCTTTTGCTCTTTTTCCCTTCATTTGTCAGTGTTGGGTGTTCAACTGTGGAAAAGTCCTTCACATTGCACAGTGCAACAAAATGTAATGGAGACCATATACTTTTGACTTATTGCCAGAAGTTTGCTCTGTCTCATCAACAATCCTGTTTCCTTTTTCTCCTTTTCCCCCTTTGCTTCTTTTTGAATATCTTCTAGACATACCCCATGCATTACTTCCTTCTTCATCATACCTTCCCCAATATCCATGTTGAACCCTCACCAAAAAGATGTCATTCAGTGGGATAGGACTCAGTGTGACCTATATAGAATTTATGAAGCTTTACATCTCTAAGGGAATAGATAGCCTTATCTTTCCTCTATCAGAGAAATTGGTAGATTTGAACCACTCATCTTGTAATTGACAGTTCAATGACTACTCAACAATCTACCAAGGCTACTCTCCTATACGGCTCCTTCATAGTTTCGTCATTGCTTTTACCAGAGCGCTTAGTAATTTTTTTTTTTTACCATGGGTCTGTGGTCTTTAGGGAAGAACTATGTTTTCTTCCCAGTTACTACTGCAGTGGCTAGCACATACCAGATACTCATAACTAAGTGATTTTATTAGATCCTAACAAAAGCTTTATGTAGCTCTGATCACACACATTGGGCTGCTAACCACAAGATCAGTAGTTTGAAACTACTAGCCATTCCATGGGAGAAAGATGAGTCTTTCTGTTTCCATAAAGAATTACAGTCTTGGAAAATAACACGGGTCATTCTACTCTACCCTATAGGGTTCATATGAGTTAAAATCAACTCGGTGGCAGTGAGACTGTTTTCTTCTTCTTCGTCTTCTTTTATAGCTTAATGTATCAAACTGCAATTAATACACTAATTTTGGAGGGAAAGGGGATAGACCTTGGTAATTAAAAAAATCATTTTGTTGGAGGCTCATGCAATTGTTATCACAATTCATCCTTACATACATTGTATGCCAAGCACATTTGTACATTTGTTGCCATCATCATTCTCAAATTATTTGCTTTCTACTTAAGCCCTTAGTGTTAGCTCATTTCCCCTTACTTCCCCTCCCTCTTCCTTATGAGGCCTTGATAATTTATAAATTATTATGATTTTGTCATAGCATACACTGTCCAATATCTCCCTTTGCCCACTTCCCTGTTGTCCATACTCCAGGGAGGAGGTTGTATGTTGATATTTATAGTTCACCAGTCTAATACATTCTAGAGTGGTCCCTCTGTTTCCCCACCACCATGTCCCTGCAGTAACTTGCTCTTCTCAATCAAGAATATTGCTATTTAATTATCTCACATTTCTAAAGAACAGAGGGGACTAGGAATATCAAAGCTAATGGTCATTGTATTCATCTTAGAAAATATGAGGGCCAAATCATTGAATGAAGAATAACTTTATTGGAAAGGGTTAATGGATTTTGAGAGAAGGTACAAATTTTTGGTCAAAGTAGAAAGCCCATTTCATATGAGTTTTAACCATAGATACAATACAATAAAAGGTTGGTCACTTTTTGAAAATTATATGAACTAGTGGGTCTTCACTGCCTGACATATCCAGAGAAGAGTTCTCAAGTTCTCTAAGAGATATCTTCGTCCTTGGCTCTCACATTAATATATGAATGCATATTTTATTAGTAAAATAGACTCAGTTATAAACAAACTCTAGAGGAAATAAAATGTAATAGGCTATGTGCTGCTCGATGGGTTAAACAGGAGCAGGTAGGTAATCATTTTCCTGTCAAATAGATTTCACTCTATCCTTTTTATATTCTCTTTGCTGCTAATTTTATATTAATGTCTTCTATATAGACTATAGGCCATTTTTCTTAAAGTAGTGCAAGATGTCTTTAAGTATTTAATATATACATATATAAAGAGTCTTAGTGACACAATGGTTAATTGCTCCTCTGATAACATAATCCATCAGCTGTTTCCCAGGAGACAGATGTGGCCACGTGATCCTGTAAAAATGATAGCCTTGGACCCCCACAATGCAGTTCTCCTCTGTTCTAAAGGGTCATCCTGAATCAGAAGAGTCTCCATGGCAATGGGAGTTAATGTGTCTATGTATTGTGCTTCATTTCAACTCTGGGAGTACAATTAATCATACGTTATAATATTATGAACTTTCAAACTTATGGGAATAATAATATAAATGACTGGAGTCTAATGTATAAGGGTATAAAATTTTATTATCATAAAGACTACTAGAAAATTTAAAAGAATAGGAATGACATCTTAGGAAAATATGCTCATTGAATGATAAAGAATAGATTTAGTGATGATAATGATTTTTAACTTTTAAAAAATAAGTTTATTTGAGTTATAATGGTTCAGTCATATTAAGAAGGGTTGTGCAATCAGCACTACAATCACCTTTGAAAGATTTCCTTTCATCTGATACTCATTGGTATTTGACATCTCATTTCCCCACCCTATCTTTGATGCTCCCAGTTACTGTCTCCACAAATTCTGCTTTTTTTCCATAGAAAAACACATGAAACAAGGACAGAGAACTGAGAAAAGCACCCAGCACCAGTAATCAAATAAAACCACGGAAGACCTCAATTTAAGAAAAAGTTAGGATGAATTGAAAGTGGGTCCTAAGGGAGTTATAATGGCAAGTTGTTCATTCCAGTCTTAGTACTTAACCTCTTTACAATATCTTTGTCAGCTTATAGGGCTAATATTAGAAAATCTACCAGAGAATCAAACCACATGGGGACCCTTCAAATGGATTTTGGGTTTTCACTATCATGTATAGTATTCTCCAAACCAGGTGATTAGAATTTAGACACTGACACCACTCCTCTGGATTTTGACCTTTATTGTTTAAAATCTTTGGAATACACATGATGCTATGCTTCTTCTGTGTGAATTTATATGACTTCTCAAGTAGATGGCTTCTTGTTTAGAGACAAGCCTTTAAGATCCTAGACACTTTTTCCTGATACCCAGTCATCATCTGATTTCTTGAACAAACTTTGCTGCATTTTCATGGACATGTGACTGTTTTGTAGGGATGTCAAGGAAACCCCAATATTTTATGCACATATCTGTGGGAAAATTTTATGGAGGCAGTGTTCAATACTTTTATCAATTGGATTTCATGATTTTATATTTAAGAATTATTGGTATATGAGGATAAAACATAAAGTATTGTCAGTACGGTAAACATTAATACATGCATGGATTGTTCACAAATAAAATATATTTATACATGCCTGTGTAATTAGTGGGTGGCTACCAAATAGTTCTTTCAGTAATATGCTTGTCTCAGTTTCTTTGAGACGCTGCTATTGAGTTGATACCAACTCAGCTAACATATAGGACACAAAAAAAATGGGACCTGTGGGTTTCTGAGTGTAAATCTACTCAGAAGTAGAAAGCTTCATCTTTCTCCCAAAGAGTGCCTGATGGTTTTGATCTCATAACCCACTATGTCATCAGGATTCGATTTAGTTTCTTTAGGAGCCTTATAAATGAAACAAAACAAAAATTGCATTTGAACAGCCTTTTCCAAGGGCATCTGCTGGGACAATGACGTTGTAGTCAGAAAGGTTAGTGCAGAAGGTTATGGAAAATCTTTGGGGGGGTTCAGAGGGGATAACTTTGATAGATTTTTCTCAAAGGACACAAGATGATCATGGGGACTTATTAGGAAGAAGCCTTAGGAAGGGTGAAAATTGCATCAGTGAAGAAAAGGCCAAGGGATTTGTGCACAGCAATTTTGTTTTGTAACATGGCAATGTATCTGCTCATTCTTCCTAGCCCACTTTACCCTAGGAAGCCTGCCCTTGAGCAACCCTGCCCCATTTACCCTACAAATCTGACTTTGCCACTTGAGATTGCTCTTGGGTCCCTAAACTCAAAAAAAAAAAAACACTGCGAAGGAACAGAACATGGGGTCCTCAAAGATGCCCACACTACAAAGTGATTTGGTATATGTTCAAGGGAACAACAGGACTCTTCTGGGAAGGATTAGAGATATGGACCTATCATTTCCAAAAGTGTATTCACTTAAGTGAAGGACATGTCAAGAAACAACAGCTTCACGTTTTGATAATTTTGCTTATTAAAATGTTTGTGACTTTTTAGCAATGTTCTTCTGCTTACATGGGCATATTGACCCCATTCTAAATAACTAAACCACATCTAAAGCCCCATCGATACATGAATAAGAGATAAAAGCAGGTATTTTGACAGAAGCAGAAATGTGCAGATTGAACTGATACGTGGGATACATTCTACTTATTTGTAATCAAACAAATAACTCTTCCCAATATCACAGGAGCTCCTGAGGTGGTTCTCTCACTAACTCTGTCTTTATTATTTTTGAAACACTTTTTAATGGTATGACCATCAGAAAAGCCAAATGACACTATGCAGCAAAACCCATGCATAGTATTAGAACTTTGATGTATGGCATCAATTTGTCCGTAGGCAACTATCAACCAGAAGCTGATTGAGAACACATGATTGAGATTATTTGTAATGTAATGTTCAATACCATACAAAAGTAACAAGCCACACATAGGCTATTTATGACAGTGTTGTTAGTGGAAAACACAAATATTGTGGCCACACATAATGTATGTTTGTGGGAGTCAAATATGTACCTACCCAAAGCCAACCCACTGCTCTGGAAGTGATTGTGACTTCCGGTGATTCTCCAGGGAAGAAGAGATCTGCCCCGCAGAGTCCCCATGGCTGTAGGTAAACCTCTAAGGAAGGAGATTTCTGTGAAGAGTCTTTGATGCCTTCAAATCATTGACTGTCTTGTGAGCATCCAGATGTTTAATGCCAGGGCTCTTCAGTAATGTGGAGACGTTGACATTATAGATGATATCTCAAATACTTTAAATATCAATTTGTAAGCCCTGTAGCATCATTCATTAAAACATCAAAAGGAAGATTCAATCTTCACCTCTGGAAAATTCTCCCAGCCATGCAGGTTGTAAATTTTAAATTTCCACAATGTTATTCACAGAGATCTCAACGTAAATTGCACTCTCTGGGCTGTTCAAAACAATGGGAAAAGGAAAATTCAGGTGTCCTAGAATGGAGTGTCCCTCAAGAAACCCTCATGTGTGCCAATTAGAAGTGGTGTTTTAGAAGCAGATTCTTTTTCTTAGATGCAACTGGGTGAATTCAAACCACCAAATTTCCTTGTTAGTAGTTTGCACTTGCTGAACCCTTTTGCCTTCAGAAGTAGAAAGTAAAGGCTCTGACTTCATGATCATTTTTTCATTTGTGTTGATATGTTCAGTTTTTGTGCCTCTAACTGCCTTATGACAGTTCTGATTAATAATTCATGTAATAATATTGTGAGTGACAAAGCTCTAGTTAGTGTTAAGAGACATGGAAATACATTCAGATTGTCTGAAATTTGTCCACTGCTACCCTTTAATTTTATTTTTAATTTTTAGTTCAATTTTAAATTTTTTATTCTGAGATTTTTTTGTCTTTGGAATGTTTACAATTTTTAAAATTATGTATGAGTCACTGGAAAAATACAGGTAAAACAGCCTTGTGAATAAAAAGGCATCCAAGAATGTTAATCGGTTTTCTATATATAATAAGTTATATTAATGTTTTCCCCATGAAATAAAATAAATGTACTATTCCCTCATGGTATAGTGCTTACTCATTTGGCTGTGATCCACACGGTTGGCTTTTTGAAATCATTAGCACCTCTGAGGGAGAAAGCGTGGCCTTTCTATCCCTGTAAACAGTTACAGTCCTGGAGACCCACAGAGAGTCACTGTGAGTCAGCTGTGACTTGATGGCAGTGAATGAGATACAACTAAAACAGGAAATTAATCGAGGTTGCATGTTTTTTTCCTTAATAGCAATAGAGGTATACAAGTGAGAACATTCACTGAAGATATTTAAATAGCAAAACTTAGCTTTTCTGTTATTTAGTAGAGGCGACACTCTGTGCTCATAATAAAAATGAATGAAAATGTTCCTTTACTAGTGACTTTGCTGGTTGCCTTGCTTATGCAATTGTGAAAGCACATAGCTTTGAGTTCAAAAAGGTCAGTGGTTCAAAGTCACCAGCTGCTCTTTAGGAGAGTACTGTGGCAGACCTGGCAAACTCACGGAGCAGTACTATTCTCTTATCCGGGGGCACTCTGGGTCAGAATCAATTCAATGGCAATGGGTTAAAATTGTCTTTAATACCCCAAAGCAGAGAGTTTTGAAAAAAATAACCAACAAATTGTATTTCCAGATCTACTCAGTATACTAGACATAGAATAAAGAAAATTTCAAAAGGGATGTCAGAGTATACCTTAAAACTTACTCTTAATGATAGACTAGTTTAAGTTCAGGTTGAAAGACCTGAAGAAATTGCTCAAGCCTCAACTTGCTAAATCGAAGGAAAATTTGAGCAAACATTGACTTCTGGTATCGTCAAAAGAAGGTAGAAGGATTGGACAGTCGTGGTACAAAAGTTCATTGTTTTATGCTAAAGTATTTCAAGAGGTTGCCATATGACCAAGAACTGATGGTACTGATTTTAAAAATTCAAGCAGCACTGAAGACATTAGGAAGAATATGACTCCAAGAAATGATGGAATGGAACACCAAATGAAATGTTTGAACAAACTTATGATGCATTGTAAGCAAGCATGAGTGTAGACCAAGAAAGGATGGAGAAAGCGAGCTCTTCAACTGACTGAGCAAGATCCAAATATGTGTTCCTTTCAGAGAAAGGTGACCAATAGAATGTGGAAATTGCAGAACAATATCATTAATAGTACATGTTAATAGCATTTTGCTAAAGATAATTTTTAAATGGTTGCAGCGGTACATGAACTAACCTGCCAGAAATTTAGGGCTGACTCAAAGCAGAGCTTGAAAGGGGGTATATCATTCATTGCTCACATCAGATGGCTCTTGGATGAAAGCAAAGAATACCAGAAAGATGTTTGATCATGTTCTATCCTCTATGAAAAGGCATGCACCTGTGTGGGTCATAACATGCTATGCTTAACATCGAGAAGAAGGGAAATTCCACAACACTTTCTTGTCCTCAAGCAGTATCCGTACATAGACCAAGAAGCAGTTGTTGGACCAGCACAAAGGAGATAGAAGGGTTTAAAATCGGGAAAGGTGTATACCAGGGTCATATCCTTTCATCATACTTACTCAATCTATATACCAACAAAATAATAAAAAAGAAACTGGAATATTTGAGGAAGATCACTGCATCGGGATTTCAGGATGGATCTTAGCAAGAGTGGACATGTGGATAAGGAAACCTTGCTTGTGGAAATCGATAGAACTTGAAGCACTAACCTTGGGGGTGGCAAGCCAACACTTACCTGGCAGTGCCACTAGGGCTCCTTATCCAGAAAGACCAGACTGTGGAATAGTAGGGTTAGTGGAAAGGAAGTTTGTCAATTGACATAGTGAGCAACAATGGGTTAAAACATAATTGCAGGTGTAAGGATGCTGCCTCACTGGACAGTGTTTAATTCATTTACAAGTAGAATTCTATGACTGCGAACTGCCTAGAGGGCACTTTCCAACAATAACAATTAGTAAACAGATGATTAACTGGCTCTATTGAATTTATTAACATGATTTCTGTCCCACATTTTTTGTTTAGCATGATGTCCGATTAGTCCAGAAAATGAACTAGGAAAAGTGAAGGAAGAGATAACTTTCCCTGCTGTAATAAGGGAGGCTGAGGAGAAGTGTATATCTCTTACTTTTAAAAGTTTCTTCTTACCCAATATATGTGCATATAAAACTTTGAGATAGTGATCTCCATATATAAGAAAATGATATTTCATGGGAAGTATAAACAAAGGCTATCTTCTCTAGAAATGCATCCACAAAAACTATACAGCCTTCCACAGTATTTTGTTTCTAATAATGCTCTATATAGACTTGGCTAGCCAGAGCCAAACTGCTTTTTCTCCTACCCCTCAGTGTCAGTGTGAGACAATGGCAGCACAAATGAGAGGGGCATATTTTGTTATGTTAAATCAAAGTCTCTTATCTAATAAAACAGTTTCAAATGTTTCAGGAAGATTTACATATAGATCAATAATGTGATTTCAAGATAAACTTACACAAAGGATACATTTCTTAAGGGAATGTTATTCTTTATTCTCTGAATCATTTGTTTGGAAGAGAAACAATAGAGATTTACTACTGAAAGTAATTTGAGGATAAATAGGATTAGTTTTCCAGGCCATTTCAATAAGAGATTTTTTGACCAATGTAAATACAATATGAAATCTCTTGATTTTAAATCTAAAATGTACTCATTTATTAAACCCTCATCAATATGATTTCATTTACAGTAATATAAACATAGGCTTTGACATTGCCAACAAAGAAACCTAGTCTCAATAAATTAAGATCGATGATTAATTAGTTTATTGGATTTAATATTCACTTCCAGAACAAGCAAAAACTTTTTGAGAAACACACATTCTGGCAAGATGATATTTAATATTTTTCAACCTTAACTGCTTAGTATAAAAAGTCCTTGGGGAATTGTTTGAGTATTTATGTTAATCTCAAGTATAATTTGCATTTTTATTTGAAATTATCTGATTCTTACATAAAAGAGGTACTAGAAGGTTTAGTATTGTAAGATCTCCCATCCCCTAAAACATTTTTATATTAAATATTATACAGACATTATTAAATATTTTCTTAGCTCTGAATTTAGGGGAAAATGTGTGAGATTCTGGGATGCAAAGATAAGTAAGTTATTCTCTTGATCACCAGGAAACCTCTCCTATAAAGGGAAAAAGCTATGACAGAGATTCCAGTGAACAGCAGGAGTTCTTGCCAAAGAAAGAAACATTTCTACACAGATCAGGAACATAGGACCAGAAAGGTCTGGGGATTAGTTTTACAGAAGAAATGACAATCTTTTCTTTTAATTATCACAGAGTATCCATTTTTTAAACAGGTGTACATATTGTCCTATTTATTTAGTTATGAGATTATTTCACATAATGCATTTATAAATATTTGCATGGCTATAGACATGACCTGAAATTATTGTTTTAGCTTTCATTTAGTCTGAATGCACAAACCAGCATCATCTATTTCCTTTTGATTATCAATTCATTTAATATGCTACAGATAAAATAACACTGAATAGTATTAATTTTAAATTATTTAGATAATTAAATAAGAATTTTTCCTCATTGTAAATATCCTTTTATCTTTCAGATGAAAGAGAAGATGTTCAAAAGAAAACATTCACAAAATGGATAAATGCACAATTTTCTAAGGTAGGACTATAAGTTTCCTTTTCGCTTACTGTGTAAGTAAGTGATGTTTTAAAATGGGATATATACTTGTGCAAAATAAATGCCCATATTACTTTTGTCATAGTGTAATTTTATTTTATGTATTCATACCTGGGGATATTATTTGGAAATTATAAAATTATTTTTAATTCTTCTTGGTATTCTGAACTTCTTTAATGAACCAAATTATCAGATGATTATAAGTATACTCTCCCCAAAAGGCAGTTAGCATTCATTATATGCTAAAAGATATGATGGATATTTACTAGTTTGAAAATGATACCAGTAATTCTTTATCTCTCTTGAAAAAGAATATTGAAAGTACATGAACTGCCAAAAGAACAAACATATTGGTCTTGAAAGAAGTACGGTTAGATTGCTCTTCATACATGGTATCAAGAGGGACTAGTTCCTGGAAAATGGCATCATGCTTGGTAAATAGGGTCAGCGAAAAAGAGGAAGATGCTCAATGGGATGTGTTGAGATAGTGGCTGCAACAATGAGTTCAAACATATAACAATTGTGAAGATGTCATCAGCTCAGACAATGGTTCTTGCCATTGTACATAGGGTCATTATGAATCAGAATTGACTCAATGACACTCAACAACAACAAATTTGGGAAATGATGGCAATTACTGGAAACCTAATTAATTCCATTCAAGCTTTATGTTGATACCAAAAAGACAAACACAACAGTCAAAAGGGACTTATGATCAATATTGATACCATTTCTATCTGACTTTTATCAGAAATGATGGTTGGAGAAGACACAAAATTAGACCAAGTTGAATCTTTGATCTTATAAAAAATGACAGTAATTAGAGAGATGTTGGATAGACACTAAATGATATTTAATTGAATGGACTGTGGGTGGTCGGAGAACGTAATATTCTGAACTACAATCCATTAGTAAAGCTTGATGAAGAGAACCATACTTTCTGTTCATCTCCAAAGGAAGGAGCAACAAATTTACAAGTCCTGTAAATAGAGTACATGGGGGCACCTTGAAGGCAAGAGTGAGACTCTTCTTTTTAATTCTGGTGTTCTAATTTTCGGTACTCTAAAAAGTTACGTAAATGCATTTTGGTCAAAAATCAGAAACGAAGGGCTGAGCCCTGGTGGTGTAGTGGTTGTGTGCCGGACTGCGACCCACTGGGTTGGAGGTTCAAATCCAGCAGCAAAGCTGGGCCTCCTACTCCCACCACCAGAGGGCAGTGATGCCCCCAAAAATACCGGAAAAGAAGAAAGAATCAGAAGGTAGTAGAAGATATTGAAAATGACTTCAAAGAGAGAGAAAAATCAATGAAATGGTTTTTTTCAGTGTGGTAAATTAGACATGTACTTACCTAAAAAACAAAGCAAAACCCAACCACAAAGTAAATGAGCATTATGAGTTTTATTAGTAGTTTACACACACAAATACATGCAGTCTATACATTAGAATTATAGCGAAGTGTTTCTTATCCTTTTGTAATGGTCCAAGAGGGATATTTTGAGTACAAAAACATGAAAAGTATTCTTTTAGCTTTCATGTTATTTGAAGTCTTTTATATTCTTTTCTGTATATCCAACTGATCTTTCACTTGCCCAATATCATTTTTAGATTAAGTTTTTTTTTTAAAACAGACCTTTGATCATCCTTTGATTCCAAAAATTACTATTAGAATCGGGTTAATCACATCTATTCTAATAGCTAAGTGAGCAATATCTATCGCCATAAAAACACAAAGCCATTGCTAGGGAAGCTTAATTCAATGAAAATTGTCTATCCATACAATTTGTAGACATTTTATGATTCTAAAAATGTTTTTAGTATGACAAATGCATTATAACAGCATTGCTCACTTATGCAGGTTCATTCACATGAACTTAATAGGGAAACGGGGTTACTGAGTCACAAATAAATAAAATTCTCTGGTGAGAAGTATTTATTATTTGATCAGTAGAATGGTTCAAAACATTTGCTTGGGTTATACGAAAATTTTTATCTTAACATTGGATTTAATAGTTATTTTTCTGTCTGCTAGCTTCACTCCTAGAGCTGGCTATTCCATAAGAAGCATAAGGTATTACAGCTGACTGAAATGATTAAGAAGACATGTGTGATTAATTTTATCTATATATCTCTCATAAGCTCATGTCATAATTTGATGATACATTTGAGTCTTTATTGCCAAAATCTGTATGTCCACCCCCACCCAAAAGATGGAACTCACTCCTTTCTGTATAATAGTACATTAATATAGATTTAATTTATCATATAATGTACTTTTCTCAAAATTCTTCATATTTTAGTTGCTAGCTACATTGATGAGCATGAAAGAATGCAAATTAATATTATATTTGTGAACCAGACATAATATACTTCTTTACTCAGTAATGTAGCATGAGCCATTAGGAAAAATCTTTATATCTAGACATTAATTCATCATATAAAGATACATATATGTTCTTATATTTCAAGGATATTTATATATGTGAAGCTAAACAAATTTTCATTTTTCATCACATAATATTTTAATCGAATGAGTGATCTGATTACTTTAATACCATCTATCCACTTGGTCTTTACCTCCTCTTTCCTTCTATTATTTTCTCAGCTATTATCTAAATGTCTTGATTATCACTACCTTTAAGTTATAATCATTGTGTTTCTAAGTCTATAGTTTCATTACTTTGTAGAAACAGGCATGATTTTTAATTCTGCGGCATAATTTGCAGGAAGAGTCTCAACCCCATGTTTCTCTAAATTGTGTTCTATTCCAACTAAAATTCTATGTGTGATGTATCACCTCTATAGTCATTTAACTGGAATGTTCTAGAAAACCATCAGGAAACTCTGTAATGGAAGAAAAGTGATGAAATCCACAGTAGCATGACTTTTTCTCTCTTTAAGGAAGTTGTTTAAATTTCTTTGTGGTCTGACTGCTCACTTATTCCAATTTCCTTAAAATTTACCTCTAAGACTTGTTAAATTGGGACCATGTATCTCAATCTCTTATATGACTCTAGCTGTACAAAGAAAGAGATACGATACTTAAACACCTTTCAGTTTGTATCATCTATGTTGATATATAGTTAACCAACTTGTACATAACTAACACGGAATTTCCTGATTTAAAAGAAATTATAAACCAGAGCTTTTGTGCCAAGGAAGGTTCACTATAAATATAGAAGTTTCACTGGCCACTGTTTTCTGGCCTTCCTGTTTATCCCTGTTAATTGAAATCAGAAAGAATGAGGTCCCTATAGAGAAGACAGAGCCCTAGTGTTGCAGTTGCTAAATTCTGCTGCTTACTGAAAGGTTGGGTTCAAATTCACCCGCCAATTCATGGGATGAAGAAAGCTGTGGCAGTTGGTTTCCGTAAAGATTAAATCTGTGGCAATCCTCCATGGCAGTTCTACTCTGTTCTATAGGACACTTTGAGTTGGAGTTGACTTGATGGTAATGCGTAGAGAATAGGGACAGTAAACATTTTGTCTCTGGCTAGTGATGATTAGGCTGGGGAAAGAGTCTTCAGAAACACCTGCCATATTTGATTGAATTGTTAACAGAGGAAAGAAAATTGGTGGCATAAACTCTAGAAATCTTCATTTCAGGGAGTTAGGATTGAGAAGTCTTTGCTACATCTGAAAAATGATATAAAGAGTTATATTTTAGGGACTGAGCCCCGGTGGTGTAAGTGGTTGAGTGCAGGACTGCGGTCCGCGGGCTTGGCAGTGCAAATCCATTGGCAGCTCTCTGGAGCAGCACTAGGTGGCTCCCACGACCACTAGAGGGCAGTGATGCCCCCACAAAAAACAAAAACAAAAAGAAAAAAGAGTTATATTTTGTGCTTAATTGCCCCCAAAAACCTTATGATATCAGTTTTCAGGATGAACTATAACAGTTTAGGTGGCTAGTTTGAAGTAAATAAAATAAATGAAGCTGAGATCAAAGAAACTGGACTCCAAAATCCATGGTATACCCATAACTATTGTACCTATGAAATGTTATATTACTGGAGGGATACTTGTCACAACATTTCTATGTATTCTGGGAAGTGAAGAGAAGACTTGGAGGAATTTAAAATCTGAGATTCTTTGCATCTTTTTTGCCATCTTTGCAAATACAGTAATATTGTAGTCGACTTTGCAGTAATTGGCAATCCCAATACTGAACCATTAGTTGGTGATTTAAGAACAATTTACAATACCACAAATGCTCATATTCCATCGTACAGAATTTGGTTAGTAAAATAATCTCTCTCAGCATAACCACCAGGACTGTGATTTGCTTATGTTCATGAAGATTGTTTTTTGCTTGCACAAATCATAAGCCCACTGTTGCATGTGTCAATAAAAAACAAACAAACAAACAAAAACATACTTGACAGAAATGTAGGCTCCCTAACTTCTAAACTTGGTGTTACAATGATTTCTCAAGTGGTGCGTTTGTGTTTAGAGTCAAGATAATTATGCTAATGGTTAATCCACTGAGAACCATTCCCTTGAATGTTTTCCTGAATCTAATCTCTGTAAAGTATCCAAGTAACAGGATTTTATTCAGTTAATGAAACTAAAATTGGATTGTGATAGGTCTCACTGTTTTCAATGGAAGAGAATACAATGTAGCATTTATCAAGAAGACATCGCTTAGAAATGCGTGCTTCTTTATCAACTCATTGTTACTGAGCTCTTGATAATTCTAGCTAGTTTTAGAAGGTGCACATGTTTTGTTTTCTATGAGGCTGTTTTAAGAAATATAAGAAAATTACAACCGTTGGTTGTATATCTATATAACAGACAGTGGTCTCAGTGATAAGCACAGTTAGTTGAAAATATAAGGTGTTATTGATTTGGATGTTCATTGCAAGCAAAACCCAGTTCTCCATACCTGAGAGACAAATGCTTATGCCATCAAGTTGATTTCCTCATAGCTGCCATAAATAGGGCTTCTGAGACTATATCTTTATGAGAGCAGAGCGTCTTCCCTTTCTCCCACTGGGTGGCTGATGGAAACCCACAGCACCACCAGAGGTCCTTAATGTCTTTTACACACAGCGCTTTGTTTATGCCTAGAGGGAAGAAAAAGTAATTCCATAAATATCCTAGGAACCAACACAAATTCCCAGGAAATCAGACCATATTGACTCTCGTGGCTCCTTGGTCCTCTGGTACAATCCCATCAGAGACTTATGGTTATAAAATAATGTTTCAAACAACAAAAAATATCTACTGAGTGCCAGCTCTGTGCCAGGAATAATATTGTGCACTAACAAAGGCACTATGATGCATGAGTTTTCCTCTTCAGATAATTGTCATCTGAAAGAGGATACAGTTATGTAAAAATAATCAAAACAATCCATGCTGGTTCATATGATAAAAGTGTTGTAGAGCAGAATGAATGATTAATTGTTCGGAGACGAGTTCCTTGAAAGTGGAGATTGTCCCTGCAGAGACAGCTTAAAATGAGTTGAAGGCTGCTGGGAAAGGGTTTAGAACTATGGAAAGAATTGAAATTTTGACCTTTTGATTGGAGAGTGGCCAAGGAAATTCCTGAGTAGAGATCAGAGGTTGGAAAAAGGAGCCTATTGCCATTACTGAATGCATATGCTGTTGAGGGTCCTTGGACCATCTATAATATACTGACTTAATCTGTTTTTTCAGCTTCTGCTATAAATTGTGAAGTTCTAAAGCCATAGGCAAAAAAATTAATTAGAACCCCTACCATATCCATTCCTTTTGTTCAAATAGGATTGAGAAGAGGTATGAGTGAACAGCAGCTGGTTTCCCCTTGTTATCTGGTTAGTGGTAATTCCATCCTCCTCTTAGCACAGGGCATCTGGGTTATCTAGGTTTATTGAAGCTATGATTGATAGATGCCGCATCCAGAGTTTCTGATTCCACAGGTCTGATGCTGCTGATTTGAGAGTTATACTTTAAGAACCTCTGATGCATTTGATCTGTAGTAGGAAATGGTTGAGGAATTCCCTTGGCAGAGGTTGATAAGTTCCCAAGGGATATTAGCTTTCCTCCTTTACACATGGGAATCAGTGTACGTTGCTGAACTTAATGTCTAATTTGTGGGAACCATGTTCAATAATTTAATTCAGATAGCGTTATTCAATACACCAGTTAAAATAAGCTATTTATTAATTATATGTATTTTATATACCTTAATATTTTTATCATAATATAAGACTAAAATATGCAGCTCACTGGTACACATGTGTGGTATATCTACACATATAGTAAGATTTTACATATGGCTTAAGCTCCTTTTTGTTGTATATGCTATAAAAAGGAATTAAATTTATATAGTTAAGTTCAAAGTTTGGGTGAAAAAAAGCTCAAACAGACATTGATGTTAATATTATCTTCATGTACCCTTTCATTACAATTATTTTATGAGGAATCGTGGTTTTGTTTATAGTTTTGTTCTTGATAAAAGATGCTAATGGATAGTGTGAATTCATCTTACTGAGGACTCCTATAACTTTTTTCTTGCAAGTAGATTGTTTGATTGGAGGTTCTTACAGCTCTTATAACAATCCATACATCAATTGTATCAAGCACATTTGTACGTATGCTATCATCATAACTTCCAAAACATTGTCTTTCTATTTGTGTCCTTGGAGCCCTTGAGGTACTTTGTGTGTATGTGTGTGTAGATGTGTGTGTGCTTTAATTGAGGGCTTGTACAACGCTTATCATAATGCATACACTGTGTCAAGCACATTTGTACATTGGTTGCCATCAACATTTTCAAACCATTTTCTTTCTACTTGAGTTTTTGATATCAAGTCCTTATTTTCCCCTCCCTTTCTCACCTTCCCTCACTCAGAAATCCTTGATCATTTATAAATTATTATTATTTTTCATGCCTTAAGGAGAGTGTTGCCTCCCTTAACTCAGTATTCTGTTGTCCATTCTCTTGGGAGGAAATCATATATATATATAGATCATTGTGATCAGTTCCACCTTTCTTTCCTCACCTTTTCCTTACCACTCCTGGCATCTCTACTTTCATGATTAGTCTTAAGGGGTTTATCTGTCCTTGATTCCCTGTGTTTCCAGCGTTTGTCTGTGCCAGTGTGCATCCTCTGATTAAGCTGGATTTGTAAGGTACAACTGGGATCATAATAATGAGGGACGAAGGGAGGAAGCATTCAGGAGGAAAGTTGTATGTTTCATTGGTGCTATACTGCACCGTGACTGGTTCTTCTCCATTTGACACTTCTGTCCAATTGCCTGCAGATGGGCTTGGGTCTCCACTCTACAGTCCCCCTCATTCAGAGTGATATGATTGATATTTTTTTGTTCTTTGATGCCTGATACTTGACACTATGAACACCTCGTGATCGCACAGGCTGGTGTGCTTTTTCCATGTGGGCTTTGTTGCTTCTCATCTCAGTGGCCACTGATTTATCTTCAAGTTTTTAAGACTCCAGACACTGTATATTTTGATAGCTGGGTACCATCAGCTTTCTTCACATTTACTAACACACCTGCTTTATCTTCACTAATTGTGTCAGCAAGGTGAGCATCATGGAATGCCACATTAATAGAAAAAAGTGTCCTTGCATTGAGGGGCTACCTGAATAGAGGCCCAATGTCCATCTGCTACCTTATTACTAAACTTACAAATATATGTACACAGATCTATTTCCCCATCATCATATATAAATATATGTACATATGTACAAGCCTGTATTTAGATCTCTATAAATGCCCTTTGCCTCCTAGTTCTTTCCTCTACTTCCTTTTATTTTCCTCTTTTGTTATCATGTTCAGCCTTCATTTGGGTTCTAGTAATTCCTTTTGGTTATATTGCCCTTGATCAAGCCCTACCAATCCCCCTACAATTTCATCATCAATTTTAAATCACGTGTCGTTCCCTTGTACCTGTATTTGCTAGCAGCCACTTCCTTTCTCTTACCCACCCATGTCTCCACAGAACTGTTGGTCCAGTTGTTTTCTCCATCAGATAGTTTATCCAGCCTGTTTTATATAGCTAGTCATGCAGAGATAATATGCACACAGAGAGAGACACAAACACACACACATACAGAAAACAAGACAGAGCAAAATAAAGGAAGAGAAAGAAAGTAAAGAACAAAACCAACAGGGGGTGGGAAGAAAGCACGATAAGTAGTCCTAAATGATGCCAGTGAGAGATGCCAGTGGGAGATGCCAGTGAGAGATGTTGTTTCTCATAGTGGTACACACCACTCTCTGCCTCCCCCTTCATCTGTTCCTGTGTGCTCTGATCAGACATGTCCCTCTCCCTGAACTGTAGCTTCAATGCTGTCCTCTGAAGTGAATTCTTCTGTGTGTGTGGGAGGGTGGTGGTGGTGCTGGTGGTGTTGGTGGTGGTGGCAGCGCTGTCCGTGTTGTTTGGATTTGGGCCAGTCCCTCAGATTTTCTAGTGAATTTGTCTTTTGTTCTTTTGCTTCTGCAGAAGAATTTATGCTCCACTTAATATGTCACGTTTTGTGCTTTATCAGGATTCCTTACTGTCCTTGAAATCCCCATCAAAATATAATTTTGGTAGCGAGAAACAAAGAGTGAAAATCAAGTCAGGCAATGATCTACAGATGCATGTTAGCTGAAGGAGTCAATATTGCAACACAGATTTGCAAAGGTTTTAGATCATAAGAGACAGACTATGGTTTTAGCAGGTCTTTACTGAATTATGTTCAAATTTAAATACTAAACTCAGTGCCTCTCTTTTATATACAGAGACTTGTTGTTGTTGTTGTTGTCGTTGTTATTATTGTTGTTGCTAGATGCCACTTGTAGCAAGCCCATGATCAAGAGAACAACACTGCTTGGTTTCTCCTCATCATCACAACTGCTTATTTTACATTAGCCGCCTTATAATTGCTGTACAGTGACTTTTGGCTAGTGGCTACCATATTGAACCATGTAGTTTTAAAGAGGTATTTGAATGACCAGGTTCAGAAGGAATTTAATCATTCTCACCAACATCCCATTGACCAGAACCCATTTCTAAGGCCTGATCTAACTGGAAAGGACTATTTTTTATTTTCAATGAGAAATGTAGGCATGCCCTTTTTAAAAGAAATTGAGAATGCACCCTTAATAATTCATAGTGGAAGGGAGCTTCATGGATTTCTTTTAAATGTTCTTCAAATGTAGAGTTTCTCTTCAATTCTAAGCGTATAAAGGAAGATTATATTAGAGTCTTCAAGAGAACATCAATTTAAGCATTTAAATGTAAGTTATATCTGTGTTATTTGAAATCATAAATTGTAAACAATTGGATCAGCTTGATAAAATACCTGGAATAGAGCAGGATGCATTGTTTCTTAGACAAGTTTCAGGTGTATAAAATGAGCAGCATTGGCTAAAGAACGTGGTTAATTGACATAAAGGTGGAATTTCTTCAGCTCTTTATGATTGCTTTAACCAAACTATAGCAGTGGTTCTCAACCTGCGGATCACGACCTATTTGGTGGTCAAACGATCCTGTCACAGGGGTCACAGGGGTCACCGAATTCATAGCAGTAGCAAAATTAGAGTTATGAAGTAGCAATGAAAGCACTTTCATGGTTGGGAGTAACCACAACATGAGGAATTGTATTAAAGGGTCACAGCATTAAGAAGGTTGAGAACCACAGGTCTAAGCCTCTATAGGGCCAATTATAAAGTAAATAAATATCCTTAAATAAATACATTGGGTGATGGTCCTGGTCAGGAAAATTTTACCAAAATATTCATTTCTAAATGTTTGCTTTGGATCTGGCTGGCAATGTGTATTGTGTGATTGAAAGCACTTCTGTATGTATTTCTTGATGACCACAAAAGGCAAAGAAAACTGCTGAATCAGTGGAGGATATTTTTTTTCTGACCAATTCTTGCCTCTGGTCTCTGCATTTGACAATAAAGCGTTCTATGGCTGGGTGTTCAAAGTTTCATATACAGATGTGTTGAGTAACGGGAGGTAAAAGTAAGATGCTTTGTTTCCCACTGACCCTTGTAACTTGAATTAAAGTTTCCCTTCATTCTTTTTTCCCATTTCATTTTATGAACTAATCAGACATCATGGTTATACAATTTGTGCACGTCAACCATGTTGCCAATTCAAGAAAGTCGGTTAATTATCCATTTATGTATTATATCAATAAAAATGCTATGTGCTGTTTTGTTGTTTTGTGGTTGTTCTAATATCAACTCACTACTGCAAGGCACTGAAGGCCCTCCCCATGTGCTACCATGGAATCCACCCTGCATTATAGAGTAGAACTGCTTGGTGTGCAGTCGTCAACCTTAACCAAAGCTGACCACCACATCTTTAGCGCGTAGAGCAAAGCACTCACCAATTGAGACTTCCCATCCTTTACTTCATTGGTTCTCAAAATCCGCCAGCGTAGATGAGTGCAAGAACACTGACTTTTGAGCTGTTTGTTTTGATTTTCATTTTTGAAGCTATGAGAACTTGATGAACAATGATTGGAGACATGACAATGACTCCCATGTTAAGCATAAGCTGTAATCTGAATTTGAGAAAGCTTTGGGAGAGGGTAGAACTGCTTCTCTGGGTTCCCAGTGCTGTAACTCTTTATGGGAGTAGAAAGCCCCTTCTTCCTCCGAAGGAGTGGTTGGTGGCTTCAAACAACTGACCTTGACATTAGCCATCCAACTCACCACCATTACGCCACCTGTACTTCAGCTTGATAGTAATGAATTTGGCTTGGTTCTGGCATAGAGTATTTGAATAAATGAATGCTTCTAACCCCTCTTGTATGTTGACATATTCATTCTTTTGACCATGTGGAATAAATAATTAAAAGTTTCAACATAGAAACAGAAATTTAAGTCAAAGTAATATTTATAGAACTAGATGTAGCCCAATAATATTTATTGTCCTAACACATGGAAGAATATTGCTTTTCAAATATCACCAAAGAGTGTACAGTACATAGAAAAGATTGGTGTGCATATTAAGTTACTAGACAAATTTAAACTGTATTTTTGTTCTTTTTAAATTCATTTAATGGGGGCTCCTACAGCTCTCATCATAATCATAGTCACATACATTGTGTCAAGAACCTGTGCATTAAAAAAAGAACCTGTGTATATATGTTGCCATCATCATTTTCAAAACATTTCCTTTCTACTTGAACTCTTGGTATAAACTCATTTTCCACACCCCCCCACTTCCGTCCCTCATGAAACCTTGATAATTTATAAATTATTTATTTCATGTCTTACAATATCGCTGTTTATTCCCCAGGGTGGGGTTATATATTGATCATTGTGATCAGTTCCCCCCCCCACCTTCCCCTTCCCCTCCTAGTATCATTACTCTAGTAATTGGTCCTGAGGGGTTTATCTGTCCTGGATTTCCTGTGTCTCCAGCTCTTATCTGTACCAGTTGTACTTTAGTTCTTAAATACTTCTTGTTGCTACCTCATATAATTAGAATTAGTAAAGACAATTGTAATTTTAGAAAAAGGCCTGCACCCCCAACATTCTTCACAAAGTCTAAAGGGAGGGTTTCCATTTTCTCATGAAATGTTAACTCTCCAGAAATTGGTGCTGTTTACTCAGTAGATTTATTTATAAATAAAGAACATAGCCTAGATTTGTATTCTTTTCACTATCAAACTATTTTATTGAATTTATTTTACAAGGTAATTACAATATAATATACAACAAAGTAATTAATTATTACATGTTACCAGAAAATATTAGCGTTATTTACTTTGAAAAGGTTATATGTTGTGTTTCACAGTTCTCTTTCCATCTAAGTACTATGCTGCCTTCCATAGCTTATTTTTTATAACACCAAATACAGTGATGTGATGTAGGCAATATAGGTTATGATATTGCTTCTGCTAAGCTGTTAGGTTCCATACAGTTGGTTTCCACACATAAAGCAAAGAAAGATCTCCACTACCTTTAATTCAAATCCAACCCCAAAGATATCCTACAGTACAGAATAAAACTGCTCCCTGCAGTTTCTGAGACTGCAAATCTTTATGAGCACAGACAATTTCAGCTTTCAGCCATGGCATTGGCTGTTGGATTTGAACCCCTAATCTTCCTGAGCTTAAACAACTACACCACCAAGGTCCCCACTCAGAGAACTGAAATAAACAGAATAAAAAAGTGCTTAGTCCTATGTCATCCTCCTCACATTAAAGTTATTTAAAATCTGGTCGGTGCAAATTGGATAAACTTAAGGATAAACTTTACAAAATAAACAAATAAATAAGCCTTATAAAAAGCATGCACTTCAACTATTCAGACTCATCAGATAATTGATTGTTCATTTTTTCATTAGTTGCATGAATACCATTTATCTAGAAAACTATAACATTTCTATACTTTTATTCATGATACTTTACAAATATAGCTTGATGTCTTAAGAATAATATGAAGAACATTCACCAAATAGTGAAATATTTTTGAATTTATTTTTAAATAACACAATTCACACATATTTCTACCTTTTAAATATTGTAAATATTTACCATTCATCCTTGATCGAACAATTGGTTTCATTATTTTATCCATGACTTTTCTATTTAGAGTTTCAAAAACTGTTTTGTGAGACCATATGAAATGTGATTTATGCTCCTTGTCTTTATTTAATCTTTTAAATGATACTTTATCATTGCTTAAATCAGTGCGGGTACATTGAACAAGGTTTGAGAGCCACTCTTTAGGACTGAATCATTAGCCTATAATTTTACAGTGGCTAAAGTACTAAGTTTTTATTACTGAGGGGAAAAATAATGACCTTCCAATTGGCACTTATATTTAACATTTTCATCTCAGCAATGCCACCATTAAATATCAATGTTTGCATTGACCACATGTGAAGTCAGAGCCTCATTGGGTCACAGTTTAATCTAATTTAATTAAAATCCAACAATGATAGCCATAATTGACTATTTGCCAAATCAAAAGCTAAAGTTAAGTTGCACTCAAAACTGTGTTGATTCGGGAATAATTATCCTCAAACGTTAAAAGAAAATACTTCCCAGGGTGGGCTCTTTGACTCTCTTGCAAGAGTTTATTATAGGTTACTTGCGACTTTCTAAGTGCTACATGAGTTATGCAGTCTATTTTCTCACCTAAAACAGTCAGAGTGTGTGAACGGGTCTTATTCACTAGGCCTGTCTCAAGGTAATAGGATCATAGTCTTCTTTAATGTCACATGAAGACAGATTTCTACCAAAGATGGGATTTTAAGTAAGCATGAGAAGCTAGACTTTTATCTTCAAATAACCAAAGCTACCCATAATGCTTCTAGTGAATAATGCAGCAGATATCATAGAAGCAGGAGGGATGATGAGAGCATGCTGTCCAAAACTGTGTCTTCTTTGAGAAATTTGCTTGTTAGCAAAGTCACGCAGTAAATAGGAATGTTAGCACGCATTCCTGTGTTTTAAACCACAGTATTTTGCACAATTAAAAAAAAACACTATTCCTATACTTATGGTCATCCAATCTGACTGTGTTAGTCCGGGTAGACTAGAGGAACAAATTTCATAGACACACATATAGATATAAGGAAAATGTTTATATACAAGAGGAACAAGAGATTTAGCCCAGTCCAGTTTGAAGTCATAAGTCCGATATTAGCCCATATGCCCGATTCGAGTCTATAATGTTTCCTTCTGACTCACGAAGTCACAGGTCAGTGGGTGCAGAATTCCGGCACTGGCAGGAGTCTCCCCATGGCTCCTCGCTTCCAGGGCTCAGGGTCCATCAATGGCAGAAGCAACTCATCGCTGGCAGAGATCTCCATGTGGCTGCCCCAGCTTCAGACGTCTGGCTCCATCAGGGCAAAGCCGTATGGTCTCTTTGCTGGCTCCTCCAGCTTCTCGGATGCTGCCATCTTGTCTTATCCGTGATTCATCTTCTCAAAGACTCCCAACAACTGGGGAAGATAGTTTCTCATCTTCAAGAGGGAAATATCGTGAGATTTTCCAGAAGTCTCAGGAGAAAGCCATGCCTATGCAGAGGCCTCATTGGCTGCTCAATGGCTATCTCCAGATCAGCAGGCTAGATTCCACCCCTACATTTCAATCATAAAATTAACATAGCACATGACTGCCACACTGACACTCACAGATTGCCTTAGAGGAAGTACAGACAGAATTTTCCTTAGAGGCCAGTATGGTGAGACTTTGTCTCATGGTCTTTGGACATGTTGTCAGGAGATACTAGTCCCTGGAGAAGGAAATCATGCTTGGTTAAGTAGAGGGGCAGTAAAAAATAAGAGAGTCCTCAGCAAGATGGATTGATACAGTACCGTAAATATTGGACTCAAAGATAAAAACAAATGTGAGGATGTCACAGGATGGATAGCGTTTCATTCTGTTGTACACAGACTACAGTATTGTAGTGGATGTGTATCTCAAGAACCGTACATACTCGAGTGTAAGCCAACCCAAATATCAGCCAAGGGACGTAGTTTTATCTTAAAAACTGCATTAGAAATGTGCTGACTCAACTTATACTCGAGTATGTACATTACTTGGGCCACACACTGAAGAGAATCAAAGATGGTACTTTCAGCATGGATTGAAAGTGAATTAAAGCAAAAGCTTACAATTGAATGTACAGAGAGCATGATAACAAAGGGAGAAAAGATTGGAGTTGTCACACATACCAACTTTTTGGATCCACAATCAGGGCTTATGGAAGCAGCAGTCAAGAGATCAAGGTTGTATTGAACTGAGAAAATCTGCTTCACAAGACCGCTTTAAAGTGTAGAACAAGGACTAGAGTGAGTCTGACCCAAGTCATGTTATTTTAAGTCTCCACGTATGCATGTGAAATGTGCACATAGAATAAAGAAGACTTGACATCTATAGATGTTGGAGAAAAATATCGAAAGTTCCAGGGACTGTCAGAAAAACAGACGACCCTGTCTTGAAAGTAGTATAGACAGAAGACACTTTAGAAGGAAAGCTGGCAAGACATCCTTTCGCTTAATTTACAAATGTTATCAGAAAGACCAGTCTCTAGAAAGAGACATCCTATTTATTAAAGACTAAATGCAGTGATAAAGAGGAAGACATTCCATGAGGTGGATTGAGAGTGTTGCACCAAGGAGCTCAAGCCTAAGGTTTTGAAGATGGCCCAGGCCTGGGCAAGGTTTGTTCCATTGGGCAGAGTGTTGGAACCGACTCCGCGGCAGCTAACAACAGTATATCATGCAATTCTCAGAGCAAGATTGTGAGTGGACACTATAGTGATGGCTATCATGCATATGAAAAAAAAAACAAAGCAGAGAATACTTGAATAACATTCCTTGGATCAAACAGTATCTGAGCCAGTATTTATGTGTTTGTTTGTTTATTTTTAGCACTGAAGCTCAGATTATGAAACCATCTCCAGTTTCTCTAAATCAGTAGTTTCTATCTTAGATTTATTGTCCACCAACTGATTTGAAGAAAAAGTGAGATCTCTTGTCATATTATACCCTTCCCTTTTCTTTTTCTTCTAGAGTCACAAAAAGCCTGATTCACTTTGCGAATGAAATTTCCCCATGCCCTCTTTGGACACTTTCCAGAAATTGGAATGTCAATATTAAGTTATGAATGGTGGCCCTGACATATAATTGGATTCCACACCCCACTGTCATGACCTATAACTTGAAACACAGTCCTAGATGATTTTCTAAAACTACTTCAAAATGCAGGTCATACACTTAGGCTCTTTGACTTGAAGACTATTGCTCTTTCCTCCTTGCCTTACCATTCTATCACTATTAAAAGGGTTGGTTTTCTAACGTTTGTAAAAATTAGCTGTGAATCAGAATGCTTACATAAGAAATATAAACATTGTCAAAGGGATATACCCTTAGTGCAAGGTGCAGGTTCAGTAATACCCACTTTTCATAGCCACTACTGTGGAGTTGATCCTAATTCACTACCCACATCAGACAGAATGCTCCCTAGAATCAATGAGTCTTTTTCTCATAGACCTTGGGCATGCTTCCAGGAGAAAGCATTCCCTGGAAAAGGACATATTGCTCATTAAGAAGAAGGACAGCGGAAAAAGAGAAGATTCTCAACAAGGTGGATTGACACAGTGGCTGCAATGATGACATCAAACATAGGAGGAATTGTGAGGGTGACTCACAACCAGATGGTGTTGCATTGTTGTATGTAGAATATCTGTGAGTGAGAAGTAGACAGCACCTGGCAGCAGCAACACTTCCCCCACTAGACAGAGGAGAACTTCCCCATAGGGTTTTTCAGGCTATAACTTTTCTTGAAAGAATACCCCATCCTCTTTCTCTTGGGGAGCAATAGTTGGGTTTCATTTTATGACTTTGTTGTCTACCATGCTCACCCAGCTGTTCCACCAATGTTCCTTGGGTCCAATAATAGATAAACCAAAATAATTTTTGTAAAAAGAAATATATATATACATATATAGTTGTACTGTAATGGAAAATATAGGGAGCTTGTGTTTTTTAAGAAAAGAATATGTTAGAAAAGAAAAGGACATGGTAGGTTTAAAAATTTCATTCATTGCATGTTTTATTTTCTGTGATAATCATCAGGAATTCTTTTTCAGAAATCTTGGAAAATGCCAGAATTTTCTTGTTGTTCTTAATGAGATCATGCAGCTGGGAAATGACCTGAGCGAAGTCAGTAACATAATCAAAATGATTGAAATTAACTTATAGATTTATTTTGCACAAGCAGATCTGGGTTGTGCATCATCTCCAGGTATACAAGGAAGATGTTCCAGCACTGATTTTTTTAGCACAGCTTTGAAGGCAGCATGTTGTCTCACTTATTGTTAAGATTTTTAAACTGATAATTAAACCTATTGACATTCCTGCTATTTGGACTACATGTACTTAAAGCAATGAGTTTTCTAACATATCATGACAGTGGTGGTGGTGGGGGGGTAGTGGGACAACTCATGTAAAGAAGTTCAGGAAGGAAAAGACCATTTTGAAACTTAAGGGGTAGCAATTATACAATACTGCTTAGAACCGTATGATATCTGTATTAACTCTCATTAAACGGTTGAAACTGAATAAACACTTATTCAGAACCTGGTGATCCCTTTCCTCAAGTCATTAAATATGTATTTCTCTTGAATTTACATACATAGATTTAACTGCAAAAAGAAAAAATACACAATTTGAATTTCAAAAGAATAATCATGATGTAAGTTATACACTGGCATAATAATGTCGGAAAACGTTGAAGAAGAAAGAATAGGAGTGCACACAATTGCAAGCTGTGAAATGGAAAGTTAAAGCAGAGGATGACGATGTTTTTGTAGTTAATGATTTATTTCGAAAAAAAAAAAAAAGAATACCTGCTGTTTTTGCAGAACCAGCTAGGGAATTGCATTTGGTATGGGGAATGCTTTTTGTCAAAATGATCTAAATAAAATTCTGAGTGCTTTCTATTCACTGAAATGAAGCAAGAATATAGTCTTTTTTTTTTAGTTATAGAAAGTTTTTGTTTTTGGTAATAAAGTATTTATTTATGTGTATGTGCACATTTTGACCTGTATACATGCATGTTATATGTGCAGATAAAAATGTAGATTATTTTTGGCTACTGATCCTAGATTGGTGCTAACCAATCCAGTAATCACTAGTCATAAAGTGGCATCTTTAGCATCATTAAAATTTCATGAAGGATAGATCTTTCATGATGGCATTGCAGTTATAAGCAGCCTTCAAACTCAAAATCACTGCCATCAAGTCAACTCTAATTGCCACCTTATGGAGAGACGGGGTTTTCTGAGACTGTCAATAGTTTTGGGAACAGAAAGTCTCCTTTTTCTCCTGTGGGAGTAGTCAAGGGG
The DNA here is from genome assembly GCA_004026705.1 of Nesogale talazaci. NCBI lineage: Eukaryota > Metazoa > Chordata > Mammalia > Afrosoricida > Tenrecidae > Nesogale > Nesogale talazaci. The sequence goes on from PVJH01000366.1 coordinate 275,021, forward strand.
TTCGAATGGTTGAGTGAAAGGTTGGAAGCACAACATGTAAACCATGACACCCCTAATAAGGGTCCCCAGATAGTAACCAGAGCAGCATACTTTTTTTATTTTGCTTTTTGAAATTTAGTTCTTGTCAACAATACATTGGTATTATTACTAGCAAAAACCATTTACACCACAACGTAAAGATCAGCGATTTAAGAAAATAGCAAACAACCAGTACCAGAGAAAATAGGTGCTCTCATTGGATCTTAGTGGCAAGCCCAGCTTGATTCCAAATATCGAGTCTCTGCTCTGAAAGGATGGCAAAGCAATCCAAGGAGAAGGTCAGGAAGTGAGAGTGTGCATTTCTGAAGGATGCTGTCACGAACAGACCCAGTCCGCCAGGTCACTCCACTGTTAAGATGTTCCAGCATCGCCTCCATTTAAGGGAGTTTGACGTTTCCATCTGCCCCCAGGTTCAACGCGTATAAAACTTCTTAAACGGTTAAAAAAAAAAACAGATGCTATCTCACAGGAATCGGTTTTTCATCACTTCTCCAGTTTTTTGTACTTGCCTTCCAGCTTCTTCGAATATGCCTCCAACTTGTAGGGGGCTTGCTCAAGAGGTGCCGCCCGCTCCTCAGTTCAATCGATCCGCTCCAGGAAGGCTGCAGTCCGGCATAATTCTGGTTTGCGTCCTTTAGGTGCCTACTGATGTTTATAACAATATCTTTCATTTCAAGATACTTCAAGCTGGTTAGTTTATTCATCTTTTCTGGAAGCTTATAATCCTCACGGGTGGCTGTCAGTTCCCCAGTCTGCTAATTGGTAAAGTGATCGGATTTTAAGCCGGACACTATTGACCGGGTGTGTAGATGGGGGGCGGGGGCGGGTCATGATTAACATTTTGGTCTCTATGGTGCAACAAAAAATTTCATAGAATGCAAAAATACTACTGTAGTATATTTATTTTAATTTTAAAATGCCGTGGGACACGGGCACAATGTTAAAAGGAGCCATCTTTGAGAACATATCTGCACAGTTCACAGATTTCTACTTCCGCGGGCTCCCTTGCTTCCTCAGAAGTCTCCACCACCACCACCACCATGGCATCATCTCAGACGCCTGGACCCCAGCCGTCGCCCTGCTAGACTGAACCACAGCATATTTTTTAAGTCCAACTATTCCCAGCTGTCCTAGAATGAAGTATAACTTCAAGAATGAAGCTCTATATTCCCGTTATCATTCTGTTGCCATTACTCTATGGGTATCAGGAATAAGGCTATAAAGTTGGCATTGTCAGATATAAATCCTCCATGAACATTTTTTGAGCCCTGGGTAAAACTGAGGTTGCACTCGATATCGAGAGCTAAATTCTCCAGGTCATAGACATCTACAAACTAGTGGGGCAAATGGTTTGCGTGGGACTACTAACCTAAAGATTTGCAATTGGAATTTCCCTATTGGCACAGACTGGCAAAAAAAGGCCTGACAAAAAAATTACAACTTCGGCAGTGATGGCCCCCCAAAACAACAAAACAAACAAACAAACAAAAAGATCACAACTTCAAAAACCCTATGGAGCTTTTCTACAGTGCAGCACATGTGGTGACTGTGAGGTAGAATCAACTCCAGGGCAAGGAATTTAAATTGTATTGAATGTGGAACTAAGGAACACGTTGTGATCATCATGAAGGTGGTTGTAATGATCCATCAAGCCATGTGACATGAAAGTGTTGGGGAGATATTTCCAAACATAATGAAGTTTGTGATAGTGATAAGTTATAAAACTCACTCACTGCCATCGAGTCAATTCTGACTCAAAGCAATAATAGAACATGGTAGAACGACCCCTTTGGGTGTCTCAGGCAGTGCATTTTTACAGGGGTAGACACCCTCATCTTTCTCCTGGTGGGTTTGAACCGCTGACCTTGTCACATGTAACCCACTGCAACACTATGATTTTAAAATGATAAGTTTTTGGATCTGAAAACCTTTAAAACAGATCACTTAAGAATGTTTCCTAAATTGATCTCCTTAACTTGGACAGTCATTTTTGTATGACAAGAAACTGAAATTCCCTTGTGATGGGTTCAAAAGATAGTGGATGCAATGGAATCAAGGTGGGATTCATTGATTGTGAGATGAATTACACCTCTGTTCTGTCTATTCTCGACGTTTTGAGACCATGCTCTACTGTCATTATTTCAGAAGAAATGTTAGTCTTCCAAAAGACACGTGTCACTCTGAAAATGTTATCTGGAAAGGAAAAGAGCTACCTCAAAATCTCCTAAGTCGATCTCATTGGCAAAGAAAAATACAAAATCAATTTGCTCGTCATTTTGAAATGAACTATAAGATCAGTACTTTTTATTTGACATTTTGACTATTCTGTGTGCAGCATTGTGCCCATCAATCTAGAGTTTGAAGATTCTGTGTAGTAATGTAAAAGCTACCCAATTAAAGCAAAAGCAAATATATATTCATTGATGTCAGATTTTCTTATTTCCATAGTGCTATGAAGGCTCCACAGCTATGAAACAGAATCGCTAAAAAATAGACAACTATTAATAATAGGATTAATTAGATTCTGGCCCTACGGCTAAGAAAATGGAAGTGATAATTAGAGTAGCACTAAAGTTATGCAAGCCTTCCAAGTGACAAAATACAGCTAATTAATACTAATAAACTAAAATCTAATCAGACACTATTTATATAAAGTATTGTTCATCCACAGGCAAAAATTTAAGTAGAAAATACATGGACTCACCAAAGGAATACCAACAATCCAATTATAATAAAAACAATGTGTTAACCTAAAGAATGCTAATAATTACAACACTTGAAAATATTGAGGTTTCCTTATAAAGACATGTGGCGTTTTCCTCAAATTTGGTATGTTCTATAAAAATAATATATTAAAGAAAGTGCTTTTGGTTTAATTCTTGCTCTCTTTCAAGGACAAATATTTTATGATGGCATTTAATAATGAGAATTATGCTTCTGTTCTTATTTTCATGATGATTGTGGCATTTTTTTGAAGGACATATTGTTAGTTCCATCATGATAAAAGCTGATCATTTTTCCCTGGTTGACTTTGACAGTAATCAGAGTTGTCGTTCAAGTTGCATTCTCAAAACTGAGAGAGAAATTTCAAAACCAAATTGGCCACTGATTCCCAGACCAAAACAGAATAGTGGTGTCAGATGAGAGGTGTTTTGCAGTGTTTTGTCACATTTCATTTTGATTTTTACTTTTTTCTCTGTTTGACATATGTTCAGAACTGGAGTGTTGTAAAGTTTTTATTGCCATAAGTTTGAAATGACCATATTACTCATAAGCTGGAGAGTCACAAGTGAGTTTTTAGCTTCTTTCAAAGCTGTAGGAATAAAACTTTATAGTACCTACCCTGATATATGCTTTTATATGACACTTTTTCCACTTTACCCTTTTTCTTGACTCCCCATCCATATTTTATTCTTGAATTACAACAGAATTTTATTAGCTTTCTAATATATAACATATACTTAAGCTGGTTTTATGTATTTTATAGTACCCATATACACTTTCCATCCAGAATGTCTTTGACCTCAGAATACCATCTATGTAATGCTACATCTTTCTATGCATCTGTGTGTCTATCTAACTATGCATGCCTCTATCAATCTATCCATACTATTTCCAACATAGTTAACTGTGAAACACGTTGGTGTTGAAACAGTGATCTTATTGGAAAAGGTACTATTTAGCTTCCAAACCAACCAAGACTGTTGATACAGATGAAATATGAATAGTGGACATTTGCTTTGCCTTATAAGGCAATTATAATTCTTAAAAACTGCACAGGGGCACTAGGCAATTTGTCAAACATGAATCTTCCTTTCATAGGTTTATGCAAGCTAGCTTCTGTGAAGACATTCATGTCACAGGCTGAAAGTACTCCAACTACAATGTGATTCTAGGATTAATTTATACCAGAAGGAACTTGTGAGCAATATGACTGATGTGATAGCCTAGAGTGATGAGCTAGGAAGGATGCAATAGGTAGCTGCTATGTGTTTTATGTTTAGGAAGTGAACTATTTTGTCAAGTATGTGAAATTCTGAGTGGTTTCCACCCCACAAACTGGATATAAATATGGCAAAGATAACCTCATATTTCCTTTAACTATCTCCAATTTTTCATCCTGTCTTCAGATTTTGAACTGGAAATTTTGAGAGTTCTACTTTAGCGTCTTCTGGAATGTTATTTATCTCAGTGAATCATGTCAGAAACACATGTGTATAGCGAATTCAGATTTATTAAAAGTGTTTGGATTGTTGTAATCATACTTATTTTAACACTTAGCAATGAGACATATTAGTATTATCTATGTGAAATATTCTACCAGAACAAAGAATGAAATTTCCATCCATTTAGACTTCACACACACACACACAGACACTGTGCATGTGCATGGTGCTTTCCTTGTCTAGGAAGAGAAAACCAATATTAACTAATTCTAGAATGTTGATAAGAATAGCATATGTGATTTTGAAGTATTTTGTTAAGAATTCACTTTTACATTGTAGCTGATACATATGTGAAACTTTTGGAAAGGGACACCCTCTTCTAGAGGCTCCTTCCACCTCGACATAGCTTAGTGAAAGAAAGACTGGACCTTCTACCCCCACAAAGAATTACAGTTTGAGAAACTCAAAGGGAAAATTCTAGCCCATCTTTCCGGGTGGCTACAAGTGAGCATCAAGTCAATGGCACTGAATGATGGTTTAAGTAATAAAGAATCCTTTAAATATGGTGAAAACAATGACTACTTCTATCACTGAGAAGCAGTGAAGAGAGTCTGCTTATCTCTGACTTCAGGGCAACAATGCCCTCCATAAATAGCAATTGGAATCACATTGACTCTTAAGACTTGCTTCCTCCTAAATGGAAGAGAGTAAAGAGAAAATGTTCTCTTTTAATTCACCAGTGGCAGTGAAATGAGTGAGGGAGTCATTGATTGTGTGCTAATGTGGAATGAAGTCAAGTAAATCAGGCTATGCATACTTTGGTATACGGGGTAAATCACCAAAATGTAACTCTCCAATGGCATTCTGAATCTGCCTCTGTTTGGCCTGGCTGCTGTGCCTGGTAGGTGAGCCATCTGGCTTTAGAATGCCAGTAATGTTTGCACACTCACACATCAATCAGAACTGGTGCAGGGCCTATTAGGAAGTGCCAGCCAGCTAGGTGACATGCCAGGGCTGCAAAGCACTCAAGCAGGAATGCCAAGGAGGGAGCTTCTATTGGACCTGACATTGATATGGGCATTGGAGGGACCTTTGGCTTCATCAGCCTGTACTATTGATATCATGGTTCTGCTAGATTAGGCAAGTGGATGCCAGGTCATATAAGGCCTCTTTTATATCATAGGGTTTGCCTGTGTAATTCAAACGGAGACCGAAAGAAAACAGATCTTTAGTCTTAGTTCTTGTACATTTTTCTTGCAGAAAAGGTGATGGTCCTGACATTGATGTCTTGCATTTCTGACCCTCAGGAAGGCATCAGAAACAGCTTCACATATCATTTTCCTACAAAAGGAGAGACTCGTATTTGACATATGCATTCAAATCTATATTATGGCACTAGATATTCTTAGGAGTACTAGATGCTTGTCAAGTATGTGCCTAATCATCTTTAGGGAAAAAAATACATCCTCATTCTTTGTGTTTGCTAAACAAGTTCATTGAAATGTAAAGAGCCAAATCACTTAACAAGAAATATGAGAACTTTCCCTTTTCTGAAATAAGATAGAAAGTAAGATTTTTTTAATGAAAAGCACACCCAAATTGTTGGAAGCTCCACCACTCGAATTGTTTGAAAGGTTACTGTTTTTTTTTAAATGTGAGTTCCCTGATATGGATCACAAAGCTTTCAGTTGTTCTTTTACTGCTTCTGGTGACAAAAATAAACTGAAATTCAAAAATGAGCCTAACAGGATTTCAAAACTAGGAAAGAAACTGGGTACAGTGACAGAACTATAGCCCTAATCCATGAAGACCCAGATGGCACGCTCTTGCCTTTCGGTTGCTTCAGTGGTAAAATTAGTATAATGTGTTGTGTGTACGTTGTTTTATTTGCCTAAGAGCAGAAATCCTGCTGGTAGCTTCCATGAAGATTCCAACCAAATCCACACCAGTTATCTAACCTATGTTGCTATTGTTACATGCCATCTAGTCCACTTTGAGTCTGAGTGACACTACACACAACAGATTGAAAGGATCAACTGCCCGGTTCTGCACCATCACCATAATTGTTATGTTCCAACTGGCATGCAGCCACCGTGTTGGTCTATCTCATCAAGGGTCTCCTTTGGACCCGTGTTGATCTTATGTAAGGTTTCCAAGGCTGTTGTTATGGTGGGCGCAAACAGGCACAACTGTCTTCCGGAGCCCTGAGGAGTTGGGCTTCCACTTATGGTTGGCAGTTTTATGCTTACCTGACAGCTCCAGCTGAAGAAGCACTGTAACACAGGGTGACAGAAGTTAGAATGGGAAGAGAGCCCTTTAAAATAATATATTTTGAAATTTGAAATAGTAAATGCATCTAATAAATAGCCTAAAAATGTGTAAGTTCTATGTTTACAATAGTTCTTCAAATGACTAATCTATGCTGTATAAGACTTTTTAAAAAAACCTTGTGGCTATAAAGAATAGACTGTTATTCTCATATAATTGTAGAGAGGTGCAGGGATCTCAAGGCTCTAGCAGAGAATATGTTCTGTCCCTTTCTCATAGCTTTTGATGTGACTGGAAATCTTTAGCATTCCTTGGCTTGTACACACCTTTGGACAACCTTTGCTCCATTGTCCTTTGGAATTCTCCTTGTGTATCTATGTCTTCTTGTCTCTTCTCATCTCTTCTTCTAAGGGCACAAATCTTATTAGATTATGATTTGTCAACTCCAATGACTTCCTATATATTAAACTAACTTATATTTATAAATATAATAATTCCTAGTAAGGTCATATTCAAAAGTACTTAGATTAAAATTTCAGCAAGTCTTTTAGGGAGGTACAAATCAACCCAAAAGACATGCTAAATAGGGATTTTTAAGTATGACCTGGACAAACCTTAAAAAATAGTACCATTTCAGATTTCAGAATTTGGTATGATAACACAGATATGAATTAAATGCTTAACTAACATATATATTAATATAACTAATAGTAGGAATAAGTATTACCTATATTTGATGCAGGCTAAGTGTCTGCCATCATCACATGCTCACATGTACAACTTTTTCCCTTTATACTGGTACATATATACACATACACACACACACACACATATATATATATATATATTTGATTTCGTTATTTTAAACAATTCACTGGCAAGCACTTCATATATGGTACATTTAAATAGTTCAATCACATTCATAAGAACTGTGAGACCATCACTATAATTAGTTCTACTATTTTATTGGTACTGTAAAAATAGGGCAACTGATTCTGGAGAAGTAATACCATACCACTTTTAAAGACTATGACTATACTATCTGTTCCATAGTTTCTTCTTTCTTATTTTCTTGTGGAGTTACAATCCTGGGAATCCACAGGGATATTTTTCCCCTGTCCTATCAGGTTGCTATGAGTTTGAAGCAAGTCAACATTTTCTTTGGGGTTTCTTTTGTTTTTCATAGTAAGACTAGCTGTTTCCTGAACAGTTTTTTATTTTCTTTTGTTTTTCACTTAGTGGTTAAGTGCCATCAACTTGGCGCCTACGCAGAGTGACTCTGCGTATGGCACTGGCCGGTCTTGTTTCATCCGTACTCTTGTTATGGTTCAGTCCATTGTTGCAGCCACTGGGTCACTCTAGCTTGTCAGTGCCATACTATCTTTTTGACACTGTCCGTTGACCAAATGTAATGTTCTTTTCCATGGAATGGTCCATCCTGATGCCATTTCCAAAGAGCATGGGAGGAAGGCTTAACATCTTTGCTTCCAAGCAGCATCTTGGCTGTCCCTCCAACAAAACAGATGTATTTGTTCATCTGGCAATCTGCAGGAATTCTGATGGTGTAGTGCTTAGGCATTGACATGCATTCTCATGGTAGGAAGTTCAAAACCACTATCAGCTCAGCAGGACAAAACTGGGATTTCAATTCCTACAAACACAATCGCAGAAATCCATAAGGGATCTTCATTGACTCGATAACAGTAGGCTTGGTTTTCAGGTCTAGCAATCCATAATACTTTCAATATTCTTTTTCAACACTACCATTCAAAAGTATTCATTTTTCTCTGGTCGTCCTTATTCCTTGTCCAGCTTGCACCTGCATGTGAGACAACTGAAGATACTGTGAGTTGGGCCAGGCACACATTAACCCTCAGAGTAATATTTTTTCTCTCAAACTCATGAAAAATACCTTTTACTTATACTTTATATTAGTTATACAATTCTAACAATGTGAATAGTGAAAAACAAATCACAACTCTAGGGGGAAAAGGTATTACTTTAGTCAGGCTCACTCATGACGCATTTGACCTGTATAGGTTTTCAACAATCAATCTGAAAGAGCGATTGTTCCTTTACTGGCAACTGCTCCCTTGACAAATCCTCTAACCCTCATGTTGGCAGCTCTATGTCTGCCTCTGGCATTCCTACAGTGACTGGCTGGGCCTCATCTCCCTGGTCTCTCCTTTTATCTTAAAAATGATTTTCCTTAACTCAAATCAAAAGAAGGTAATAGCAATTTAGAATTGTTCTGACAACTTTCCAAGATTGTCTGGAACTGGCTAATGTTCTCCAAGAGTAATCTTCAGATTCTAACGACATTATTTTTCTCCATGTGTTGTGATTGGTGTTCGAGAATTCATGCTGCTATTAACAGATATAGAATACAATAAAGCGACAGCAAACATGGAAGGGCAGAAATTATCATTTTAATTATTTACATTTTAATCCAATCCTGATCCAGTTGTAGAGTGTTTTATATACAGCCAGATAGATTCTGCCTAATGAGTTAGAAACTGCTGTCCTGCCTTGAAAAGGACAAAATAAGCACCATAATATCGATAGGTGCAAATAATTTTAGGTAAGGTTCTTAAAGGTATTGCATTGACATATCTGCTTCTTTTGCAGTACAAGCTATGAATGGGCATAGTCACCTAAAGTCATAAACGTGTGCATTTTAGATAGACACATGCATATTGCAAAGATATCTTCTTATAACAATGGAGAGCTTAGAATTTTGTTATCAATATAAGATAGGAACTCGTAAAGCATGGCAGTGAAATTAAGGATGCTTTTTCATTCACTTATCACCAGTATTCTGAATTAGTTGCCCCGTGGGTACCATTTTAATTATATTGCACATTTTTCAATTAAATATTGGGAGGTTGAAAATTAAGTGACGAATCTAATGTTTTGGGTGGAAGACCTGAAGCTACACCATTAAAAACCTACTAAAGAGTAGTGGAAGGCTATTTCTTTATCTTGGGAGTTAATTATACAAGCAATAGATTCCATCAGTGCTAGCAGAAAGGGTGGCTCAAACAGTAGATAAAGGGTTTTTAGTGAGAAGCATTGCCTTAGGTTAAAAGTAGATGCATACAAATTCTAATAAAAATGTTTAATTTTTAGTGATTTGTAATGCAGGACTTTTATTGAGGTGCTTACAACACAACTCTCATTGCAGTGAGGAATTTAGTTATAACCACACTAAGAATTGGGGGCTATTTCTTATATCCATTATTATCAGTGAGGAAACTAAGACATAGATTCTAAAATAGCTTGTCCACAATGCCATTGTTTGTGTATCTCTAGGGCAGTGGTTCTCAACCTTCATAATGCCATGACCCTTTAATACACTCCCTCATGCTATGGTGACCCCCAAGCATAAAATTATTTTCATTGATACTTCATAACTGTCATTTTGTTACTGTTATGAATTGGACAACCCCTGTGAAAGGTTCTTTCAACCTCCAAAAGAGTCATGACCCACAGGTTGAAAACTGCTGTGCTGGGCTGATATCGTGTCTTGTCTTACCAACAATGTGTTCCTTAACAAGGACTTATTAATGTTAGCTGAGTCTTCAATGAACTGTTTCTATTAATTAGCACTCAGAATCAGTTTTGCAAAAAAAGAACTTAAGATTATTGTTATCTGACATAAAGGTATTTTTCAGCAGGAAAACAAAAACAATAGCAGTAAAGATGCCTTGAACATAAGCTAATGCTCATATGGTTTATTCAAATGACTTAGCAAATGGCTGATAAGGTCATGTCATGCTGCATTCCTTTAAAATATGATGGCTCTATGTTCAGCTCACTCTTGAGTAAACACAACGTGGGATAGTTTTTAATTATCTAGCCAATAACCATCTAATGAAATTCAAAGAGTGGAGGTGACAAATCAACCTTGTTTTTTAAAAATTAAAATTCCTATAGAGATAATGGTAGGTAGATATCTATTTGTACGAAAACGACAAATACAGAGAAAACCTGTGTACCCTGTGTCCAGTTCCTCCTAATGTAAACATTTTGCAGCATGGGGCATGGTCACAATAAGGTTATCAACAGTGAGGGGATCCACTATTCATAATCAGTTTTTCCAGTAGTCTCCTTGGTTTTGTGGGTGTATGTGGTGTTTGTTTCGGTATAATTTCATCGCATCCATATATTCTTTAGATGGGGAGAAAAAAATCTCAGGCTCTTGTTTTTGGTGTTAGCGGTATGAAGCCAGCCTGATGTCAGCAGAGGGACTCCCCTTGGAGCTACAGCTGCCATTTTCTATTTGACAGTTGGGAGTCAGGGGATATCCGGACAGAATGACCATCCTCTGTTGCACTGGGGAATTGGGACTACCCACTGATAGTCCTTCAGTGGTATTCATATGACCATTCACAGTTCTCTTCTAGCTGCTTCTTGTATCCTCACATTGTTTATTGCTATATTTAATGGGCTGAAGCATGAAGGGACTCATGTTTTGAATTTCATCCTGTTCACAGAAATCTCCAAACTCACCGCTGAGAAAAGTGCTTTCTTTTTGCATGCTGTAAATATGCTAAGTAACCTTCCTGCTGTGATATATATATATATATATATATATTCTTTTACATTATACAGATGTAAGACAAATTAGTTTTTAATTTAGCAAACGGTGGCTGAGTGTCAAGGTTGTGTCATTCCGCTGCTTGGTTGGCTAGTTAGTCAAGACTTTTGCTTTATCAGGAATGATAGAGGGAAGGTGTGTTCACGTGTTCATTACTGGGGTGGGGGAGCCCTGCATATCCACATATCTTTTAAAAGTGACTATTTCTTACACATTAACTACTTGCTCTGTAGCATCAATTGTTAAAGTGAATTAAAGCTTCATGTATAAAGACCTGTCAATTGTTGTCCATTGCTATAACGTTAATAACTAAACAGCTAACTTCATGTGTAGACCTACAGGTGTTTGTTGCTGATTGTCTACTGTTCTCATCTTTCCTCTCTCAATTTGCTGGTATGTGTCTTCTTTTTTTTTTAAATACTGGACTTTTAATAAAAGAAATCAGGCATCATGAGTAGACCAAGAAAGGGGGAAGCTCAAAGGTGAGGGCCTTTAGTCGCACTGTATATCTAGAACCGAACTTATTCCTGTGGTAGAATAATTAACCATTACAGACAAAATGGCAGCATTTACACAAGGACAAAAATTCTGAGAGTTGGAAAAGATGAAGAAATGGAAACAGGAAGCACAGGAAGTAAGCTGGATATTCCCTGAGGACGGCAGTGGAGGGGTTGACAACTAAATGGATATGAACTATTGCCTGTAGGACTGACAATCAATCCACTCTGTAATCCCCACCTAATGTGCAACAAAAATATTCAAAACTGACATGTAAACACTATAAAATGACTGGACTTGTATCAGGTGATGCAAATGACTTGTACTGGATGGCTAATCTAAAGGTTGGCAGTGGAACAGAGCCAGAGCACCCCAGAAGAGAGATGTAGTGGCCTGTGTCCCAAAAGATTGCACCCATGAAAGCTCTGTGGGGCAGGTGTCCTCTGGAACAGAAAGAGCTGCATCTTGAATAAAATGAAATGGAAGGTGAAAGCTTAAATACTTTCTTGGTTAAAACTCATCCTCAGCTCACAGTCATCCTCTAGGAGTTTCCTGCTCTCTCCATACTCAGCCCCAATATGCCATCACTTCTCCCTTTAAACATTTCAATATCCTCTACCCTTTTGGAAAACTACTAGCACAATTGGACTGTACTATTTGTCTACAAAAGATGCAAATTTTCTATGAAACTTTTCCAGATACTTAGAGTTATATTTACTGGTACTCTATTTTTCTTAACTAATCAGATCCCATCTTTGTCTTCCAACATTTCTACAGGCATTCTGAACTTTTATTTGTTTTACAGGCTTGTTATGATTTTATTCTTTTAAACAAAATTCTTGATATTTCAATGGAGCTTTCGATAAAAAAGGGGGGGAGGGATATATGTACCAAATTTTTTGCCTTGGTGGTGGTGGGCTGAGAAGGGGAGAGAGGTTTAGAAATACTTTCAACTAGATGATAAGCTTACATTTTTTAGTGATCTGTATGAAAAATGTTGCGATAACACCAGCAGTGATTTTTAAATGTATTAGGTTTCCAGAAAATAGTCAAATTAAGTTTTTGTTGCTGTTTGGGATAGCTCTTAAACACAGATTTTAAGTGACTTGTCCATCGCCCTCTGCTATCAAGTCACAGCCTTTTCTTTACTTTGACAAAGCCATTTCTACTGAGGGAAAAGAGATCAGAAGCTATGTATTGCTGATTCTTGAAAGTGAAGATGAATGCAAATGCCCTGTGAATCAGAATGGACTCAATAGCGGTGATTTTCTTTGGGTGTGGGTAGGGAGGACTTATAATTCAATGACAGTAATTGCAGCTTTGTGCAAGATTAAGAATTTCCCTCTCTGCAGATATAATTTACAAAGACTGTTTAATTTTGTGGCATTTTTACAATAATTTTCTAAGTGCGGCTTAGCAGTACCCCTAGTGTAAGTCTTGTCTTCTTAAAATGGTATCTAAAGCATGATTTCTCTTGGTCATAGTTGCAGTAATTTTTCATGCATTGTGTGCTTTGAGGTTATCAGCAGACAGCCTTTGGTTGTCTACCGTTGGGACTATTGTAGCAAAGGAAACACAAATGTGTGTAACATCTTGTAAAGATAAATATTGTACAAAAGACTTGCCATTTTAGAGACACAGCATGATTTCCTTACCAAGAATTTAGTGAAGCAAAGGCGAAGTTTGGATTGGAGAATATTTGATATAATATGAATCTGTAATGCTAAAACCATTCTCGTCGAGGAGGTTTCTAAAGAAGACAGCTCTGGAGCAAAGAAGAAGCTACCTTGCCTGTCCCTTTGTTCAGGGACCTGGCACTGCAGGATTCATACTGCCCCCAAAGTTTTTCAAAGATTCTTGTGTTCCTGCTGCTTTTCTCTATATAATAGACTCTTCTTGCCCTGTAGCTGCCTTCCTGGTCTGCAAACACCATGGAATTTAGCCCTTTGAAGACTTTTCTTTTAAAAGAGCGGGTCCAGGTTTTACCCAGTAAAGCTCAATGATAACTGGTAATAGTTCTGTCAATGCTTCCATAATCTTACTCCAGAATAAATTTCTTTTGGGGCCAATATTCCTCATTTGCTTGGAATATTCACTCAATGTGTTTTACATAGTGTTTCATCTTCCTCTGTTTTTTTGACACCAAACTTAGAAAATAGCTGTTAACAAAGCTGTGAGGTTTTTGCTCCTTGTTGTATTTAGCGCATAAAAAACTACTAATCAGCTGTTATTTGTTTTGTTCCAATGGATACCCCAACCCCCCAAACACATATATGCCTTCTATTGAGCTTATGTCAACAGACCCTCTGTTGGAGTCAATGTTCATTTGATGTCTAATTCTCAAGAAAAATCTAGCAGTCATCTGTAAATGTGGCTATAGTTGACTGTCTTCCTTGGAACCAAATTGGCCAAAGTTCCAGAATAGAAATTGAGGGAATATGAGCATTTTAGATACAAAAAAGGCCACACCAGAAAAAAACATTTTTTACATCATTTGGGGACCCCGTTTTGTCACTTAATATGTATACGTCACTCTCTATAGAACAGAAACTAGGGGCTGAGCCCTGCTGGTGTAGTGGTTTTGTGCGAGACTGCAGCCCACAGGGTTGGTGGTTCATATCCAGCAGCAGCTCTCCAGGAGCAAGGCTGGGCCTGCTACTCCCACCAGGGGGCAGTGATGTGCACAAAAAAAGCAAAACAAAAGAACAAAAACTAAACCTCCTCTCCACACACTAAATGTTTTCAACCCTATAGGGCAACAGTTCTCAACCTGTGGGCTGTGAGCCCTTTGGAGGTCGAACAACCCTTTCTCAATGGTCATCTGATTCATAACAGTAGCAAAATTACAGTTATGAAGTATCAATGAAAATAATTTCATGCTTAGGTGGTCAGCACAACATTAGGAACTGTATTAAAGGGTCACGGTATTAGGAAGGTTGAGAACCACTGCTATAGAGTGACAAATGTGATGTAATGTTCCCTTTCAGAAACTCAAAACCAAATTCACTGTGAGTACAAATCATGACTCGACCCTACTGGTGTTGTTGTTGTTGTTGTTGTTGTTTGGCAGTGTCAAGTCATTTTTGGCTCAGAGCAACACTATGTACAATGGAAAGAAACACTGTAAACTGCCTGGTCTTGTGACAGCCTCACAATTGTTCTGAGGTTTGTGGACATTTTTTGTAGTCACTGTGTGGTGAAAGGATATAACTTTGATGTACACCATTCCTGCTCTTAAAAACACGGTGTTCCCTTGTTCTGTTTGCATATCATTCAAATCACTCTGTAAAATATACAGTTCAGTGGTTTTTAGGATATGCAGTTACCACCATTATATAACTTTAGAACACTTCATCATTTCCAAAAAAAAACCTGTGCCCTATGACACTCATATTCCAGTTCCAACCCCTCCCAACCTCTACCGTCAACTCATCTCCATTTTGTCTCTGAATTTTTCTGTTCTGAACCAAAATCAGAACAAAACAAGCAAGAAAAACCCGACTACCATTGAATGCATAACACTGAGTCTTAGCAACCTTGGAGGATAGAGTAGGACTTCCCTTTTGAGTGTCTGTGGCTGTAAATCTGTGCTGCAGGGGAAAATGTCGCCTTTCTTCCTCAGATCAGCAGTTGGATTCAAACTGCTGACATCTGAGCAATTCATCTACACAGATGCATTCAATATATGGTCTTTTATGACTGGTTTTTATCATTAGTATAATGTTTTCAAGGCCCATCCATCTTAAAATGTATCAGTACCTCATTCCTTCATTATACTGAATTATATGGATTCAAAAATTTTTGTTTATCTATTAATCTACTAGCAGATATTTGAGTAGTGTCTATTTTTGGTTCCAGGAGAGTTTTTCGATATCACAAATGGCCACACATGCCTTTATTGTGATGAGAATACAACTGCCATTAACTTTGTAGTCATTGTGTTTTCATTTAAAAAAAGTATTATTTATCATGGTTACAACTTTGCAGTCTGGAGTTCTTGCATGATTTATCCAGGACCAGTGCTGACCATTCATGTGTAAGGAGCCTGCAATTGAAATTGATCTTGGCATCACCTACACTTGTGAGGGTGTCTTCCAGCATGGAAAAATATAAATAATTGCAAATCATTAAAGCAAGTGAACCATCTGAATTTAGGTCACATTAACAGATACTGGATAATTGATTGGTGGATGTGGCAAAGGATCAAGTTACTATGAATCCCCAATACATGTTTTTTGATGCCACACATATGCTTTAACATTGATTTGATGTTGCTGTTATCCAATCTGATAGGAATCATTGACCCTTCATAGTATTGAAAGGTACAAGCAGGCTCAAGACTATAAGGGAGAAACTAAACATTTCTGTCCAGAGGAAGTGTCCCATATGGTACTGAGAAAGATGAAGTAAATTGTAGAAGCCTTCTTTGGGAAAACTGTTACCAATGCAGTTGTTATAGTCACAGCCTACTTTAATGACCCTCAATGCCAGACTAACAAAGATGCTGGACCCATTGCTGCCCTTAATATCCTGAGAATCATCAATGAGCAAATTGCCTCTGCTATTGCTTAAGGCTTAGATTTTAAAAAAAGCGATGCAAACAGAAATGTGCTGATCTTTGGCAAAGAGCGTTTAATGCAGGTGCATCTGTTCTCATACCTGAAGATGGATTCCTCAAAGGTAGAATCTCTACCTGAAGAAACTCTCTTTGCTGGAGAATATATTGGCAACCGAATTGTCAACCCTTTTATTGCTGAGTTTAAGTTCGAGCATACAAAAAGGCATCAGTTAAAAACTGAGGTGTCTATTGCCCATGCACTCTTGGTGACCCTGCAAAACGCATACTCTCTTCCAACATGCAGATCAGCATTGGGGCTGGTTCTCTATAGAATGAAATAAACTTCACTATATCCATGACCCGTGCCTGATTTGAAGAATGGAATGTTGACATGTTTTTCGGCACCTTGGGGAGAAAGCTTTGAGGGATGCTAATCTAGACAAGCCACAGATTAGTGATCTTGTCCTGGTGGCTGGTTCTATCCAGATTCCAAGATTCAGAGACTTCTTCAGGGTTTCTTCCATGGAACACGCAAGAGCACCAAACTTCATGAGGCTGATGCCTATGGTGCAGCAGTCCAGACAGTCATCTTCTCTGATGACAAATATGAACATGTTCAAGAGGTACTGCTCTTGGATGTCACTCCTACTTCCCTTGGTATGGAAACTGCTGATGGAATCATGACTGTCCTCATCTAGTGCAATACTACCAGTCTTACCAAAGAGACACCGACCTAAACAACTGACTGTGATAACCAGCGTGGTGTCCTCAGTTATGGTGATGAAAGGGAACATGTCACAAGCAAGGATAACAACCTGCTTTGCCAAGGGGTGGTCACTGACACAGCAACTGAACCCAATCGTGTTCTTCAGAGTAGGGAGCTCTTCCATCTGATGAAGTCTCATTGGGACCCATCATTGGAGAGGGCAATTATGCCAAAAAACTCAGAGGATCCACATGTGTAGCACATTGACAAGCAGTTGTAAAGAGATAACACTCCTATATAAATTTCTGGGCCTTCTGAAAACTTGAATATAGAATATGTATATAGGGAAAATAAGTCAACAGCTCACTTCATTAGTACTGTTTGTACGTGGAAAAAATGCAATGTCCTGTATTTTAAATTGGCAGCACACAAAACAAAACAAAAATCAAACTTACTGTCATCAAGTTGATTCCGAATCATGAGACTACTGGGCAGAGTAGAACTGTTCCTAAAGGTTTTTGATGACTTTAACTTTACACAGCAGTAGAAAGCCTCATTTTTCTCCGACAGAGAGAGTAGTAGTATTGAATCGCTGACCTTCAGGTTAGCAGCTGAAGGCTAGGGACAAAAATTACAAAGTGAGTTGAAATAATTTTATTAAAAATACCTTTTTAGGCATACATTTTTCCCACTTTTCTGACATGTTTTTTAGACATATGAGAAAATAGTTTATTTACCTTTGCCTTATAAAAAATCACCCCATACTTTAGAGCTGAGATGTTATGTTCATGGATTTTGTGTATGGGGATTAAACTGGGCAAAGTGGGCAGGATTTGTCTCTGTTCCATGATGTCTAAAGTCTCAGTAAAGAAAGTTGAAGGCTTTGGTTCATTGACGGCCAAGGGCTGGAATTCTGAAGACCTACATACTTTGCTATACAGTTTGGCTTGACTTATATGCTGTCCTCTGGGATGTCAGATTTACTGTAGCTCAGAGTTTGAAACAGCAGTGTTCTTGCAAACAAATTAGAAGCAATATCATGTGACCCACCTTGGCAGTCATAGAACATAACTTTTTCCTTTCTATATTGGTTCAAGCAGTCACAAAGCCACTGAGATTCAAGGGGAAGGGGTTCTTGATGAAAAGAAAATCAGTTTTCAGTGATGTTTTAAATGCATCACATCAAGAAGAATATGTTTTGTGATGGATATAATTTTCACCTTCAAAGTATATAAGTCAAAGTTCTATAGTCTACATTAAATATATATAAATCTATATATGAATAGAAATTCCATCTATAAATTTGATTCTGTAATTATCAGAAAAAACATACTTGCAATAATTTAGCATCTTGTCACAGAAGTTATTAAGAAAGGACTTCAGTGTATGGTCATACCACCCTGAATGCGCCCGATCTCATCTGATCTTATCTCAGAAGCTAAGGGCGGTTGGGCCTGGTTGTACTTGGATGGAAAGAAAGGACTTCCAATTTTTAAAAGTTTGCATTATCTTTTAATTTCATTTTCCCATGAACTTTCTGAAGTTCCTTCATGTGTGCATCAAAATCTGTGAAAAAAAAAAGCAGAAAAGAAAAAATAACCAGAAACCCAATGAAGTTGGAAGTAGATAGAATGTTGTCAGAAAATTGGTTCAGTTAGCATTACTAAAGTTGAGCCAAAGTAATGTGTGCCAAGGTTTGGGGGAACCCAAACCAAAAAGGAGATCTATTGAGTTTTTATTATCTCATGATGAAAAACCAACCATACCTCAAAAGGCCAGGTTTGGTCCTCCACAGAATTCCATATGACACTGTCATGTGGCCAAGTATTTAAGCTGCTTATTGTAATACTTTATCCCATCACTCAATTCGTTAAAAACAGCTGGAAAGCTAGAGCTGTGGATTTCTTGTGTTTTCACTGATCACAGAATATATCACAATCTGGAAACTAATGAAAACAAAATATATGATTTTTTAAATATAGTCAACTATAGGAAAAAAACATATAGACAAGTCAGTGGAAATGAGGATGGATGATTATTTTGAACACATAGATTAAATGCAGAAGGATCATTTACAACTTAGGATGTCATGTTCTCTCTAATTTCCTATGTTTTAGAGCGATCCATGCTTGTTGCTTTTTTTGTTTTGTTTTGTTTTGTTTGGGCATCACTGCTCTCCGGTGGTGGGAGTAGGAGGCCCAGCCCCACTGCTGGAATTGAACCTCCATCCCAGTGGGCCGCAGTCCCACGCACAACCACTACGCCACCGGGTCTCAGCCCGCTTGTTGCTTTTAAGAAAAACAAATACTAGGAAATTCCCTGTGAACGCCTTGTTTCAAAGTCTTGGAGTTTCATTAGTTAGGATCCCTTTGAGTAGCAGCAGGAACATGAAACTCCCCATGGTTAATGTAGTTTAACATCACAAATGTAAAGAATTCACTTTTTTGAATGACTACCTTTTTCTTCAGGAAATTATGATGGGCATAGAGCGTGAGGGATAATAGTATATATTTCATAGTCTTGTGGTAAGAATTAAATTATATATATTGAGGTCTTTTAAGCACCATAATATTATACAGTTGAATTTTTTCTCGCTCCACTAACTTCATATTGAGGTATAGGAATAAACTTTTGCAGTAAATGACATTGAAGTCCATATCTGCCATTCTCAGGCTTCCCTATTGCTTTGAGGCAGTGGCCAAGCATGCCTCAACACTCCATCCTTCTTTACCTACTCTGACACCAACCTCTGATGTTGGGTTTGATCATTAATTTCAATGGCCACACAAAGCTGACAGACATTTTTCACATTTATAGGTGTTTATTGGTGATATTAATAGGCTACCATTAGAA
The DNA here is from genome assembly GCA_004026705.1 of Nesogale talazaci. NCBI lineage: Eukaryota > Metazoa > Chordata > Mammalia > Afrosoricida > Tenrecidae > Nesogale > Nesogale talazaci. Next base: position 294,709 of record PVJH01000366.1, read on the forward strand.
TCAATAAACAGGGTACAGTCTTAGTTCTGCAGCACTACCTCTCTTCGACCAACAACCAAATCTCTCTCTGATCCTGCTGTTCTGTTTCACTCTCTCATATTATTGGCACTTCGTGTCTTGCTCTGTCCCCTAATCTCTGTACCACCTTTCTCTGGTGCCTCTGATCTGGGCCTCTGCCACTTCAGAATGAGACCAGGAATGTGCTCCACTGATAGACCTGGGGAATGGATCATACACACAGAGGAATGGCTTTGATGGAGGTGATGTTTTTGTTGTTGACTTTTTTTTGTCTTTTAGTTGCCTCTATCCTCAGAAAAACAAAAGATAATGATACAAGACACATCTTTTAGTAGAGCCTCAAAATGCATCCCATGTCAATAAGGTAACAGAAAAAAAAAAGAAACCAGAATTTCAAATCCATTGGCATTGAGTTCATACCAACTCAGCGTGACTCTCTAGGACAGGACCCGGAGAGTTCGCAGGATTGTAATTATGGGAGGAGGGCACCTCCAGCCAGGCTTCCTCCCGTAACAGAGACATGCCTTCTAGAATGGGATCATAGTCACTGACAGAGTCCTGGATTGATTATAATACACCCCAAGAATTTTGGCTAGAAGGACCATATTAATCGAATGCATCTCAATTATACTAGGAGTTCCTGAGACAATAATGCTAATGTATTACCTAATGAATTATATCCAGTTCAGGATTTGAATAAAATGCTTCATCATTTAGTCACAGTTAAAATTTGGACTCCATCTTCATTAAACCACTGTTCACTTTGCTAAAAAAAAACACTTAACCTTGATATTCTTTTTAAATACTTTTATTAGGAGGGCTCTTGCACAATTGGGGGCTCTTATCACAATCCATACATTCATCCAGTGTGTCAAGCACGTTTATACATATGCTCCCATCATCATTTTCAAAGCCTTCTCTTCCCACTTGAGCCCTTGATAACAGCTACGAACGTTGATGTTCTTCAGGCATTCTACAAAGTATATTCTTAAACGTTTTTTTTTTTTATAAAAAGGCAAAGTGTCAAATGATGTGACTAAAAACAGTGTGAATAAGAATGAACACTGAAATCATAAACTTCTTTGGTGGTAGACAAGGTGTATGCCATTTTCAGACCCATGAGAATTACTTAGTTTTCATTGGATGCTGGTATATGCTTCAGCATTGATCTAAGATAGTGGGACATCAGGTTGCTTCAATCTTATAATTTTTCCCTTTTTAATGAAATTGTTACAATGCATAGTTACTCTGTTTCCCTGAGTAGAAGATATATTACTTTTGAAGTGTCTGCTTACTATATGTAGATATAGATTTTCCATTTTAGCGGAGGTTAAAAATATCCTTTAGAATAATATCCTTGGGGAAATACCTCAGCTGCTGGGGATGCCCCACTAGTATTGACTCCTTGAACTGTAGAAATTTGATCCTCTTCAAACGTAAACTGGGAATGAGAACTGTCTTTTTTTCCTTATTTCTTTCTCCAAAAATAGCTATCTCGTGTTAAAAACAACTGGAAGGTAACTGAAAACATCCAGTGGCGCTAAATCATTGTCAGAGGGTTTTTTGTTTGTTTATTTGAAAATGGAAATATATCACATAATGCCCTTTAAATTTGACTCACAATGATTACTGTGATCTTCAACAGCAGTGCATACATTCACTTATTCATTCAACAAACAAACATTTTAAGAACACCCATTGAGTTTCAGGGACTGTAGTCAATGCATGAAATACAAAGAACACAAAATTCAGTTCCTGCTCTAAAGGTTATGTGAGTCAAGATAAATCAATTTCCAAGTAGTATGAAGAAGGATGAGAATTCAGAGAGCAGTAAAATCTGGAAGGTGTAGCCCTTACGCAAAGGAAAGTAAATCAAAGCCAACTGGGGAAATCAAGACAAGCATGTCTTGGCACGATTTTTGAAGGATGTATAGAATGGGTAGCTCCCAATTCATTTGAACGTTCATTATGCTTTTCCTGTCAACATAGGTCGAATGCTCTAATTTCTTTCTGAAAGGAGTGGGGTCCCGATGGGATTGAACAACAGAATTGTATGTGAATGGATATACTGCTATGTGTGTTATGTCACTATAACGGTTATAAAAATAAACAAAAGAAGTAGGGTAGATGAAGCATTGGAAAGAAAAATACAATGGAGAGAAGCTGGAATGTAGGGTACTTGTTGAATTTAGCAGATACATCACATACTTCCTTAACATTCCTGTTTTGCATGAAAGCTTTCTACTTGCCTGTACAGCAAAACTTCCTCTGATAGTTTTAGCCCTCATGCTTATAGCTGGTAATGTTGGAGTACTGATGTCCCCAGCGGCACCTTTCAGTTAATGGCAGATGAAAATTGGATGGAAGATGCCTCAGCTTTATTGTTCCTCTAGTGGGACACATGTGAGACATGTCTATATAGTCATGCAGAGGTCCCCTGTGGCAGTGAATTCCAATTGTGTATAGTTGTAACTCGATGATTAAGATTCTCTGAATTAGCGTTCTTCTTTTTTCTCACTTCTCTACATCTCAATTGCTTCCTACTAGCATCATCCTAGAAAATGACTTCCACTCAAATTACCGTCTCAGGTCGTATCCTGGGAGACCTCAACTTCAGATACTGGGAAATCTATCCGTTGCTGCATGAGGCTGAAGACAAAGAGACAACTTCAGCTCTGGCTTGATAAGCAGATGGATAGCAGCACTGGTTAGGGAATAGGAGCTATCTTTCTTTGTCTGGGTTGATTTGTTCAATAGGACCTTGCCCAGGGGACATGTGAAGACCCATGAGCATCGTAATAGTTCAAATGACCTGTGGCAAAAGCTTATGTAATACAAGTTTGATTTGCTTTTGATGTTGTTTATTATCTTTGAGTCCATGCCAACCTTTTGTGTTCCTCTGTGTGTGGAGTAGAGTGCTTACATCGGGATGTGAAAGCTGTGACCTTTGGAAAATAGATTTGCCAAGCTTGCCTTCTAGGATGCCGCTCTGTGGGTTCAAATGGCTAACCTTTAAGCTCGTGTTTGGGTGATTTGTCTTTGTACAACTCAGGGATTCTATTGACTTTAGAACCCTAATGTTGATAACATGCTGGCCTCTTTATGCACAGCTACAAGGTCTCGGCCCCTCGTCATACTTCCTGATCAAATCTGCATCACCTATCTTATAGGCTGTGATCACTCCAGCACTTTAAGTTTGGCCTGTCGGTCACCTTCCACACACATCCTCTGCTGGGTGCTTCTTTCAGGGCCTATAGCACTTTGATCATCTACAATGTTGACAGTCTATTCTAGCAGATGTTTGCCTTCATAGCTAATGTATCGGTGGCACTCTAGTCCCCTGTTAATCTCTTCACTGCTGCTATTTTACTAATTGCATACTATTTTTAATATACTAGGGAGACCTGGTGTTGTACTGGTTACATGTTGGGCTGTGATCTGCATGACTAGCAGTTGGAAATAATCGGGAGTTCCAAGAGAGAGAAATGGGCTTTCTAGTCCCATAAAAGTTATAGTCTCTATAAATGCCATTTGCCTCCTAGTTTATTCCTCTTTTCTTTTACTTTCCTCATTTATAGAGGTGTAAATATGTACATACGTAAATATATTTTTATATAATGATAGTGTAATAGATTTATATACACATATGTTATGTATTAAGGTAGCAGATGGACAGTGGGCCTCTGCTCAAGTACTCCCTCAGCACAAGAACACCTTGATCTCATAACCTGGTATTTCATGATGCTCAGCTTCCCAACATGGTCACTGAAGACAAAATGGGCAAAAGTGGTGAAGAAAGCTGATGGTCCAGATATTAAAGGATATAGCATCTAAGGTCTTAAAAGCTTGAAGGTAAACAAGCTGCCATCTGGCTGAGAAGCAACAAAGTCCGCATGGAAAAAGCACAGCAGCCTGTGTGATCATGAGGTGATATGGGATCAGGTATCAAGCATCAAAGACCCAGAATAAAAAAGTCATATCATTGTGAATGAGGGGGGTTTGGAGTGGAGACCCAAAAACCATCTGGAGACACTTGGACATCCCCTCCCAGAAGGGTCACAAGGAAGAGATGAGCTGGGCAGGGTGCAGTATGGTACCGATGAGATGTAAAAAGTTTCTCTAGTTCTTTAATGCTTCCTTCCCAATTATCATGACCCCAATTATACCTTAAAAATCCACCTATACCAGAGCATGTACATGGATACAGATAAGACCTTGAAACATAATGAATCAAGGACAGATAAAACCCTAAGGACCAGTAACGAGTGTAGCAAAACCAAGAGGGTAAGGGAAATGTTTGGGAGAAACAGGGAGCCAATTGCAATGGCTGCCCCTCTCCCAGGGACACGGATAACAGAAAAGTGGGTGACGGGAGACATTTGTCAGTGTAAGACAAGAACAAATAAAAATTTATGAATTATCAAGGGTTCATGAGGGAGGGAGTGTGGGGAGGCAAGAAAACGATGAGGAACTGAAACCAAGGGCTCAACTTAAAAGCAAATGTCTTGAAAATGATGATAACAGCAAATGTACAAATGTGCTTTACACAATGGATGGATGTACAGATTGTGATAAGAAGTGCCTGAGCCCCCCCAAAAAATGCTTTTAAAAAAAAAGATGTAGTCTCAGAAACTGACAAGGTCGCTATGAGTCAGCATTGACTCGATGACAGTGAGTTTTTTTTAAAGTACATAAAGGCCACAGACCTCAGCTTAAAACTCATGGAAATATGGATATTTTTTATTTTCCCCATTACCCCACCCCTACCTCTTACCTTAATATCATTGCTAGTCAAACTGCTGTTCTTGAGGGCAAATATCTATTTTACTCACGTGTCCATGCATGTGACAGTTGTCTATGGAATAAGGAAGACAAAAAAAGAATGGATGCATTTAAATTTTGATACTGGTGAAGAATATTGGAAGTATTATGAACTATCAAGAGAACAATAAAGTCTGACAAGGAAGGAAGTTCACTCAGAATGCTCCTTGGCAATGAGGAAAGTGAGGTTTCATCTCCCATATTTTGACATTTATCAGGAGAGATCAATCCCTGGAAAAAAAACATCATACTTGGTAAAGTAGAGTGGCAGCCAAAAAAAAAAAAAAAAAAGAAAAGAAAGAAAGAAAAGACGAAGGCCCTTGGCCAGATGAAATGATCATGGCTGCAACAATGAGGCCCAATATAAGACCATGGTGGGGATGACTCTGGCCTTAGCTGTGTTTTGTTTGGTTGTACATGGGTTGCAATGAGTCACAATTGACTTGATGACACCTAACAACAATAACAATAATGTTTACTAATTGTTTTCCACAGCCAGTCAATCTCAACTTTTCCAGGGTTAACAATTATGTTTGATGCTAGTTATAATGCTGTAATTCTCCTTCTCGTGTAGAATACAGGCAAACTTAAAAAGAATAAAAATTCTGGTGGTCTACTTAAATAATTTTAAAATAAAAGTTACTTATATAAGTGCAGTTATCAAGTTAAGGATGCCCTACATGGTTAAGTTGCTTATAGATCTTTAACATAAAGCAACACTTTCAACTTAAATAAAACACAGTTATGAGAAAAGTACCATTCAATTGTACAACTGTAATGCCACCTGTGTTAGACAAGGTTCTCTAGAGAAAAAAACCAGGACACTAGTAATTCTCTTTATATATTTATATAGACGGAAGAGTATATAAGATAAGAAGTCAGCAGTTAATTATTCTATAAAGCAGTACAAATGGCTTGGTGCAACTCATTTGCATGAGACAGCTAGTAGACTGGCAGACTTCAAGTTTTGAGGGTCGCCGAGTAGTCCTCTGTAGAGCAATTCAGGTTATCCGGCCACACGCAGCAAACAGCAAAGCAGGTCACCAACAGTCAGCCAGATGACAGAGTCCAACAGTCCCCAGCTCAAGAGATGTATATCCCAGGAGCGTGGTGAAGCAGGGTTTGAGGGAACCTCAACTCCCAGCAACACAGTCTACCAGCGAGGTTTCCCACAAGTAGTGTTGCTTGGAGATCGCGGGGCCATTTCTATCTCCACCCTTCACTTGAGCTCCTGTGTTCATTGGCCATGTTGTCACAACAGACCTACCTATCCTTTTTGGCCATGCTAGCACAACAAGCTTATCTATCACATCAGAGGTAATTATTTTATGAGGAACTTAAATGGTCTTTGAAATGGGAACAGACGATTGTTTGAAATGATGCAACAAGGTCTTTTATTTTCAGCAGAGTTTTTTCCATATATTGTTTGAAGACACACTTACTTCACCAGTTTAATCCATTAGAAATAGTCTATGCTATAATTATCTGTTCAATGCCACACATGTCTATGTCTTTGTATCCTCAACTTGGACCAGGTACAAAGGTGCTTACCCTGTCATAGCATGTACATCATCCTGCATTGAAAGCTATAAGCTACTACATTTTGGAGACTGACGTTCCTATATGAAAATGATTGACCAATTCAAATTATTTCTAATAAAGAGAGACTTAGTCCTTGCAACTGAAAAAATAATTTTTCAAGAGCACTGCCTCGTACTAAGTCACATGATGCTACTTAGGGAAATGGTGCTCATCGAAGACAGTGAGCTGCTTCTGATTATCTCACTGGCTAAAAAATGTTTTAGGTGTAATACTCTCATTAAAATATAAAGGATGGGGGGCTGAGTGCCGGTGGCACAAGTAGTTGAATGCGGGACCGTGGCCCGTTGGCTTGGCGGTTCAAATCCAGAGTCAGCTCTCAGGAGCAGCACTGGGTAGTGCCCACGACCACCAGGGGCAGTGATGCCCCCCCCAAATATATATATGTGAAGGATGGATGCAAATCAAGATACTCTAAAGTATTATCTGGGGCTAGTGAGTCTAAGGAAATTAATACTTTAATTAAAATTCATTCACTATTTCACAACAATTTATTGGCTCCTATGAAGTAATCATTATTCTAAAATATATGCTGTATCAGCATTTTCTAATATATTTACATAAATTATATATTAAAGTTAAAGCAAACTCTGTAATGTATGCTTTAAACATAGTAGTAGAAATAATTGTATGCTGAAATAAAGAGAGCTATGCCATTTAATGTGTTTATTTAATGTATTTTATATATCAGTGGTGTATATATTTCAACCATTTTTAAAGTAAAATTATTCCTTAAAAAAGTAGGAGGAAACAAGTAATGCAAATAAATATGTATCTGCCTCTTTTAGAAAGTTACATGGATAGATAGATCATTAGCTAGCTAGGTATGTAAGTAGAAAGATAGATGATACATGAAATTTAAAATCCTTGGAGGAGATACCCTTGTGCTTTATAGGATTTTCGCAGAAGGGTGGTAATATAGATTTAACCTTGCGTGTTACAAATTCCCAGAATATCTACACTTAACAAATACCATTTTATCAGAAAACTTTAACCAATAAGATTAAAAAACTGCACTGAACCAGTCATCATATGCATGATGTCTCAAGTATATTTCTGGCAAATTTTGCCATAAAACAATCATATCCTCCTTTGGGGGTACATGTTCACTGATGCTAGTAAACAAAGTTTTATCTATATGTCATGATATTTTGAGTCCAGAAAAAAAAGTGGATATAAACCCAGGAACATTTGCATTGGATCCAAAATGGTCTCTTCCAGACCCCTCCTAAGATCTTTACTGAACCAAAATAAGAATGGGTAAAGGTAAGTTACAATGGAAAGTTACTCAAAAAAGTGAATAACTGTATTAGTCTAACCTAAGGTGAAATGGTGAAAAACTTCCCATTCAGTAAAATAAATGAAGAATATTTGCATGGAGGAAGAGAGCCAAAGGTCAGGTTAAATGATTAATAAAGGTGGCTGCAAAAATAGAGAAAATGGTAATTGAGTGATAATCCCATTATTTCAAGTGGAATCTACATACTCAAGACTCTCTGACTTTCAACCCTAGGAAAGGCACCTAGAGCGGAAACAAGATCAAAATAGCACAGAATTTATGAATGAGATTCCTAAACTATGCGCCTTTTACATCTAATTAGGGAAAGGATAAAGAATGCTGTATTTCTCAGACTCATTATCCTTCAGGAAATTATCTGTTAGGTTAATATTTAAGAGTGGTTTCTAATTGAATGTAATGTGGACTAAAGAACAGTGCTCTTTGGAGAGAATAGCACGAGAAATAAAGCTACTTTGCTGCTTGCTTGCGGCATGCATGTGGCCCAGGATACCTTTTCTCTAAAACAACCCAGGAAACGCATGAATGTCTGACTGTAATTCTGGCAACATGTTTTGCAGCACTTGTTTAATATTGTTACTAGAGGACAACCCAATTCTGGTATTTGATGAAATGGTATCAACTCTGTGCTAGAAAGAGAAGGCAGATAGATACATTGATTATAGTATCCCTCCTGGAAAGAAATGTCAAGCTCAAGAAATCACATGACCTTAATTAAGCAACAACAAAAATGAAGTCAAACTAAGAGATCAAATAAGTAGCACACAACAAAGCTGGATGGATGAGAAGCTTCTTTGGTTACAGGCCGGACACCATTATGTAGTAAAGTATTAAGCTCTGAGACCAGAGTTCCTATGTGCCCATTTCATTTGCATCCTTTATTCCTTTCAGCAAGTTATTCAAGAAAAGGATATTTCTGAAAGTTAGAAAAATGAAGATAATTGAAATGCAACTGCAGTAGTACATTAACTGAGAACTGATATAAATTCAAGCCAGATTTAGAGGAGGACATGGAATGGGGGATATTATAGTTAATGTCAGATGGATCTTGACTAAAAGCAGCAAATACCACCAAGATGTTTACCCATGTTTTATGAGCTATACTAAGGCATTGGAATGCATTGATCATTAAAACTATGGAAACCACTATGAAATTGCAAATTGCAGACATTTAATTGTTATAGGAGATGTGTGCTGAGCCCAAGGGGTAGCCATTCAAATAGAAAAGAAGAGATGCTACGCTTTTTTAATGTCAGTAAAGGTTTGCATCAAAGTTCTTCCACTGTACTTATTCAATCTGCATGCTGAGAAAGAATCACAGAAACTAGAATATATGAAGAACATGGCATTAGGATTGGATGATGACTTATTAAGAACTCATGATATACAGATGGTACAACTTTGCCTACTGAGTGCTAAAAGACCTTGAAGCATTTGAAGCACTATTTCATGAAGATCCTTCACTATGAATTGCACTTTATTCATATACAGAAAGACAATAAAATATACATACCTGGATTAATATGCAACATAATGACAAATTTTTAAAAAGACAAGTTGTGAAGGATTTCATTTTATAAGCATCAACAGTGAATGCTCACGGAAGTAGCAGTCAAGAAATTAAAGGTTGTTTTTATTTTATATTGGGCAAACCTGCACATAATTCTTTAAAGTGTTGAAGAACAAAGATGTCCCTTTGAGGAGAAAGGTGTGCCTGATTCAAGACAGGATATGTCCAATCACTTCTGAAGCATGTTTAAACTGGACAGTGAATAAGGAAAACCACAGAAGAAATGATGCACTTAAATTATAGTGTTGATAAAAATATCAAAAGTACCACAGACTGCCAGAGGAAAACAAACAAATCTCTCTTAAAAGATATACAGTCAGACTGTTCCCTAGAAGAAAGGACTCCCTCGCATGTAATTAATAGGGACTAGTGCTTGGAAAAGAACATGATACTTAGTATGGTAAAAAAAAAAAAAACCTCACTGCTGTAAAGTCAACTGCAACTCATAGTGACCCTATCAGCAAGGTTAAAATGGACCCCTTGTGATTCCAAGACTGGGAACACTTTACAGGAGTAGAAAGTCTCATCTTTTTTTCAGTGGAGCAGCTGGTGGTTTCAAACTACTTTCTTTAGAGTTAGCAGTCCCAAAGGGAAAAACTGCACTACTGGAGTATAGAAGATGGAGGGTCCAAATATTTTTTTAAAAAAGAAGAAAACCTTTTCTTAAACAAATTAACAAAGTGACTGCAACAATGGACTCAACATAGCAATGGTTGTGCGGATGGTGCTTGAGTAGTCAGTGTTTCCTTCTATTGCACATAGGGTTACTCCAAGCTGGAAGCAATTTGAAGGCAACTAACAATAAGAAAACGTATACACACTCCTAGTCTACAATAAAATGTTTTCAAAAATCCTTAAGGCGAATTGTGGAGATTTCATGGATCAATTACCTTGAACAGTATGTGGAGCAGTGTTATTAGCTATTATGTCAATGATATAGTATCCCTTTATACTTAAGAAAAAATAAAATTCCATTTTTTCAATGCCTTATTCAGAATACTTGATAGTTCATGAATTGTGCTGTTTTCTTATGTAGACCAAACTCGCCTACTGCCCCAAATATACTCTATGATTGTTTTCAAATAATTTTTATAAATCATTTTACTGGGGGCTCACACAACTCCCATCAATTGAATGCAATACACATTTGTACACCTGTTGCCATCATCACCCCTGAAATATCCTCCCTCCACTTAGACCCCCGGTACCCGCTCCCCATGTACTAAAGGTGCTTTTATGCTACCTAAAAAGTTTAATGTTCTTAAACATTCACCTTGTATTAATGTAGATTGAAATTGTGTAATAATGTAAGTTTTATATTAAAAGCAGTTTATTAAAGTAGCGAGGAGCTGGGGAATGCAATGTACAGAACATTCAAAACTCACTGCCATCAAGTCCATTCCAACTGGGCATGTCCCAATAGGAAAGAGAAGAACTACCCACGTGGGTTTCTCATACCATATTTTTTAACGGGTGTAGAAAGATTCTTTTTCCTCTTGACGAGTGGCTCGGGGGGTTCTACCTGCTACCTTTGAGGTTAGCTGCCTAAAAGGCAACCCAACCACTCTGTGACCAGGACAGCATATCTTTATACTATATTAAGGGGAAATTTTAATGGTTCAAACTTATAGCCTGCTCTGGGGGAGAAAGGTGTGGCAGTGGACATTCATCAGTGTTACAGATTGCATGCTGTCCTACACCATCACTATGAGGGCGAATTCACTCAGTGACAATGGGTTGTGAAATAACACATATAAATCAAGTGAATGAAATAATAACATTACACAGAAGAAGACTTCTGTCTGGAAAGAAACCATCTCTAGATTGAATTAACCCTGTGCTACTTTACTTATATGTGAAATAAGGACAAGGAACAGGAAGTGCCTTTTGTAGTCTTGACATAGAGAAATACTGAGTGGAAGGAAACTTTACTTAGAAGATTGTCTCTTCAAAATGGGCACATATGCAAATATCGTGAAGAAAGCTGATGGTGCCTGGCTATCAAAAGATATAATGTCTGGGGTCGTTGGTACTTGAATATAAACAAGTAAGTGTCTTTCTAGCTGAGAAGCACATTGAAGAAGCACACCAGCCTGGTGTAATTATGAACCCAGAAAAAAAATCCTACCAACCTAAATGAGGTTGGGTGGGAAGAGTAGATTCCCAAAGCCCACCTGTTGACAAGTGGACATCCCCAAACAGAAAAGTCACAAGGAAGAGAAGAGCCAATTAGGGTGAAGTATAGAACCGATGAATCTACAACTTTCCTCTAGTACTTCAATGGTACCCCACCTCCAATCATGACCTTAATTCTTCTTAACAAATCCAACTAGACCAAAGTATGTCCACTGGTACAGATAAGAACTTGCAGCACAGGTAGGTCATGATAGATAAACCCCAATAATGAGAATAGATATATCAGGAAGGAAAGGGGAAGGTGTAGAAAGAAAGGGAAAACTGATTTCAATGATCTACATATAACCCCCTTCTGTGGGGATGGAAAAAAAAAGTGGGTGAAGGGAGACAGTGGTCAGTGTAAATCATGGGGTAAAATTGTAAATTATTAAGGGTTCATGAGGGAGGGAGGGAGTGGGATAAGTGAGAATGAGGAAGTCAAGTAGAAAGACAATGTTTTCAAAATGATGATTGCACATATGTAAAAATGTTTATGACAGATTGGATGGATTGATGGATTTTAAGACCCCCCCCCAATAAAAAGATTTTAAAAGACAAGAAAACAATAATAGTGTATTACTTATGAAGGGTTCATGAGAGTGGGAGGAGGAGGGGGGAGGGAAAAAAAAGAGGAGCTTATACCAAGGGCTCAAATAGAGAGTAATGATTTAGAAAAAGATGATGGCAACATAATACACATATGCTTTATAAAATAGATGTATGAGATGTTATAATATCTTTAAAAATCCCCAATAAAATTATTTTAAAAGAAATTTAAAAAATCTGACACTTGAGATTTTAGAAGAGGTCAAATTAAACCCCTATTCAGAAGTGACTGATGGGAAATTTGCTGAAAAAACAAGTGGACAAATTCTTGCCTAAGGATCTTAGAACTCTTAGGTAACTCAGGTAGGGGAAGGAAGTTGCATTAGGGACCATTAGTGGCTAAATTACAATGAAGGCAGGGTCTGTGCCCTGCCTGAAGTCCCAGAGATTTTCAGTGCAGAAAATATTTTTTTTCCTGAGAACTTAAAGGAAACTATATTTTCAATAGAGGTTGATAAGTCTTGAGTTTGTAGAAGAAGCAGTTTACATTTATAATTGCACTCGAGGACTTTCTGGCTGGTACCAGTAGTCAAGTGTTGGCCTACTTACTTGGGAGTGCTTGCGTGGTTTACTAAAAGGAGGACAATGAAGACAGGAGTGGGAAGTACTGAAGAGTATAATTTTGCCCAGGATCTAGCACATGTACACAAAGAGGTTAAAATCTAGCAACATTGGTGCTCCAAAGCCAATGCTAAGTTCTGGTGGGCTAAGCATTAGTCTGGGGTAAGCAGGAAGCTTCTAGCCACCAGCTGACCAAAAGATGAGGCTTTTTCTCCTGTAAAGATCTACAGGCTCAAACTCCCCCCAAGGAGCTGCTGTGGAGGGCTGCCAGGAGTCAGAATCCCCTCAATGGCAGTAGGCGTGGTTTTTGATTGAGGTGCTACAAAAGATTAGCCAAACGTTCCCCTGTCCGCGGAAGAGTTGGTGGTTCTGACCCACCTAGGAGCAACTTGGGAGATGAGTGTGTTGATCTGCTTTGGAAAGATTACAGGCTTGTAAACTCTCTGGAGTATAGTTTTGCAGAGATCATATGCTGGAATCATGTCAATACCATCTAATAGCAGCACACGCATTTGCAACCAATGTCAGCTAGCCGCAATATTTATACTTTTGTTTTCTTCTACGCTTGTATGTAATGTGTGTACTTTGACTTTTGCCTTTTTTTTAGATCCTTTTGTTGGGAGCTCTTAGAACTCTTGTTACCATCCATACATCAATTGTATCTGACATATTAGTACATATAGCCCATCATTATTTTCTAGACATTTACTTTCCATTGAGCCCTTGGGATCAGCTGCTCTTCCCCCACCCCACCTCCAACCAAACCCTCGTGGTCCCTTGATAGATTATGCATTGTTATTATTCTCATATCTCACACAGACAGCTTTCTCCCTTCTCCTCTGGTTTCTGTTGTTCTTGCCCCGGACCTTGGTGGAGGTGTGTGTGATTATGTGCCGTTCATTGCAATCAGTACCCTCTCCCACCCCACCTCGCCCCATCTTCCTTCTACCCTTTTGGTATCACTATTCCCATTCCTGTTTCTGGGTTCCATGTGCTGTGAGATTTTTCTCTTGCCTATAGCAATATTCATGCTCCTGTGTAGTCCAAAGGGAGAAGCAGCACTAGCCTCATGATAGTAGAAGGTGAGGGTGCTTCAAGGGGTCAATGCATGTTGCATTGGTGCTCTATTGCACCCTGAGTGACTCATTTCTTCCCTGAAACCCCTCTGTGGGGGGATGTTCCATTATACACAGATGGATGCTCAAACCCCCCTCATTCTCACGAACACATTTTTGTTTGCTTGTTATGAATCTTCCGATGTGCGTTTCTTTGTCTTGATAACACTTCATTATGGCACTGGCTGGTGTCTTTCTTTCATGAGGACTTGTTGCTTCACTGTTGGATGGGCGCTTGTTTAAGTTTAATACTTTAAGACCCCAGACACTATATCTTTTAATAGCTGGGCATCATCCTTTGTCTTCACCACATCTGCTTTTGCACCCATTTCGTCTTCAGCAATCATGTGGGGTGGGGGTGGGGGGTGAACATCACAAAGTGTCAATTTGTTAGAATAAACTGTTCTTGTACTGAGGAAATGTATGGCCTGGTTACAAGGACCATTTTAAGCCTCAGTGTATTGTCTTAGAAATATATGTTCATAGGCCAATCTTCATTTTTATGGATTAATGTGTTTACATAAGTTCACACCTCTATTAATACCACTATTTATACTTTTGCTTCCTAAAGTTTACCTCTGTTTCCTTTTGCCTCATCTTCCCCCACCATCACTTTTCCTCTTCTTCCACCTCTTAGTACTTCCTCCCAGCAAGCTTGGCATTGCTCTAATACTCACAGGATCTCTACACCCTCCTAGAAGTTGGTTTCAATTCCCTATTTGTTCCCCTGTCCATAGCCCTCTCCGTTCACCACACCCTTTTCCCTGCCTCCGTCTTCCCCCTAGAACAGCAGTTTTCAACCTGGTGATCGCAACCCCTTTAAGGTTGGATGGATTCTTTCACAGGAGTCATCTAACACCATATTTCCAATGCTCTTAGGAACAGAGACATGGCTCCTGTGTCTCCAGGTAGTTCCGCTCACATGCAGATATGTCCATAAATGGGGTCACCCCAACATGAGGAACTGTACTAAAGGATCAAAGCATTAGGAAGGTTGAGAACCACTGCCTAGACCCTCAGGGGCCATTGTTTTTTGCCTGAGCTTCCCTGACATGTCCGTCCCATGTACGTAGGCAAACTAGCAATGCGCTAGTCTGAAAAATAAGAAAACGTAAGGTTGAAAAAATAAAGAGAGAACCAAAAAATCTTACATAGATCCAGGTGTACTCACCGCCCCCAATAAATCCCCCCCTGGAACTAGGGGAGATCTGGGGACTGCCCTCCCTAGCCCAAAATCCATTCTTGGGGCTACTCTGGGGCTCTGAGTATTGACTGATCTGTTTTGCTCCATTCCCGGTTTGTCCTACTGCAAGGATTTAGTCCACACTGTTCACCCCCTGTATCCTCATTATTGTCCTCTGTCACTGTATACTCCAATTAGAGGGCATCATGTCTTGAGTTGCTAATAGTCGCACAGTTCTCTCTGTGCCTTATCAGCTCTGTGAAGGGACATTATCCTCTGGGCTTGGTGTGCCTATATGGAGTCTAGGCCCTTTCTCTTTTTCCTTTTCAATTTGCTTCTGTGTGGACATGGGAAATCGGTCCCTTTCCCCCATGAAGGTCTAATGTCATTCTTGATGACACATACTTCTAGGGCATGGTCAGGCTGGTTCTGGTTGGGGCTGGAACTGTAGTCCAGTCTTTTCATGGATTCCTCCACATGGTTATGTTGACCTTCTAGTTTGGTGTCTGTTGCACACTCCAATTCTGTGGAGACACGTCCAATACTCTCCCCTTGGGTGGGTTAGTGTCCTGTTCCCCCATGTCCTCATCTCAGTTTTCCCCCACCCCAATTTTCCCTCCTCCTTTTCCATTTCCCCTTCTTTATGTTGGATTTACCTGTTCCTCCTTGGGTTTGATCTGAACTCATCCCAGATGTCTGTGTGTCCACCTGTATATTGTGAGGTAAATGCCTTTTCTTTTATTCCTACTGTGCTGATTATACTTACCTTAGAGGACTCATGTTGTACTTGTCCTTTTGTGATTGACTGACCTTACTTAGAAAAATTACTTTCAACTCTTCCCATTAAACAATGTATTTCATGTGATCCTCAGGGCTTTTTGGGTACTGCACAGTGCTCCATGTGTGTATGTGCCAGAATTTACTAATCCACTCATCTATTAATGTGAATTTAGATTGTTTCCAACTCTTTGAGATTCTGAATTGTGCCACTGTAAGCACAGATGACTGGTCATGTTTTATCTCTTACCTCTTATGGGTCTATGCGCAGTAGAGGATTGACTGGTTCATAAGATAGTTCGATTTCCATTTTAAGTATTACCGGATCGCTTTCCACAGTAGCAATACATGTCTCCACGACCACCAGCAGGGGAGGAGAGTTCCTATTTCACCACAGTCCCTCCAAGTTTTGTCACTCTCTGGGTTTTCTGATTTGGGCTAACCTCAGGGGGTGTTAGATGGTATCTTATGGTTGTTTGAATTTGCATTTCTCTGATGGCTAATGAATGGGTACTCTTTATCATGTGTTATTGGCCATACGGGTCTCCTCCGTGATGGAATTTCTTTTCAGTTATTTTTCCCACTTCCTCAGGGGGTTAACTATTTTCCTCTTTTTTGCAGGCCATCAGGGTATTGCAGATTTTAATAATAATCCCTTAGTCTGGTGTGTCATCACTAAAAATCATCTCCCAGTCTGTGGGTTGCCTTATTCCTCTCTTGGTGATGTCTTTTGAGGTGCACAGGTCTTTTGTTTTTATTAAATCACATTTGTTGATTTCCAGTTCAACTGTGTGTATGCCCTTCCCTATTGCCTTTCCTGGGCCAATGACCAGAGATTTGTCCCTATCCTTTCCTTGATAGTCCCGATGATTTGGGGTTTTACTTCTAGGCCTGTGATCCACTTTGAGTTTGTTCTTGTGCATGGGGTGAGGTAAACATCTTGTTTCATCTTTCTACATGTGGATATTCATCATTTTCAGCATTGTTAAAGAGGGTATCCACTTCCCATTTGATGCTTTTGGGACCCTTATAGAAGACCAGTTTTCTATATGCTGATGGCTTCACTTCTGGGCTTTCTTTTCTTTTCCACTGGTCTGAGTGTCTTTCATTATGCCAGTACTGTACTGTTTTGACAACCGTGACGGTGTCATAGGTGCTAAAATCAGGTAAAGCAAGTCCTCTGACATTGTACTTCTTGAGGAATTCTCTGATATTTCTGGGATTTTTCCTTCTCCATATGAAATATGTGGACAATTTTTCCAATTCTTTGAAGAAGGTTGTTGGTATTTGAATCATAATAGCCTTAAATTTATAAAGTGCTTTGGGTAAGATTGACATTTTTACTACATTGAGTGTTCCGATGCATAAGCATTGGATGTTCTTCCATTTTGTGGTCACCTTGGATTTCCTGTGGTTGGGTCTTGTATTTTTCCTTGTATAGGTTTTGGGGTTAAACATATCACTAGATATTTCAATTTTTTCTTGGCTATTCTTAAGGATACTGGTGATGCATGTTTTTTTAGAGACTTTATTATTGTGATATAATATAATCTGAAAAGTATATAAAACATGAATATTTAGCTTGGTCCCTTTTTCCAAGTGACCACATCCCCAAAACCAAGATCTAGATGAAGGCATAAGGATTAATATCTTGGATTTATTATTCCATCTCTTAACAACTGAAAAATGAAGTTGCTAACAAAATGATATAATTATTGTTTCACTTTCTTAGTCAAAGGTTCATGGAAAAATTCTGTCATGTTTTATTATTAGTTTTTCACTAATTTTGAGGGCCATTCATATTCAAAAAAGTAATAATTTTAAGTTTATTTTTAGGAAATACGTTTAAAGATTGGAGGCCACTAACTATGTCCACATTTAATGTTTCTATATTTGTAGACATTGGCTAAAACACCTCTGATAGTCAAGCTTCTCATAATTGTTTGTTCTGAAGAAAATCTTACCCAGAATCTGCATGTTTCTTGTTCCATCAGAAATCTCGGTGCCATCTGCCTTTATGGCTACCTCTCTCCCCTCTGCTGCCACCCCCATTCCATGGTAAAGCATGGTTTTCTTTCTTAATTCTCCCTAGTCTCAGTCCCAGATCAGAATCCTGCATTTGTTTTTAGCGATAAAAGTTGCTCCTGCTCGTGCTGTCGTTATTGAGTATCATTGAGTGCATTTTGACTGACGGAGCCCCATGGGAGGGCGTAGAAAAGCCCCCCAAGGGGTTTGCTAGACTAATCTCCCTTGGAACAGACCCACTCAGGTCTCTTTCCTGTGGATCTGCTGGACGTGCCTGAACCACTGACTTTTTGAGGATCCAACTACTTAAATGCTGTACCACCAAGCTCTTTCCGCTGTTTCCAGACCTGTAAATCACAGTGTCTCTTAGAGATCCAGATGAAAAAAACAAAAGCCAAAGGGAGTCATCAGCAAATCAATCGCGTTTATCGAGGGGAAAAAGCAAAACTTATACTATACGCCGGCTTGACCATGAGCTCAATGTTCATTTCCTATGTGCTTACCCCAGATGTTTTTAATGCATCTTGTTGTTGTTAGGTGCTGAAAGGTGAGCGTCTCATAACCCTTGGTGACCCTATCGACAGCAGAATAGAACCCTCCTCTCACAATTGTCCTTATGTTGGGGCCATTGTCACAGACATTGTGTCCCTCTGTCTCCTTGAATACCTTTCTCATTTTACTGACTTTCCATGTTATAAAGCATGTTGTCTTTTTCCGGGGACTCGCCTCTCCTGATGGCCTGTCAGAAGTACCTGAGATGTCAGATATTAAATATCAGAGTATATTAAAATAATGTAGATGTTCCAAAAATCCAGCACACTGTCATCAAGTTCAGGTGGATGCACAGAACAGGGTAGAATTGCCCTGCGCATTTCTGAGACTGTAAATCTCACTGGGAGTAGAAAATCCCGTCTTTCTCCAGAGGAGCAACTGATGGCTTTGAATTGCTGAACTTGAAATTAGAAGATCCAGATATAGCCGCTTATGCCGCCGGGCCTCCAATTTAGATATTAAATATTATGATAGATCTCCCCTAGCATGAATGTGTCTTGAAGACACTGAGTCTGTGCCATAGACAATGCCTGCTTCACTTGCTGCTGTTTGTCAAATGCCTGACACATATTAGGCACTGAAATATTTGGCTGATGAATCCAGATAAAATTTAATTGGAAATATATTTTCTCAATATATTAGTTTTCTCCTCTCTTCTCCTGCAATGTACTAAATATATTCTGGAGGAGACATTATATATCTGTTATTTTCTTAAAGACAGAAGTTAGAGAGGCTCTATATTATGATACAGATGCAAATAAATACAGTATTACAGTATATTAATTGAAATGGTGCCCAGAACACCCTCTTTGTTGACACTAAAAGTATGTTCATCAGACCAAATCTGTGCTGTTCAGCTCTGGGAAACACAATTTCAACCAGACATTGAAAAAGGGGAGCCTGTCTGCAAAGCAACTGATAATGCTCAAGATGTATTAACCGTCTTCAAATATTCCAAGAGCTATTTGGTGGGAAAGAGATGAAGCATAGTCTCACTAGGAATAGAAAATACACAGTGAGAGCACACTGGGTGCCCCCCCCCCAAAGATTCAAAAACAAACCAAACAAAAACTTGGTATCCATTAGAGATGGCTAAAAATAGAAAAAGCTTCATCTGGAAAGAGTGAAATCTCATTCACTGAGGTGTGCAAAAAGGGTTTAACTTCAATTCATAGAATGCTATGAATTTTATGACACTTCTGGGAACTGGACATTATTAAGGTACTTCCTGCCTCCCCCCCACCGTCCCCCCTATCATGCCCCGCCCCCAGCCTACTAACACTCTCCTTTGAGCCTTAGTGGTTTCTGGGAAGGTTTCCAGGGTTGTCTGCCATGTAAGCAGAAAGCTGGGCTACCTGTGTCCATTACCACCATCGTTATTTTTCCCTGCTGAATTGTCTGCTCTTTATCTGTTTCATATTGCATTTCTGTGTCACGTTCATTTCATTTCCACTCTGAGATCCTTGGGTACTCTGTGCTTTCACAAATTCTTGGAATAATAATCAATATTTTCTTCTGTTGCTGGAATGGGTTGGAAGTGACAGCAATCTAAGAGAGTGAGTAAACGTCTCATTTACCAAGACCTTAACCAGCAGCCATATTGTATTATCCTATTTTAAATTTACGTGGATTTTATTGCACTCGGGAGACCTAGTGATGTAATGGGTTTCAAATTAGACAGCTAATAGCAAGGTCAGCAGTTCAAAGCCATCAGCTGCTTCTCGTGAGCAATGGGAGGCTGTGTGTTACCTTAAAGAATTTTAGCCTCTCAGTGGAAGAGTTCTGCTCTGTCCCTTAAGGTCTCTGTGAGTTAGGATGGACTGGATAGCAGTTATATGAGTTCTAGTCACTTCTAGCATATTGGCCCTGTTGAATTAGCAAGTAATGTGAAAAAGAACATGATACATAGGTAACCATATGAACCTACGTGTATTCATAGTGAACAGGAAGAAGCGGATGGAACAGTCTGAATAGCGTACTCACAGGCATTTCAGAAACCAACTGGTGCTGCACACGCTAACCTGGCAGGAGATTAATGTCGGGGAACAGCCACTGTCTTTCTGTGTTTCTGATTTGTAAATGTTTTATTGCATTCACTGTAACTTTTCCTTGGCAACAAATTCGGCTGTACCTCCATCTGTATTTCCATGCATGCTTTTCCTAATAATAGCATGTTGATTTAGTGTGTGCATTTGTCTAATTTGCATAATGCCATCAAAGTAGTATAAAACTAGGTTTCTTAACTTTTGTGCTTGTGTCTTGGCTTAAATGATCTATCTTGAATATTGCTCTCATCCTCTCAAACATTTTAGGAGGGGTGTATGTTAGCATTCTTGTTCATTTTCCTGTTTACATCCTTTAATTCCATGATTCAATTTATACTTTAGTTTTCTGCTGTTGATATTATTAGTTTCTGTTGACTTAATTCTAACTCATGACAACATGTTACAAAGGATAGCTACTCCATAGAATTTTTGATGCTGTAATCTGTACAGAAGCCAATTGCCAGGCATTTATTTCCCAGGGTAACCAGGTTGGTTTAAACTCCCAACCTTTACATTTGTCCTTGAACACAAACTCTTAACACCACTGAGGTTGGTTCAGTTATCAATTTACCTATATAATTAAACGCAGGCAATAAAATCTCTGCCAACCTTAAAAACGTTCCTGCACTTTTATCATTATTGTAGAGATAAGTAAAATTCTGAACATACTAATGTTCTAGGTTTTACTGAAAAAGTACTTGCTGCATAAAACTACATCACTGGAAGGAGACAAGCTAGTTCAGAGTACAATGTAGCAGTGATGAAATATGCAACTTTTCAGTAGTTCTTAAATGCTTCCTCCTTCCCACTATCATGATCTGAATTCTACCTTATAAATCTGTTTATATCAGAGGATGTACACATAGGAACTGATCACATGGGGAATCCAGGACAGATAATGCCCTCAGGACCAGTGGGGAGAGTGGTGACTCTGAAAGGATGGAGGGAAAGTGGAGTAGAAAGAGGGAAACCAATGATAAGGATATACATATAACATCTTCCATGGGGTGTGGACAACAAGGAAGTGAGTGAAGGGAGGCAAAAGACAATGCTTGATATGACAAAATAATAATAACTTATGAATTATCAAGGGTTCATGATGATGGATGGAGTGGGGAGGGAGTGGGGAAAAGAGTAACTAATACCAAGGGCTTAAGTAGAAGGGAATGTTTTGAGAATGATGATGAAAACAAATGTACAAATGTGCTCTGCATACAAGGGAAGTATATGTAGGTTGTAATAAGAATTTTAAGAGCCCCCAGAAAAATGATTCAAAGCTACACTACACTCATATCTTACACACAAATATTTTCTATTCGGTTTATTCCACATTAGGTGGTAGTTCATTGGGCTTCTTTCATAACACTGCAGGGGTTGATAGGAGTTGTTGAGCTGTCGAATCTCTTTCTACTCATCATGTACTTATGTAGATCAGAAAAAGACTCTGCCCAGACCTACACCACCCTTACAATTGCTATCTTTGAATCTGCATGAAGTCATTCATTGTCTTCCTCTCTGTCATTGCCCCTCAACTTTACCCAGCATGATGTCCCTCACCAGGCACTCATCCCACCTGACAACATGGACAGTGTGCAAATGTTGTCACCTCCAATGAAGGACTTGGGTTATATTTTTCCCAAAACAAATTGGATAGTTTATCCTGGCCTTCTATGGTGCCCTCATTATTCATCACCACCATTGTAATTTAAATGTATCATTTGGATTTCATTATGAATCGTCCAGTTTGCACATGTATATGAAATGATTGGATATGCAAGGTCTGGAACACCGTCGTCCTTTTCCCCTCAGTCCTTTAAAGAGGCTCTGTGCAGCAGATTTTCCCAATGCAATGACTTTTGATTCCTTGCCTGCTGCTTCCATCGGCATTGATTGTCAATCTTGATCAAAACCCTGGAAAATAATATTTTCTCTGTTTTCCATGAGGCTCTCAATGGGTCCATTTGTGAGGATTTTTGTTCTTGCTGTGATACTAGGAAGCAATAGCTTAGCTATTTGCATATAGCAATACTTTCAGTAAAAAGTGAAATTGATCATATCCTGTGAAATTTGAAATACATTTGAAAGCCCTACAGATATAGAAATAGGAATTTTCCAAATGATGAGGACACTTACCAATCTGGATTTCAGTAAAAAATGGAAATTTATAAGATCAATTCAATAATTGATTCGAGTGGAAATTACAACATAAAAGACAAAATAGGTAGATGGAGCACCCAGGATATACTTTGGGGCCAGGGTGTGCCACTCCATGCAACTCAATCGGGGGGCATTCATGGAGGTCAACAAACAGACCCTGGGCTATTCACAGGTTTTTAATTTGTTATTATTTTTACATATATTGTATATAAATATATATTTACACAATATATACTGGACATTGGGGTATCTTTGTTGCTATCATCGTTTAGTTTCTTTGGTTGCTTCATCTTAGGAAGCATGTGTTTTTTTGTACATATTTTGTTCTCTCCAGGTCTATCTAGATAGACCTACCTCCAGGTCTATCTAGGTAGGCTGGATGAACAGGGTGGAGGTAAAAATGACAAGACTGACAGTTCTGGAGGGGGTGGGGAACATGGGAAATTCAAAGGATGAGGAAAGGTGGTGTTGACTAGTTCAAGGAGAAGGACAAGGGAATAACAAGGGATTCAAAATCAGTGACAAGGTGGGTATGAGAAGGTAAAAAAGGGATTGATCAAGAGCAATATAACAGAGAGTAAATACTGACACCCCAGTAGAGGCTGAGCATGATGATGGGACAAGAGTAAAGTGAAAGGAAAGAATTGGGTGGTAAAGGGCATATATATAGAGGTCTAAATACAGGCATGTAAATAGGTGAATATATTCAAATAGGACAATGGGGAAATAGATATACTTATAGGATTAGTATTAGGGCAGCATATGGACATTGGGCCTCCACTCAAGTACTTGCTCAGTTCAAGAACATTTTGTTCTATTAAATTTGCATTCCATGATGCTCACATTCCCAACACGATCAAAGAAAACAAATGTGTGCATAAGCAAAGGTGGCAAAGAAGGTGGATGATGCCAGGCTATCAAAAGATATAGTGTCTGGGGTCTTAAAAGCTTGAAAGTAAACAAGTGGCCATTGAGCTGAGAAGCAGCAATGCCCACATGAAAGAAGCACACCAGCCTGTGTGACTATGAGGTGTCAAAGGGAGCACGTGTCAGGCATCAAAAAGCTAAACATTGTATCCTAAAGGAGGGGGAGTACTGAGTGGGTACTCAAAGTCCATCAATAGGTGAAGCAGCACTCCCTCGTAGAGGGGTTGCAGGGAGGAGAGGAGTAAGTCAGGGCACAGTGTGACAACAATGAGGTATGCAACTTTCCTCTAGTTCCCAAATGCCCCCCCCCACTATCATTATCCCAGTTCTACTTTCCACACCTGGCTAGACCAGGAGATGTACAGTGGAGTTGGAAACGTGGAATTCAGGACAGATGATCCCTTCGGGACCAGTGGTAGGGTTGGTGACACCAGGAGGGCTGAGGGAGTGTGGAGTGGAAGGGGTAACCAATTGCAGGGATCAACATATGATCTCTTTGTAGTACGGACAGCAGGGAAGTGGGTGAAGGGATACAGGGTACTTAGTATGATATGAAAAAGTAACAACAATATGTAAATTATTAAGGATTCATGGGGGTGGGGAGGGGGGTTAGGAGGAGGAAGGGAAAATGTGGGAAGCTGGTGCTGGAGGCCTAAGTTGAGGGGAGATGTCTCAGGGGTGATGATGGCAGCAGGTGTGCAAATGGAGTATGCATACAATTGGCATGTGTGTTGATCATGAAAAGAGTTGTATGGGTCCCCAGCAGAATGATTTTTTAAAAAAGGAGGGGGAAAGAGGAGCTTATACCGAGGGCTCAAGCAGAAAATATTTGGAGATGGCAATATGTGTACAAATGTGCTTGATACAAAGGATGCATTGAATGTTATAAGTGCTGTAAGAGCCCCCAATAAAATTATTGGGGAAAAAAATCACAAGATAGGTGAATTCACTCAAATTTGAAAGTTTCAGGGACATGGTGCCAAGTGGATTTCTGGTCTTTTGGAGCATGATGTAGTGAGAAAATGATGGATTGTGCTCAGTATCCCAGTCTCCCGGGAAATTGAGATACTTAGAATCATTGGGTGAAAGTGATCTGAACTTTATAGTGGATGCTGGAAACACAGGCCCAGCTTCAATTGCTCTGAAGAAAGCTACAAAAGCAGAAGGAAAGCTCTCAGTCACCAGTGGTTGTAGCCTGATTCACTTACGGAAAGGATGACTATTGAGAAACCAGATGAAGAGGACAAACCATGATCAGGAAACTGGGGAAAATGTTTTATCATAGTTCTTCTTGAGGCTTCTTCTTAAGGTTATTCTATAGCAACATTTTAAAAGAGGAGATGTCAAATATGTAAAAGTCCCAGATGGCTTGTGAGAATTTGTATCTTTATTTGTCTTAAGGATACTCATACATAATTCTGTTTGGGTATCTAAGCTTAAAAGGCAGCTGCATAGACTTCCAGTACCCATGTACAAAATGTGATTCCTTTTAATGTAGAAAAACTAAAGAAAAACTAAAAATGAAACAAATATAATATTTCAGGATCTTCTGATCATTACAAAGTATTCATAAATTCACTGTTTATTTTCCATGGATTATATAAATAATAGTTTGGGATCGTTCGACACTCACCAGGAGTACATTTCCTAGGACTGGGAGTGAGAAATTTTTCAGAAAGCAGAAACCCATGAGAAGATTTTTTTTCTTCTGTCAAGTCTTTCATTTTAACAGAAGAAAAACTGCTTTTCAAAAGTAATAGAGGATGTCTGCATTTCAGGTTTTTTGTGTTGAATAGCCCACTTCACCTGCTAGAGAATATCTTAGCAATAGCAAGTGACATTCAAGGACACTTTCTTGGTACAAATACTGATAGTCTTTCCTTAAAATCTTATGCCTAGAAAAACTTTTCCTCAGAAGCAGAATGTTAGGGTTATAAAAATGAACAAATTCGTTAACTACAAAATGGGATGGCCTCACGATGATTCCAGGAGCCCCCAGGGAGAAAGGTGTCCTGAAGGAAGACTGCTGTCATATTCGTACCTTGTATTAAGTAAAAACTGTTGATCTGCTTGGTTCTGGGGTCCTTTCCAGCCCAGCGACTCCATGCATGATGTAATGAAACTCTGCTCCATCCTGTCCTATTGAACCCTTGGGGTCCACGGGGTTTTCACTAAGTAAATGTTGGGAAAAGATATCCAGTCTAATCCGCAGGATCTGCTGAGACTTCCTCAGAATCACCGCAATATGCCAGTGAGAGTTGGGTAGTGGGTGCACATAGGAGATCCAGCTGGGAATTGGATCTCAACCTCCCTTCTGGTAGGGGAGTAGTCTACTCACCCCTCAGGGTTTCCTAAATCAGAAAGGGTCTGTGTTATTACCAAAATGTTAGAAGTTAAAACCTTCATGGTAGGCTTATTTAACTGTGCTTTTTGTTTATTTTTAAGTGGGACACTGCTGGCAATTACTGGGATTCTTTGGCATGGAAGGTTTGAGTGCTGATGTGTGGGTTGTTTTTGTAAAGTGGAAATTAGTTGCGGAAGGGAGCTTGGTAATAATTCTGGAAGGTAGCTTGAGGAAGTTCAACCAACCAAGTACTATTGGCAAATTGGAGGGTGGATAATCAGTGGACAAAAGCAAACCCGATTGCCCACCTGCCTCTATTGTGTCCTCAGAACTTAATTTAGTGCATGGTTTATACAAGGCTTTAAAAATGATGACTGAATAAATAAATAAACAAAAGACCGCATGATTATGTTTCTAGGATTGCAAGCTGTTAGGTGTTTGTGCATCCGGCATAGCTAACTGTCTTCTGTCCTTCAGAGTTCGTATAAAAAGAAAAGAAAGTGGTATGTATATTGTGTCATAGCTGATTTCAGAGAACTAACACATGTGATCGTAGGTATAGAAAGTGCTGTGCGTGGAAATCACTAAAATGGTGACCATGTTGCTTACAAACGCTATGTCGAGGTTTTGTCCACCGAAGAGCCTGATACTGTCAGCAGACCCTGTTTAGGGTGTTCACAAATTGTGCTCTCTTTAAAATACATCAGCGCACAAATATTGGATCACACCTCCTCAGTCTAAAGTGTCTTCCTCACAGCGCACTCTAGAATGGCTTCCCTAAGCATAGAAGGTAGTAAGTACACTGGATGAGTACCTAGATCCTGGTTTCGCTCTAGCATGGCCCCTTAGTAGCGCCATTGTGTTGAACCCGTGACTATCACCACTCACTTTAAAAATGATACTTCTGGGCTGAGCCCTGGTGGCATAGTGATTTTGCGCAGGACTGCGGCCCACGGGGGAGGAGGTTCAATTCCAGCAGTGGGGCTAGGCCTCCTACTCCCACCGCCGGAGAGCAGTGATGCCTCCCCCCCAAAAAATTATACTTCTATGGGAACTAATTCTATGATAATGAACTAGATAATATAGGGAAAGTGGTTAAAATAACTGGCATGGCTTAAGAGTTCAATACATTGTAGCTCTTTCTTTGTAGCAGTTGTTATTAATCTTTGTATACTATAAAACCCCACTGGTGACTACCCCTTACTACATCAATTCTAACGGCCAACTATTGAATAGCTTTTTCTTAAAATGTAGTCCCCGTCTATTGTTCTACCACAGTTCCTGAATGACTGCATATCTTAATTTTGACACTAAGAGAACACCTATAGGTCTTGAGTGGACCATGCTATTTTATAGGTTTACTCCTTTCAAACAGCTGGTTATTCTATGTTGATTTTCCTACTGCTTTGCTGACAATCTCCCGTGTATCCTTAAAGGCAACCAAATAGTATGAAAAATATCTTCGCCACATTCCAGCTAGGTAAAAATCATAAGACTTGCTATCTACGCAATGGCCCTAGTTTCTCATTCTGTCCATGGGAGTACAAAATGGAGAGACATATCGTAGCACCAGGATTTTGGGTTTTATTCATATCTCCCTCTTCTGGCCAAAGCCAAGTTCTCACTGTATACAGTGCTGAGCCATTCTCTCCAGGGAATACTCACGAAGGGTACATGATTTTTTATTGTTTTTAAAGCGATTATTCATACTTCCCTTTTCTTTCCTTTTTTTTTTTTCCTTTCTGGTTATACCTGTTTTGGAAGCTGTGAAAACTGATACAAATTTATCAGAACTGAGAAGAACCCATTGCACTAACATTTGTATAAAATGCATCTTCACTCTTTACCATTGAGTTTCCCATCCCAAGGCATTTCTTTGCATCAAAATATATAATGGAATATTCAGCACCTTGACTGCAAAGGGGAAATGGAATTTGATAGCATAAGGGTGGCATGATAGGACTGAAGATGAGTCAGGACCTTAACGACATAGAGTATCCTAACGTCATTACGTGCATTGGTACGAAAAGAACAGTGTGTCTTTGTATAAATCACTGCTTCCTAGTAATTTTCCACCTCACTTAAAAGAGTGAGCATGGAATTTGTCAAATTTGTCAGTGGAAATCACAAATTTTCTATATCTATCTATCAAAACTATTCTGTGTCCATCTCTGGGTGTTTAAAAACAGAATCCAAACCAAGATGGACGTTATAGCTCCCAACATTGTTTTACTTCAAAAATACTCTATCGTTAGGCTCCACAGCAGAGAAATGGATGGGTTATTGTTTGAATCCAGCTTGGTACCTCTAAATACTATAGAAAGAGGTGAAATATTTAACTCTTAGACTTCTCTCTGTTTATCTGATGAATATACAAAAGTCGTGATACACTGAAAAATATCTCTAATTTTGATTTGTTGATGTTGACATGTTTGTGCATATATTTCTGAATGATGTATCCTTGAGTATCCGCCTGGAGTTTGAATTATCACCTCTAAAATTAAGATGAGCATAAGTAGTTAGTAAGAGTGCTTTGATACTTGGAACAAAGACAACTTTGGAAAAGGTAGATTACTAGATAATGCCATTATTGTTATTATTAGTTTTCCATACTCACTGTTAGACACTTAAGGAAATCATGGAGTAATAGATGGTATGCTTCCAAAATCCTCGTCCCATCTCAGGGATATATTGGAATATAACCTGAGCTAAGTTATTTAAATGTTCTTGCTTCACTTACTTCTCCCAAGTAAACCATTTTATCCAGACTTTTTCATAATCTATGGACATGAAAATTGGAAAATCCTCTTTTTAATTCCTGAAAGGCTTATTACAGATGCGTATGATAGAAGTTTCACAACTACAATTCTGCCAGTCAAAAGACAGAGAGCGAACACGTGGAAACAACTTACTCTCTTCCAAAGATAGTTTACTAAATTTCAGAATCCATGCTCCCTTATCTCGATGGTCCACAATAAATATCTTCCATAATTTGCAGGTAAAGGAAATGTTAGCTCTTTTTATTTTTCTAAGTCAAAGTGAGTATGTGTTAAATTAACGCCACTTATCAGGGCAGATATAGATGCAATTTACTCTGCTTTGTGTGGTCCAATCCCTTGTCTGGAGTTTTACAAGAATGTGAAAGGTCAAGTGGTTTCCAGAAAACAGAAATTTGTAGCCCTTAGGCCAGTATGGCCTAGCAAGTTAATCACTAAAAGGGGTTGCCTCATTCGTTGCCTTTACTTCCCAAGTAAATGTTGGTAGGGGAAGACTTCCTTATAGTCTCTTTCCAAGTCCAGGAAGGGTTTTAGTTATCAATACTTCTAACATATACACAAGGCCCTCAAGAAAACGTTCACTGTTTTGTAGACACTTGGGATTGAATCAAAAGTATGTCATTCTTCAAACTTCACGATGTATGGTGTCTGAACTGTGGCAAAACAATGATTTAATATTGTTTCTTTGACTTATTTCTTTGTATAATATAACCGCCTTAAAAGAGACAGGCACATAAAACTCTCCCTTACCTGTCCCATTTACCTCTCTCAGTCTTGCCTAAGGCTTGAACTACTTGCAAAAGCAGTGATAGAAGGACTCTGAAAGTTGTGAGCACAGCTCACAACTCAGAACTACTGAGTGCCTATGGTCAAATGAGATAACCCAAGTTAAGATTCCGCTTTATTCCTTGTACAGTGAGGGAGACAAACTGCATATTTCCTCAGATCTCTTCAACTTTAAGCAACTTAAGTATACACTTTATCTCCTAAAACTTCTTAGAGAAGCAGCTTTCTCCTATTTTCCCTCTTGATGCCTTCATGACCCATTCCTCTCCCTTCAATGAGCATCTTCATTTAGAGACCTTGGCTAAATGTTTCACTAGGAAATATATATCCACACTTGACATTATCTTACTTTTCTGATTTCCCATGGCCCTTCAAATGCCAGAATAACATCCAAAATATATGAATTTCCCAAATAAGGACTTACTTACCACTTGCTTTTATTCTTTGATGAGCAGCCCAACAAATTATTTATTAAAAATTTTAGTTAGATGGATGAATAATACTGAATTAGACTCATTGCCAAGTGATTTACATCATACATATTTTTAATTTTATCATTTTTATGATTTCATGAGTAGCAAGTCAAAGTATGATATGGCCATTCAAATCATTGTCATTAAATAAAAAAACATATAACTCCAAGAAACAGTTCTAAAGAAGATTTTTATTTTTATTGGGGAAATGAATGGACTCAACATATTTTAAGCTCCTCCTTTCCTCTTGGTTCCCCACCCTAACCCTAACCCTAACCCCACCCCCCAACCACCCCAACACACACAGAGAGACCCACACTTACTCCTTTTGCATTAGGCTGAAGAAAGGATTCTTAACTGCTCTTGTGGGTGATTTTGAAATCTTGTTCAAGGAAAGTGGATGGATTTTTCAAAAGGCAATGAAATGTTTGCAGTTAACAAATTATCCTCTTCCCCATGCATTGATGTACATATTGGATTTCCTGCGTTAGGCGTACACTGGACCATATATTGAGAATTTTTACTCAAGGAAAAATAAAACTTGTGTTTTTCAAAGATACTGGGATTAGTTACTACACTAATGTGTTAAAAGAGATACATTTGCAAAGTATATCTACCCTGAGATATAAATTAAAGGGAAAAACACCCTCCATTCATGGACATTCTAAGTAGTCCAATTGTTCTCTGCCTTTTATACTAGCTGGGGTTTCATGAGAGCCTTTCAGAATTTTAGTTGCCTAGCTCCCACCTTGGAAATTGTGATTTATTTCAGAGGCAGTTTGGCCATTGGCTTGTTGAAAAGCTCCCTGGGAGATTTTTAATATATAGGAATGGTGGCAAACCAATGAACTTGCAAGCAACCTACCTATTACTGTATCAAAGACAGTGAATTCAAAATTGTCAATGAAGTAGGGACCTAATCAGAATATAGCTCCAATATTTTACTAGGATTGAAAATTGTTGGTAACCCTGCCCAAAAAATTGATTATAAGAAAACCCCATAAGCCCTTTAAAATTAATGGGAGAAAAAAAGATAAGTTCATATTATGTAAGTCTCAGTTAAGACAGGACACTGACATTAAATTTATATTACATATGAATGTATACATCTATAAATATATAGAAGGCAAATAGAATATACATGATGATATAAAGTTTTGCATGTAGAACATTTAAGTCTTTTAAAAATTTTATATAATAAATATGTTCCTTCTATTACTAGAAAAAGACTGTTCCTTTGAGATAGGCAACTTAGAAATTAGTGGCATGAAAGAACTAGAACTTTTGGGATAAGAACAGAGATGTCGTCAGCGGAAGTGCATAGCCATAAATGTGTTCATGCTCAAGAAGACAAAGGGGAAAATAAGAGAATTAATTAGTGACATTTATAAGGAATATAAAATGAAATAGAAGAATTTTTAAAAATCATAAAACCCTACTTTTCAATCATGCAAGGTGTACATTATCTGCTTACAAAATCTCAAACTATAAAATCAGCTATATTTTAAAAATCTCTTTAACCTCGATTAAGAAACTTTAAAACAGTGAAAATTATAGACTAATATGTTGGATAAATGCGTAGAAATACTATAACATATATAACAAACTAAACTAACAGAAGACTAAGTTATTTACTATCAGAAAATATACACAAAATACTAGAAAATAATCTATTTACTTTGTTTGATATAGGTAAAAAGTAGAAGACATATAAAACTGATGCATAATATGATAAAAAATTGAAGGAGCCTGTGGTTTAAAAGTAGAGCCTGATTTTTAATAAAAAGCAATGTAAGCTAGATGATAGTTTATAAGCATGGTAATTATTGTCAAACTCAATACAACAACCCGCTTAATGATTGATGTTTAGGTATAAGCAGCATCTTTAATATAATCTGAGGCTATAATAGTAACTCAGAACTCTTATTTGGTATTATTTTGCATATTTAAGACAGAAATGATCTAGACAAAATTCATGAAGATATAAGCTATGTAGTGGGAGATCATTTATACATATCGCGGCATTGTGTTATTGTCCATGTGGTTCCTGGCAAATAAACAACAAAATTAAGTATTAAAATTAATGGTAAAATTAATGTTGCAATTGTTTTAGAGAAAATAGTAGAGATTAATTAAATTAAAGCCTTCCTATTTACTAGTTTCTAGCTAAATGGCTCATTGGAAATCAAGATTTTCATTCATTACAAGAGAACTAGGCAATGCAGAATTAGTATGAGTAAATTTAACATAGATTGGGGGGGCCATATACAACTTTCCCAAGACATGTAAAAAAGACTTGAATACATATAGCAATATATACAGTGTTTCTTGGTAAGAGGATTAACATTTAAAGACATTAACAATTTCTCTCCTAATTAACCTACATTATAATAGAAAGCTGTAGATGTTTACCTGCTAGTAAGGCATGAAACTTAATTAGAAAAACTTAAAAAATGATAATTTGCCCATTTAGTTACTACAATGCATAATGAAATTTCTGCCAAAGGAATATACAAGTAGAGCAATTAAACAAAGGATAAAATTTCAATATATATTCAGTATTTACGTACCCAAAAGCCCAGTGGCGCTGTGGTTGAGTGCTCAGCTAAGGAAAGGTGTCAGCTGTTCAGAGGGAGCCCAATTCGTCTGAGGGCTTCCACACAGATTAAAGCTTTGGAAATGCTCTGAGCATTCCTACTTTGTTCTGTGCTATAAGGAATCCAGTTCAAATATCTGTCAGTAGGGACCAGTGAAACAGCAAACCTACAAAATGTATCTCTCAACAAGGTAAATTTTTAAAATAACATTTTTGAAATAATTTCACGATTTTGAGTGTTATTTGAAATATAGAAATAAAAAACAGACTATAATACACAGTATGCATAATGCTATATAATAGGATCTCAAAATATATATATGGTGACTCTATGGCATAAGGTTGCACTTACAATACTGAGGTTGGCAGTTCAAATCTATTAGCTGTTGTGGGGGGAAAAGAGGAGGTTGTCTGCTTCCATAGATACTTACAGTCTTGAAAACCCTAGATATGAGTTGGAATGAACATAATAGCAGTAGAATTGGTTTGAGTTTGGTGTGAATCGAAATATACTGTGAATCATTGTTATCTCTGGGAAGTGAATTACTACATAATTTAAATCTCTCATTTGGTTAATAAAGACTTTTTGAAACATATACTATGAATATTAATATATGAGAAATTGTTTGAAGTAATGTGCTTAATTTTTAATTACATCATTGGCTGTATGCGATTGTGCCATTTATTCCACATATTGTTTTATTTAAGAGTAGTGTGACCCTCTCATTCTGATTCCTTAGAGAGGGTACTTTTCTCTCTAAGGTTTTTCTTTCCTGTGTAATAATATGTTTATATCTCTAGTTAATAATATCTAGCGTTTTCATTGTCTATAGTTTTTTCTCCTATGAGATGGTTCCTGCTATTATTACTTAATTTTTTAATAAATCATTTTATAGGGGACTCATACAACTCCTACCATGATCAATACCTACATCAATTGTACTCTGACCCCACTTGCACATGTGTTGCCGTTATCATCCTAGCAACATCCTCCTTCCACGTAGGGCCCTGGACTTAGTTTTAACTTGAAATACATTCCAAACTTTAAGATTATTAGTTGTGATGTGTTACCTGTGTCATATCATTCCCAGTTTCAATCATGTCAAGTAGAATGTAAAATTGCCACCACAATCTATTTCCAAACATGCTTTTTCTACATAGACCCCTAATATCATCTCGTTCACTTCACCACCACCAATGTAACTCCTCTCCCTTGAACCTCTTATTCTATTTTCTGTCCTGCTAAGTTGTTCATTAATCCTGGGTTTTTTATACCAAAAAAATAGAGAAGTATATAACATAGCTTCACGAGGCTGATGTTCATTGTCATAACACCTCTGACATGCACTCAATATGAACAAAACCAAACCAAAACAATACAAACCAAATATACAGAAAATTTGGGAAACCAGATCAGGCGTAGCCCACATCGTGGGGTGGGGGGGGGTGAGAGGAGTATCTACTGCCAATGTTTTAACTGCTTAGGTCAGATTTATGCCTTCGATCTCTATACTCTGTTCTCCCAAGCACTCAGTTTAGTGACCTATTTCCTCTCTTTCCTCAATTTTAGATAGGAGTGTTCTCCAGAGGCATATTTCCTAAGTAGTTCCACAATGTTCTATAAATTTTTATTTGAATTTTCCCCCACATCATTCACTAAAAATGCTTCTTCACTCCTCATTTGATAAACTGGAGATTTTGATGGGCCTTCATGTTTATTCAGACCTCCCTTCTACGTTCTTCTCTCAACTTCTGTCAACTCGACTTTTAAATTGAGGTGGAGTTGCATCTCTTTTTTATTCACTAATAGTAATTAGGTCTCTTGTGTTTTGTCAGAGACTGATTTTAAGATCTGAAAACTTATCAACAGCACATATATTATTTCGGCACCATAAATATGTCTCATTGTAGAGACCATTATTATTTGGGGTTTCCATCTCCTCCCCCCACACTGTTTAAAAGCATGTCCCTAGCTTCAAATTTAAATGGATACTGCTCATGTTTGATTAATTTCTCAAATAAAAAATAATACAGAATATGTTGAGTCTCTGGGCATTTATTTCCTCTCTCTCTCTCTCTCTCTCTCTCTCTCTCTCTCTCTCACCTCATTCCTCGCCACACACATAAGCATCATAATTTTGTGGATTTAAGAGAAGTTCATGTTTAATGACAAGGAAGGGGGAAACATTTCCTTAGGAAAATTCTTCCCATAACCATTATCTTGTCCCATCATATTCCTTGATGAGAGACCTTTCTTTTGTTCCACAGTTTTCCTTATCTGGGAGTTTGTATTTGTTTGTTTCTGGTAGGCTGAAAAGTCATCAGATGCTGCCCGATCCATTCAAATTAATATAACATTCAGTATAAAAAGAGTAAATGGTATAAAAATAGCAAAACTCTTTTTGGTCCTCCCCCATTTCCCCAATTGTTTTTATGTTTGAGTCCATTGTTTCAGCCACTGCATGAGTCCACCTTGTCAAGGGTCTTCTTCTTCTTGGCTACAGCTCTGCATTAACAAGTGTGTTGACCTTTCAAGAGACCCATCATTCATAGCCAATGTGTATGACAAGAAGTCTCACCATTCTCTTTTCGCAGGAGCATTCTGGCTATACTTCTTCCAAGATAAATTTGTTTGTTATTTTTTTATGGTGAGAAATCATTTTATTCAGAACACTTACAGCTCTATCCATCCATACATCGAGCACATTTGTACATATTTTGCCATCATCATTTTCAAAACATTTTCTTTCTACTTGAGGCCTTGATATGAGCTCCCGCCTTGTGATAATAATTAGAAATTATTATCATTTCCATATCTTACACTGACCGCTGTGTTTCTTTGCCCTTTTCTGTTGTCCTTCCCCTGGGGTTTCCGTTTGTAATTGGTTTCCCTTTTCTCGCTCCAACTTTGCCCACCCTCATGCTTGTCCCTGAGGGTGTTGATGTGTCCTGGGTTCTGTCTCTAGTGTGCTTATCTGTACCAGTGTTCACGCTCTGGACGAGCTAGCTGGATCTGTGAGGTGGAATTGGGAATGGGGAATATTTGTTCTTTTGACAGTCCATAGTCTTTGACGGTCCAGTATTCTTCACCAGCACCATAATTCAAATCATTAATGATTCTTGGGTGTTCCTTCTTTGATGTCCAACTTTCGGGGGGTGGAGGGGGAGGGTAAAGAAAGAGCGAAAACTGGTGGGGAACTGTAAAAAGATAGATTATGGTATTAAAATGAAGACATCACATCATAGCAGCTATAATGTAAGATCTTTGATATTACTAAAATATCTTCAGTAAAACTCTGTTGTTGGACTACAGGCACAGCCTAATCTTGTGCCATACTAACGACTGAAGATTGGACTCTTATAACCAATAGGGTTTTCACTGGCTGATATTTCAAAATATATCATCAGGCTTTTCTTTTTAGATAGAATTTCTTAGTGTTCAATGATGCTAAAAGTTTTTCAGCATCGTTGCAGTGTGTCAGCCTCTATTAACAGACTGTGTTGGCCAGAAGTCATCTTATATGCTAAACATTAGCATAAACATATACATTAGCATACACATATATGAGGGAGTACCCATAATGGACCAATTTTTTTTTCCAAAGCTATGTAATTTTTAATTTATTTTTGCAAAACTAACTTATCACCTTTAAAGTACTCTCCATTAGACTTAAATTATTTGTGCAATCTGCTATTCCATTCTTGGAAACATTTTTCAAACTCATCTGTTTCGATGGCTGACAGTACCTCCCGCATTTTTTTCTTCACCTCTTCTACAAATTGCTGTCATTTTATGTCCTTCTGTAATCAAATAAATAAAAGAATTGCAGGGTGTGAGGTCAGGTGAATAAGGTGAGGGAGACAAAGAGAGGCATGTTGTTTTTTGACAAAAATTTGTGCACTGAGATGGCTGAATGAGCAGGTTGATTGTCATGCTGGCAAAACCAGTCTTCCATCTAATACAATCAAGCCCCTTTTATCCCACATTGTTACACAATCATTTCAGAAACTCTAAATAGAAAACTTGATGACCTGGTAGAACGAACTCCAAATGCACTACTAGTCAACATTTTCTTCCATTTGGGAAGCTGACAGATGTCCAGAATGAGGTTTGTCGTCAATTGACATTTTACCTGTTTAGAAATGAGAAAATAATTTGTACACTTGAGCTTTTCGCATAGCTCTGTCCCTGCAAGCTGTGTGCAAAATCACAACTGAATCTTAAACATTTTTTCTGAGCAGGAAACACAATTTCACAGTTGCATGCTTTTCTCTTAAATCAGCCATTCCTTGAAATGGGGTTTGAGTGAAACTGCTTTTATAAATAAATTCACTTTGACCTGAGAGAACCTTCCCAGGCAATGCCACAAAGTGCACTAACTCAGCGTAAAATGCTATGCTCTGCCCAGCACAATTCCACTTTTATTGAGGGCCATGGGATATCCCCTCATACATGTAATCAGTTATCAGCAAATTTTTTTACATGTGTAAACCAAAAACAGATCAGTTACACTGGACACATAGACAGGAATTATGTTGGGGGGAAAGAAAAGAGAAAGAAAGTGGCAAGCTTTGTTTCAGCCCCTGTAGGAAAGATGATGATAAAGATCTGCTCTTAGTGATGCCAATATTTTCAAATAAACGAAGGTGCCAAGTGTTAATGCCTGCCTAGTAAAAACCACTTGGAACACACCTGTTGTCACACAAAAAAAGGATACATCCATAAAAGAAATGGAGCTTGATATAGTTTGCTGTAGCAAGTGAGAACTCAATTCACAGGAACACCGTGTGTGTGTGTGGGGGGGTGTATGTGGGTATTGAGGGGTTAGTTAGAGCGAGTGGAACAGGAGGGCTATTACAGGATAGGGGCACATGCCGAGGAATCCTAACAAGACTCTGAGGAAACAGCCACGAGTTCTAAATTGGATGTTGCCAAGAAGCAGAGAGGTGTGGTGGATGTGGCATTGGTCAAGGTGAGTCCTGGGAGTTGGAAGTAGAGTTGTTGAATCACCTTCCTACTTGGGAAGTGACTTTGCCTCTGCCTAGTTCCAAACATGGTCACAAGGCGGCCTTCTATGGACTTGACTTTTCCTGAGTGCTATTTATCTTTGGCTACAACTATGAGTCAGGATGGACTCCATGGCACTGAGTCAGGATGTTTTTGAGAACATCATGGCCTAGCTGCCAGCAGAACTGTTTCTCACACCCTCTGTCCCTCCTTCTGGTGCAGGGCAGGCTAGGTCAGTCTGTGTGGTCTGGGCAATTATTCTATGATGTTCAGATCTGAATGAGCCAGAGGATTCTGTCCTTGAGCAGCTGGCTTCATCGTCAATTAATTTTAGTTGTAGAGATATGCTTCCGGAGGTGCTGGGTATTTGTGGAAAATGATTGGGACAGACAAATCACACTGGTGACCTTATAAGGAGAGTCTGAGAGGAGATAGCCTTGTGTTTCTTCCCTAGAAAGGCTGGTAGACTTGAATCACTGACCTTTTAGCTAGCAATTATATGCAATTCACATCCCCCTCCCTATTCCATCCTTATTTTCTGGCAGCACACTGTGTGCCAATCATGCCAACTCACTAACCTAATTTTGCTCCCCAGATGCTAATACTGTTTCTCTGCTTTGGTTTCCTCCATACACAGAGCCAGAGCCAATAGCTTCAGAGTAGACTAGTGAGTTATCCCACCTAGCAAGGGGAATTCAGCTCCATGGGGGCCATTTGAGGGACTTGCATTGAATCTATTTGGGATGGTCTACCAGAGGTCTCGAAGAAGGAAGTGCAGTTGTTATGGCTCCTCCCTCATGGCTAAAGTTTGGCTCGCAGCATTTACCTACCCTTGCCTTTCCAGGTCGGTGAGTTAACCACTGTTAACCACTGTTAACCACTGGTGAATGATGAGCACTTAACCGATATGGGGTTGGAAGCATGAAGGGGTTGATGGAAAGTAACAATGTTCTAGCTTGAAAGCCTCCTGAGCAGGATCTGGTCCCAAAGAGGTTGTCAAAAGTTGATATAATGAAGGAGACCTAAGACAGGATAGGGCTTCTATAACTACCTCAAAACACTTCTCATTTCTTCATTCCCCGGTTAGCGATGCCTACAATTTTAGACACTGCCATTATCATACATTCTTTTTTTGTCATTATAAAAAATCTTCAGTTTATTTGAAGTAATTGTTTCAAAAACTTTTAAGTTACAGCAGTCACAGAAAAAAAACAGGGAATAGTCAGAAACAATAAAACAATGATCGGGAGTACTGCATTTTTTATTGTTTTTTGAACACTGTCATGACTTTCTTCAAATCACAGTTACACAAAAGTATTAACTTCAAAGTTTTTAAAGGAGAGATTCTTGAAGAACTTAGGACACTATATATACACTGCCATAGGAAGAGCATTAAAATAGGACCAAAAACCTCTACAAAAATATCATGCATTCTTATGGAAAAATAAAGGCACTAACTTTATTCAACCCACCTAAAGAGTTTCACTCAGGAAAAAAAAAAGAGTTTCACTCAGGAATATGTTTCTTAGAAGCACCAATCTGGGGAAGCAAGCCCACTGTGTGTGACGGCCCCCAAGAAGAACAGGTCACCACAGACTGAAATCTCTCCCCACTGAGTGAGGAGTGAGAGGAGTGTAAAAGACAGAAGAAAGGGTGACTAGCTTTATCCTGCTCTGATGCAGTGGACAGATTGAGCAATTTTGATGCCTTCTAAAAACCAAGAGTATTACTTAGCAGTAGAACTCCAGATATTCTCTGCACAGTTAAAGGTTAGCCTTCAGCAGGTTTAGAGAGAGACTGGCCAGTTCAAAGTGTGATGGTAGAAGTTGGACCACATTTTCTTCTCCTTTTTTTTTTTTTTCAAATTTAACACTCTTTGTGAGCACTTTTCTTCCACTTCTGTTTTAGTCCTGGTAGACTAGAGAAACAAATACATATACATTTGAATGTATATAAGAAGGATCTTTATATACAAGTGCAGTTGAATATTGAGAAAACATCCCAGCCCAGTCCTGATCAAGTCGATAAGTCTGATCTTCAATCATATGTCCGATAACAATATATGAAATCCTTTTTTCAGACTCATGGGGCACATGCAATGATGCCGAATGTAGTAGACAGATCACAGGCAAGCGGGTGGGAAGACTTATAGATCCAGTAGTAGTATAAGCATTTCAACACTGGCTGGGGTCTCTATGTGGCTTCTCCATTTCCGGAGGTCTGGCTCCATCAGCCTCTCCCTATGTGTCTTCTTCACAGGATGTCTCATAGGGAGTGAGCAAAATGAGAGTGTCTCCCACCTGCTAAGAGAAATTACAGGAGTTCCCAGAATCCTCAGGAGAAGGCCACGCCCACAAAAGTCTTATTGTCTATACTCTGATTGACAGGCTAGACTCTACCCCTACCCTTCATCCTCAAATTGACATAATCCTCAGATTATGTAACTCCAACTTCCTACTCTCTCATCATATACTCTTCTACTCAAAATGTTAATTGTCCCTCGTCTTAAAATTTAGCCTCTCCATCCTCACGTCCAGGATGAAAACAGTCCTCTGTGAAACTCATTAGAAAGACTGAATACATTGGACAGTGGGTTTATCTCTTGTCCAATGTTTCATAAATAGCACTGTCAACACAGAAGATTTTCAGTCTGGAAAACTATCCATGATAATGTGTTTTGACAAATGAAACATTGAGGGGCCAGGCAGAGGTTTATATCTCAGTAATCAGAAGCAGAGAATCATGCAGATATATTTGAAACTACCAGCTGATCCATGAGAGAAAGGTGCAGCAATCTGACATGAGCAAGTCTCCTCTGTGCCAAAGGGCCACTAGCAGTTGGAATTGACCCAGAAGCGCTGGGTGAATTGCATAAAAGCATGGCATTTGCATAAATGAATTCTGACTCATGGTGCTCATGGAGGACAGAATAGAAATGGTGCTGTGAGCTTAGGGAGCAAAAAGCCTCATCTTTCTCCCCCGGGGCAACTGGTGGATGTGAGCTGCTGTCTTTGCAGTGAATAGCCTAGCAAACATGTAACTCACTATGCTATCGGAGGTCCTCCATAATTGCCTCCAAAAATCATATCAAATTCCCTGCCCTCGAGTCAATTCTGTTTGGGAATAATTCAGTGCCACTCCTTTTTCAAGGAAATGGGAAACTTAAAGGGATACACGTTCTGGACTTGGGTCTTTTCATCATTAGCGGATGTTGGGAACACCACGTGCTTCTGCATCTAGCTCCAATCATTCGTTATAAAGCTGATAGCAATCAGATCAAGAAGCTAAAAAAATAACGGACAAGATGCTTTATTTGAAGGCAAAAATAACAATATGAGTGGGAGGTTGAAAATGGTAGATAATCTCTCTGGCTAGTTTTCTCAAACATCCTTCTATCTCTCCTTCCCTGTAGCTAAAGAGTCTATCTGATCACTGTGATTTATGGACTCCTTAGTAAAAACAGCCCTCACAAGGCTGTCAGCAGTGATCGATTTCAGCTAAGCCTTTCCTGTGTTTGAAGTTGAAAGATAAACCACCAATTGGTTTTAAATTAATCTTATTTTACATTTAAAGGAGTATCAACATGTTTTGAAAAAAACAAGAAGCAAAATGCTAATTAAAAGGACAAATTATTTGCTCTGTTTTTCTATTTTTTTTTTTTTTTTACTTCTGATAACCTCGTGTGCACCAGGAAAGACCTGTGCACCAATGAGTTAGGTGGCTGATATTTGGGGAAGTAGATTGCCAGGCCTTCTCCAGAGAAACCTCTAGGTGCAATGGAACCTCCAATCTTTTGGTTAGCAAAGTAACGTTAACTCTTAGAGACTTGGGGCTTATGGGTATTTACTGGGCCTTTTGTCATATTTTATTCTCAAGCAGGAACTATAAAAAGCTGCAGTTTTTTTGAACTTCCACTCTCTCCTGTTCTTAAACAAACAACAAAGAAACCAAAACAAGAAAAATAGTTTCACACGATGGAATATATATATATATATATATATATATATATATATATATATATATCCTGTGCCATTTGCCTACTGTGCTGCTCTACCAGGTGCAGGGTCAGCTACGGAAGTTGTGGATTTCAGTGACAAATGAAAATCTAGGCTCCTTTGTTCAAAGCAAAAAGGGAAAAAAATGCTAAAATATAAAACTTCTGTTTTTATTTCTCCAGTTCTCTCACTCAACTTGTCATAGGGATTTCTATTTGCCATCTGATGCCATTCACAAGTAAAGAATGGGTTCAATGCTAGCACATTGCAATGCCATTTTAAAATGTAAATAGAAGCAAACAAAGCACACAAACAGTAGCACTAAAGCAAAAAACCCACAAACGTCAAGTCAATTCTTACTCTAGAGATTTTATATAGGGTTTTTGAAGCTTTGTAACTCTTTACATAAGTTAACGACTTTTCTCCCTAGATGTTGGGTCGGAACCATTCAGTTCGTGGTTAACCATCAATTGTGCCACTAGGGCATTTAATTCATATGCTGAATAGATAATATTACACATTCACAAGAAAAAAATATTACACATTCACATTTTGCTGCTCATACATAGATGGTTTGTTCTATCAGAATGGTGGAAATGCAGCATACAATTATCTCTCAATTTTGATTTCCTGTCTTCATATCTACATGTTTAGCTTAAAGATGAGTAAGGAAGACATATATGGAAAGGAAAGGAGGAATGAGTCACCTTACCTTCTTGCTCACTTGTAGAGGTTAGCTGATGTGAGACAAAATATGAGTAAGAAAGGTAGAGTTTCTTGGCCGTTAATGTTTCTGACATCGCCATTGCCTCTTTCTGCATTTGAGAGGTTTTGTTTCACATAGAAAGCAGTGGATTCAAGTCTTTCAACTCCCACACAGTACTGTTTCCTCTTGATTCTGTGCTCCTGGGGAATCTCAAAGGCCAACTGTGGGTGGAGCAACAATGAATGCTACACCTACATATTGGATGTCACGCCTCAGCTCATGCTGCACTGACCATCGAGTCTTCGTGGGAGAAGCAGAAGAGCATCAACCCCAAAGGGAGAGTTTCTGAGCCTAACAGAGTTCACATATCCCTGAAAGCCAATCCTGTTAAATAAAGAGAACCTTGTATGAATTGTTGTGATCAGAAAAGTGAAGGACATCTTTTCAGAACTTTTCAAAACCCTCACTCGGCCTCTCTATTTTGCTCCTGTTGTCCCAATCATAGCAACATTCTATACAGCAGAAGCAAATACTGTACAGCCCAATGCACATGCGCACACACAAACAATTGTTAGGTTTCAGGGTAGTGTTGCAGTCAGTGTATCAGTCCTTGTTGAGGGTCTTCCTCAATTACATGAACCCGACCCCTCTACTTGACCCAGCATGATGTGCTTACTCCAGGGATTGATCTTTCCTAATAACCTGTCCAAAGTCCAGGAGGAGATGTTTG
Source organism: Nesogale talazaci (assembly GCA_004026705.1). Lineage (NCBI taxonomy): Eukaryota > Metazoa > Chordata > Mammalia > Afrosoricida > Tenrecidae > Nesogale > Nesogale talazaci. The sequence continues at coordinate 337,552 of PVJH01000366.1, forward strand.
TTTGTTTAGGTGCTACTGTTTGGACTCTAATACATAGCCCCCTTAGATACTTAGAACCTCCCCCTTATGCCTCTTCATTTAGTCATCAATCCTTTAGCTTTGACGTGCTTTGGAGGAAGAGAAAAACAGGCAGAGTTTCTGGTTGGGTCATCCTTTGTTCTCTGTGAGTTTATCAGGGTTCGCTGCCAATATTCACTCCAGAGTTCAGCACGGCCTGCTCCACATTATCCCAAATTCCCAAAGATTTATGAGTATATTAGCCAAGTGCCAATGTGGTAACAGATAGTAAAAAATAGGACTATTTACTGATTGCCATCTGTATATTGCTGAATATCAGATTCCACTCTCCCCCTCTCCCTCATTGTGCTAGACACCCTTGAAAGCTAAATTATAATTAGAAGATTATTGGTTGAGGGTAGTAATGAAGTAACAGAGGATTTTTCAACTCTGATGTACAAATGCTTGAGAAAAAGCTGGCTCCTGGTGATTATAACAGTAGCATATGTTTATAATAGAGATCTATTGTGTCAATATAGAAGGTGAACAATATAAAAATTATTTCCATATGTTTTAAATGAACTTTCATGTCACTCAAGATGTCAAGTTCACTTCACTTTTACTTTTCCTGCATATTTAGCCACTCAGACCAACATTTATGTATCAGGGGCTTAGGGCCTGGAGGATTTTTTCCCTGGAACAATCTTTATTTTAAATTTATTTTTATTTAAAAATGGTAAATCCTCCATTTTTTGTCCCCCACCATCCCCTTTCTCTCCCTGTTCCTATCCCTGTTCCTGACCTCCTCATAGCCATCAGAGTCTTGTCCGTGTATAAACCACATTGAGTCACATTTGTTTTTCCTTATAACAATGAAAATATTAAGTCTTTATCTCTGTACGATTGACTGAGTTTGCTAAGGATAATGTCCAGCATTGTCCATACTTTACAGTGTTTAAGAAAGTTATTGTTTTTCACTGATGCATACAATTCCATAGTATGAATGTATCAGAACTTGTTTATTCATTTCTCCTATAATTGGAGCTTTTGGTTCTTTTCATGCTTTTGTTATTGTGGAAATTATTGCACTTGTGTTATATTCTTAATTTTGTTTCGGATCTATTCCCCATAGTGAGATTGCTGAATCATAAAGTACTCATATTTGCATTTTTGTCAGAAAGTGACATACTGATTTCTATAGCAATTGTGCAATGTTAGAGTCCCAGCAATAATGCAAATGTTCCAACCTTTCCACATCCTCTCCAGCATCTTCTATTTTCTGTTTTTTCCTTGAAATTCTTTTCATTTTCAATTGGATGGAGGGTCACACATCATACCATATTTTGTACTTAACCATTTAAATAACTTATCACATCTCTTAATGCATCACCATGTTCCTACCTCTCCCCCGTCCCTCACTTCCTAAAGAAATACCTGCCTACCCTCTCCTATTATATCGTTCTCTTTCCCCTTCCTTCCCCTCTGAGATGTAGCCTATTAATATGGCCTTCTAATCTAAATTCCTTTTTTAAATCATTTTATTGGGGGCTCATACATCACTTTTCACCATATATAGTTCAATACATAGTTACATATACTGTGCCAACCCGCCCCCCCCCATGTCTGCCCTCATCAGCATTCTCCCAACATCCGCCTTTCCATTTGGGCCCTTTTTATGAGATTCTTTTCCTTCCCCTTCCCCCCATCCCCCCCCCCTCCCTAGTCCTCATTACTCTACAAATCATTATT